>OX103971.1:40898279-41488139 GCA_944470395.2 Schistosoma turkestanicum
AGGTGGCTTCATTGGCGGTTTTCCCAGCAAGTTGTACGTTTCTCTAGAAATTAAGGTGATATCAGATTTGAAAACGAGCTGGTGCACCGTTCATATGTATAGTCACATACTTTCTCCGAACGTCATAGTTTGTTTGGAAAGCAGCTACGAGAGAAAGTGATTTAGACTCGGCTAATTTCACCACATGTCGAGTACGTTTGTGCTTCTTCTTGGGCTGAGACGTACGATTTGGTTGACAATGGCCTTCTTTATGTCCACGTTTATTGCACATCTGACATTTATGTTTTTTAAATGGACAGAACCGTACGTAGTGCCTATCACCACATAAACAACATGCCGACTTTGGTTTGTTGCAAAATGTTTTCGGCTTCTGTACTTTTAACCTAGTAATAGCTTTGACACTACTGCTGGTTAAATTAGGATTTACCTGTTCGATCAACATGTTGTCGTGTCTGATACTTTGTAGTCGTTTACACTCATCTATCAACGTTTTGAGTGTAACGTTCGGGTCTTGGTCCATTCGAATCAAAAGTCTAGTTTTGATTTCAGTATCTTGCGGTGACTGATTATCGAAAGATGCTTGACATTCTGCTGACCACTGCCAAGGTTTATCCTTTGATAGTAATTCATGCAAGGGACCTCTCACTCGATGCATTTCAGGCAGGAATGCGCCATAATGACTGATTAACCCCAAGAAGGATCTTAATGAAGAGACATCAGTTGGTGCGGGCATCTTCTGAATGGCTTCGATGTTGGCTGGGTCTGGTCGGCGACCGTTCTTATCTAAGATGAAACCAAGATATTTGATCGAATGCAAGAAGATACACTTTTCTTCACGTAGTCGGAAACCATACTCCAACACTCGGTTGAGGACTTGACGTAGTCGATCTGACAGTTCACTGTCACTTGAACCCATAACTATGATATCATCTAGATAAGCTGCTGTCCCAGGTATACCTTTTAGCATTGTATCCATTATTTGCTGAAAGATAGCCGGTGCGGTCTTGACGCCGAATGCTAGACGAGTGTATTGAAATAGCCCTCGACGGGTGTTAATAGTCAGGAGCTCTCTACTATCTTCATCTACTTCTACTTGTAGATAGGCATCGGAGAAGTCTATTTTCACGAAACATGTACCACCATTAAGCTAGGCAAACAGATCTTCAGGAACTGGTAACGGATACTGATACACATCCAATGAAGCATTTAAACCGGTTGAGAAATCGGCACAAATGCGTTTAGTTCCATTAGCTTTCTTAATCACTACGATTGGTGCGGCGCATGAAGAGTAGTTGACTGGTTGGATTACCCCAGCCTGTTGTAAGCGATTAAGTTCCTGATTGACCAGCTCAAGAGTGGCATATGGTACAGGACGTCTCGGACGAAAAATAGGTTTCGCATCTGATTTCAATGGTAAGTGAGCTTACAACTTGGTACAGAGGCCAAGGTTATTCTGAAAAACAGAGGCAAAGTTTTCCTTCAGTTTTTCATGTAATCTTTCACCTGTCTTCCTTGCAAGTAACAGGGTGTTCAATGATGAAAACGATAAGTTGCAGACACTGTTAATGGGTACATCCATTATTCCCAGTTTTTCTAGCATATCTAGACCAAGAAGATCAAGGTTTGGCCGTTCTGTCAAATAGCATATTCCTGCACATTTTGTTCCGTTGAAAGAAAATTCACACTGTATCTCACCAACAAGTTTTAACACATCACCTGAAGCGCTTTTAGCTTAGATGGATTCATTGGTGGTTTTCACAGCAAGTTGAACGTTTCTCTAGACATTAAGGTGATATCAAATGCCGTGTAGATTTGAAAACGAGCTGATGCACCGTTCATCTGGATAGTCACATACTTTCTCCGAACGTCATAGTCTGTTTGAAAAGCAGCTACGAGAGAAAGTGATTTAGACTCGGCTAATTTCACCACATGTCGAGTGCGTTTATGCTTCTTCCTGGGCTTTATGTCCACGTTTGTTGCACATCTGACATTTATGTTTTTTGAATGGACAGCATCGTACGTAATGCCAATCACCACATAACCAACATGCCGTCGATGGTTTGTTACAAGATGTTTTCGGCTTCTGGACTTTTAACCTAGTAATAGCATTGATACTACTGTAGTCGTTTACACTCATCTATCAACGTTCTGAGTGTAACGTTCGGGTCTTGATCCATTCTAATCAAAAGTCTAGTTCTGATTTCAGCATCTTCCGGTGACTGAAGAGCTTTGATGAATAGTAAGCATTTAAACTGGTCTTCTGTCAACTAGCGTATCTTGAACCGTTCACATTCTCTGTTGACGATGTCTGCAAGGGCCGCATATTCATCATCCTTGTGTTTCACCAGATTTAGACACTGATATCTAATACTAAACAATGACGATGATTCGCCAAAAATCTCTGACAGCTGAGTTACTGTCTCCTCGAAACTGAGCTCTCGAGGTAACTTCGGTAGTATGTGGTCAGCATAACGTGCATACTCATTACTTCCCAACTTACGCACCAACAAGCGAGTCTTCCACGCATCGTCTTGTTTACCGAATTC
Organism: Schistosoma turkestanicum; assembly: GCA_944470395.2. Classification (NCBI taxonomy): domain Eukaryota; kingdom Metazoa; phylum Platyhelminthes; class Trematoda; order Strigeidida; family Schistosomatidae; genus Schistosoma; species Schistosoma turkestanicum. The sequence goes on from OX103971.1 coordinate 40,900,826, forward strand.
AATTCTAAATGTATCTTCCCAACGTTTGAACCACGTTAGAAAAGTATTTCCACATTCAGGATTATAGATGAATTCTGGTATGCTGTTTGCCACTGCTTCACAAGACGTATTTAGAATAGCATGTGGACTCGAACACTGGATGTTGAGCTGTTGAGTTAGGGTCTCCAAAAACCGCATTGGTGCATCTAATTGTGCTTGCTGTTGTTGTATTCGGTTAAGCTGATCATCTGAAATAGGCATCTTGAATTTTTTTTCCTTTTTCCTCGTCGCCGCTGTTGTTGTAGTACTTGCTTAGATAATTCCCGGCTAAATCCTATTGCTTAGTATTCTTCGACCACAATACACTGGACAAGTTCCCAAGAATCAAAAACACGGTTGAACAGGAAAAGATTATATTCCGAATAGCAAGGTTAAATGTAAATAAGAAGCCAAAGGTGATGGCGAAGGCGAAAATAAATACGACGTTAGTCTATTTATAGCATTTACATGAGAAACTTCTGGATAGAAATTCACGTGATCGAATGGATTAGATTTAACCAATCAGCACGCAGCTAACAGTACGAGAATCTTCTATCCTGTTCTCCAAGATTCGGTCAGGCGCTGATTGGATAGGAAATTAGCCAACCAGCGCGCAGCAACGTAGTCATGCTTTAATTCATCTATGTCCCCCTAACAGATATGATTTTAAAGAGGTAACATGCATTCATATCCGAATTCAACAATATTTGAACAATCAACAATAATTCGCTGTTTTTATTTCATTAGAAAAATATATCAAAGAGTACATTGGAGAAGAAACATCATGTTTGAATTTTCCACAGACTACAACTAAAAATCCTGAGAACTAATGTTATCAGATAAAATGATGAATATATTGATATTTTAAATGATTCACTTATAATGATAGTTAATTTGTGATAAAACAAAGATAAACTCATTAGGTATTGACGATATTATGAAATATGCCCTTTTGAAAGGCCATTTTAATATAATGCATTCTAGTCACGTGAACATTTACTCGTTTTGTTTAAAGTGTTCTTTAAAAAAGTATCTTTTTATTTGAAATTTTCATGCTTTAATAGTATCCCACGAAATCATTATTCTTTATAGGTGAAATCTTTCAATATAAGTAATCACTACGAACAACATTTCGAATTATTGAAAAAACCTAAAGTAGTATGAATTATTAATTGAAGACGTTCTAATGTCTTAGGTTAAAAGCACTCTTAAATATAAATATGTAGATATTTCACGTATAAAAAGCTTCTACAATGAATATTTGAACTTGTTTCATGTAAATTTGAAAAAAAAACCTAATCGGGTTACATTTCATTGTATACATCATGTTGATCTGGACATTTATATTATAGTGTATAGGTTTAATCGACGTAGATTTTGAGTCTCATCAACAGTATTTTTTAACTATGAAAGATATATGAAATTCATTTACTAAATTTGTCCAAATAAAATTTACAAAAAATGAAAAAATGAAATACAAACCTTTCATTTATTGTTTCATTATTCAAATTGTTGATATCATGATTGTCACCTAGCAATTTTTCTTCATTACAAACATTGTGATCACCATTACCATCTCTCATTTCTACTTGTTCATTGGGATAATGATCATGATATTGATTATTTTTATGATTGTCATGTTGAATTCGTGTTGCATTATCAACTGTTTTACCAGATGAATAACTTGGCAGTTTAATAACTTGCATTGATTCTACTATACAATTATCAAGTTCCTTAATAAAGTGATTGAAAAAAGAAGTTTTAAAAAAAATATTTGTCATGGAAGTTTTAATTGGATTGGAAATGCATTTTAAAATAAATGTAATCTTCATTTACTTAATAAAGTCTGTAGTGTGAAGATTTATTGCGTGTTCTTAAGCTCGTCCAGACAATCGTTACTAATCAGAGTCTGACGGTTTATAAATCAGAAGGTGAACACAAAGTGTTGAATACGTTTATTTTTAACACACCACAAAGCGAAGCGGAGAAGCAGCGAATAAAACGAAAGAAGAGACTTGAACTGGAGAAGGCTGTTGAGCCAACTCCAAGGGATGGAGCATGACTAAGAATACATACTCATATAAAATAAGACAGACATGTGACAAGAGAAATAGGGATGCACACACATGAATAAAAGGACAAATGACTGACAAGGTCAAAAGCAAGCGAGACAAGTCATGTGAGTTTATAGGGATATTAAGAGATTAACATTAAAGCGAAAAGGATGAGTAAGCGCGTAGGCGTAAGCAATGCTCAGTCGTACAAGCTCATACAAACCAGACGACAAAAAATACCACTGGTACATATGAGTTGTTGCTATACAAATAGCATGGTTACACAAGTTAATGGAAAGGCTTAATCAAATTAAATATGAGGGAACTCAAGTTTATGTGGAGGCACTACAAGTCTACTGATTTTGATCGATATCTTAACCACAGCCATAGTGACTGAAATCAGAATATACAGGAGACTACTGTTTAGAACAACTCCGCCAGTAGAACCTTCGAGGCTACTGCCGGTCCCAAGCCCGGATAAAGGAGGAGGAGTTGGACATGGGGTTGGCGCCCCGATCCAAACGATAAACTAACTTGCCAAAAAAACGCTAACCAGGAAATAACTGCTTAGAACACCATATAAATAGATCAAGATAAATGGTAATTTAAAAACAAACTTTAAGAAAAAAGATTGATAAATTAGTTGTTCACCTTTGATAGACGATGATTTTGATCCGTTAACCTTCGAAGTAAATCTGTCAACTGTTGATTTTGAGTTCGTAGACTTTCTTTTTCTTCACTTACTTTGTACATATTCTTTTCTAAACTTTCTAACCTTTGTTGTAACTCGCTAATAATATTTGACTGATTGACAGAGTTTGGTTTATTTGTTTGGGAAATGTTAGCTAATGACAAATATTATGAAGAAAAACAGAATTTAGACGATTTTCTCATGGAATTCATTAATTTGGATATTTGTATGAATATTCACCACAATTTATAAATATAATTTGACCGTAAGGAATATGTTACATGTAAATACTATGTGTGATTCCATTGCTAGCCATTATCCACCTCTGTTAATAACGCTTGTAACTCAGAGACAATATCTCGTCAGTTCACACAGGATGCACATATGCCGAAAAGATTGATCAATCGCACTGCTGAACATCAATCGAGACATAAAAACAAATAGTACAAATAAATCACTAACAATGAACAGTCAGATATATGATTTCTGGGGTGAATTTCGGGTTGATTGACTTTCAGTGTAGGTTTCCAACATTTTTCAATATTAAGCATTTTAATGAAGATTAATCTGCACTTGTGTAATAACGGGAAACTGATGTTCTATTTCCACTATAATTCTGTAATATTTCTGTTTCAGATTTTGATCTTATTAAAAAATAATGCTGAAAACGATTGATATGAGTTTTGAGAAATTGCCATCTTATACGAAGACAACATGTACACTTAATACTTGCAGATAGATTTTATAACCTATTTGTTCATAGAGGTAGAGTCGAATATTACATTATGAAATAACTATTATGTTTCTACAATACAAGTGTTTATGCTTTTTTTCATTGATAACTAAAATGACAGAGTATTCAATATTAAATAAGACTAAAATAAATGGTACTAAATTGCATCTCAATAAACCATCAGTACAGTCAATAGTAATTTGCTGATTTTAAGTAACTTGGTAAGCGTTTGGAGGAACAATAATAAATAAATCAAATGAAGTTACCATGCTTGAAAGTATATGATATCATCTTATATTACTATACCTACTTCTAATTTCATACTGTATTAAACATAGTTACTACACGAAATGATGAAGAAGTAGCTTATAAAACATAATAATGATAAATTATTTTGAAATAACACTATCATATTATAGATTTATATATTAATCGAACGAATAAGATAATAAAACATCTACATTTATGCAAAATCATACTGTTATTTGTTGACATTGGTTTTCTGTATGCTCTGAATCGAATAGTGCAGCTTTCATTAATACCAGTTCTAGTTGGTTGTGATTTTAAACACTTTCCTGAACAGAAATGGCGTCCTTTTAATAAGTCTATTTGTTCTTTAAGCTAAAAAATTAAATACGTACATAATAATATATATATCTGAACACTAATTATGGGTTAGTTAAATGAAGCAAACAGATATTGTGATTGAGTTAAGTCATTCATTTTGAAATGCGATACTTTTCATTATACAACCACCAAAAACTTTTCTCATAAAAGATCTAATTCATTCAATAACCTGCTCTGAAAAAAACCCAAGTCAAAATTGCATGCACCTGTCAATCAGTCGATACAAATCATCCACAAATAAGGTTTCATTGAATTTCCTCATAAATTTGGCTGTCAGGAAACACGCCGAACGAATGATGCTTTAAGAGTTTACTGCAAAAAAAACTATGCTACTAATGAGTAGTATTTTTCAATACTGCTAGTTAAAAATGATTTGTTCTAATTCAACGATCTGCAGAAAGTAAAAGCATCAACATTTATTGTTTTATTGAATATATTGAATCGAAATATTACCATTCTGATCAATTTATTTGAAAACGGTTAATTATTCGGGTTCTAAATGAACCTTTTATATGCGCTATAAACCTACCTAACGCCACGGTTTACTAAGCGACGTTCATACTTTTAGCAGTTGTTATGATTTCTAATCTACAGAATACGAGTGGGGTATGACTACAGTCAACAAAAACCAATATTTTTAAACCGCAACTGCAAACATGATGATTTTGCTAGCACAATCAACAGAAGGCCTAACACTGCATTAGCTGGTACTTACCGAGCAGCAAAACTGTTACTAATGTATAAAACAAAATGTTCAAGAACCCAATCAAAATTTGACAGCAACCGTTTCATGTTACAATCAGCTGTATCCATAAGTTTATGTGTACTAGCCGAAAAAGCTACATTAGTTAGACAGAAAGAAGTTGATATCTGAGATTTTTTGAACATGTTTCTAAAAGACTCCAAATAAAGGAAACTTCAGCCTCAAACAGGGCAATCGCCAAACAACTCATGGATACAGGACACCAGGTTGATACCCTGTAACCTTCACAGATGTTTAATAAAAACAAGTTTCAGTCTTACAAAGTTTGCTAACGCCATTTCTATCAGGCACCTGAAGCCTGATTTATGCGTTCAAAAGGGTATTGTTATTATTCTTTCTTTACTTTAGTGATAAAAATTGCTTCATTATATCGTTAGATCCTTTTCAACTCCTTTATAGCCAGTTACATCGTTACTTTTTATTTCGACTGTCTTAGAGACTAGTAATCTTATTTTAATTAACTGAGTTTGACACACTTTATTCTTATTTATTACAAGCGTATATTCATTACGCAATCACTTGTTTCTCTAGCCTTTTGGATTTTTGTTATCTTCAATCTAGTAAACTGTTCTTCAATGCAAAGTGTATACTTACAAAATTAAATTCAGTCTCTTAAAATCATTAACACTCTCGCTTCACTATACAGATGTATGATCATAGCAACTTCCAAATAAACTCTTTCAGATGAGTAATTTAAATCCACTTTGTAATTATGATTTTAAATAATGCAGGTTGTAAGCAGCTGACAAGAACCAAACGATATCAAATGAATTCATCTTATTCTTTACTTTTTTGCTCTCCTCATCAAAACTTATTGTTAGATTAAATAATTACAAACAAAATGTCATAACTACTTACGGTTTGTCAACTTATTGAAATGGTGTTTGTGATTATAGTATTCGTTAGTCTCTTGCTCTTTCAAATGGCTATAACATTATAAGTGGTTATTATTATGTTAAACAATTCTCACAGAAAACATTGACGTTTGTGAGACGCTTAGTTATAGTGCATAAGACATATTGGAAGAAATCTCATTGGAGTTGGTGATAAAACAAAATTCACTTCTGATATTTTTTCTGAAAACATTCACTTCTTAATTTTGTGGTTTGTTACAAATGATTTTTGTTTCACTTAAGTAAGACAGTCTTTTAAAAGATAATTAATATTTAATTAAGTTGTGATAGTTAAACTTTACATTTATTGATTTACTACATATTTCAAACGGATCTGAAATAAAACATTAATGAACAGGCAACCATTTTGATTGTAAAATGTTACCGATGTAAAAAAAAAAACTCACCTCTCTTTTTTGAAGCTCAAAATCAGCTTTAACGGTGGATAGTTCTTCAGTCTGTTCATTGATTATCTGTAGATAATAATCCCTCTCTGAAATGGTTGCTTCTAACTCATTAACTTTTACAGCTTTCGGTTAAGAAAAAATCACACACACACACACTCAATGATACATTTAATTTTACTAATTAACTTTATAAAAATAACTTTAAATTAAAGATCAAAATAGAAGTTTTAATTAAATTTCAAATCGATCATTGAAGATTATTTATTAATGCTAAGAGTTTAACAATTAGACCTTCTTTATGAATTTGTATGTTGATAGGTTCGGATGTTGTAGTAATAATTTGTGACTTCAACTTCAATACCGTAAATGAAACTACTTCCATTCCTTTCTTTTCCTTGTCCTACGAACTATCATGAAAACACCAATTTTCCAGATAAATTTTTTTTATGTTCATGTTATGCTCATCACCAGTTTACATGCTTGAAAACATTACGAGTTCATCTTATGTCGCTAAACGAGAACGAAGACAAATGATCCAGTGACACGATAGGCCACTTTAATCCGAGCATCCGAAGCCCCCACTGACGGTATCAAAAAGTTTTGATATGGCGTAGAAAGTGTATTCGACAAGCACCCTGAAAATTGAGGTTTGTACAGAAGAAGAGGAGCATAAAACTTTGCAGACAATACATATTTATACAGTTAGGTCGGCCGTGAATACGAACCAATAGGAAACGACATTTAAAAGCATGTGAACTTGATAGTTTAGGACGACCTATAATATTGACCAATAGGATTCGACTGACAAAATAATTTCTTTAGGATATTCGATGAATATTCTAACAGTTAACCAAGCGTAATTCATCCAAAGCATTTTGTTCATCAGTTATATGTCGATACAAAAACTAATGAAACTTTAAAGCTGAATGTTCATCATTGATACTAATGGTATTCAAAATGAACAATTTGATGTAACAGATTTTCAACCTAGTCGCGATAATGATTTGCTTCTTATTATTTGTAATTTGAGATTTGATTATCACACAAACATTTTGATTTTAATTTATTGGGAAATGTCAGTTGTTTTGTCATTGCCTTCAGTTATCATCATATAAAAAAAAATACTTTATTTATATGTAGACAAATCGATGGAGAAAGCCTAACACATATCGCCAAGCCCAAACAATAAATGATATAGGAGTGATAGCATATAATTCGTTGTGCTGTGACAACTAGTAATTAATAAATAAATAAATCGGAATTTCATACTACATTTTACTCTTTTGAATTCGTCTCTTATTGAATGAAGGTCAAATGACTCATACACACAAAAATACATTGTTAGTTTGACTTGACAACATCGCTTTGAATATCACTTGCAAAACCTGTCATATTTTCAATTCTTAATAGAAAAAAGTTTTCATTTTATCGATAATATAATAAGTCAGAAAAATCATTCTATCTCAAACTAGCAGGAACTATTAAAATTATCATTTTCCTTGCCAAGTAATTGGTAGATCAGTAAAAATAACAAAAGAAAAAAATCGATTTTCATGAATCAGTAGTAAATATCGAATGTTAATAGTAGTAGTACAGGTCTTAAAGTTTCAAATGATCTAGAGAACATTCACCTACCGAGTATCTTTTCGTATTTGCTAATAGAACAATGATTGTTCTTGAAAGTTGATTTGAATTTATTCAATTCATAATTCAGTTCTTCTATTTGATATTTCAGACGTTTTGTTTGTGATCTATTATCCCTATTCATCATTGATTTCCTTTTTAATTCACTAATAATTTTCATCACCTATTTGGAGAGTATATTTTACTCAAGTGAACATAACATAAATTGAAGTTTATCTTGGAATAATACCATGAATAGTATAAACTGTCAGTTGATAAGTTCGAACATAAGAAACATTTAGAATTGAAAGCAACTTGAAATTCATTTACAAGTTAAAAACATCTATCAGGATATATATCTCCCTGAATGAAATGATTAGTTAACTCGTTAATCAATAGATGTCGCAATTTTTAACGCTATTTTCGGTAGCCTACGGTGCATCAAACTCAGGATGTCTGGATTGGAAATGTGATAATTTAAGAATGTTTCACATTCGAAAGACAGCAATTAAACATGAATAAAAGAAAACGGTAATTATTTAAAAATTCAATGTACACTACGTGTTTGCTTTATCTAGGGTAATGAAATTATAACTCAGCCTTAGCTGCTACCTTGACGTGGTGGTTGGGCTTGCCAATCGGAATGACCCAACCGAGCTATATTCGATGGAACGAATGTCCCTTTAAGTTCTACCTTGCAAGAGAGGTCGATAGGAGAATGGTGCGATTAAAAGCAGCTACTCAAGGTCTGATGACGAAGTCGTACTACTGACTATAGAGGAGTCTGACAGCAGTAGGGTATTTCCTTCGGATAACCAGCATCTGCAGTAGTGCTGCCTTCTCACAAGGAAGGAAGGGGTTAGAAAATGTCGACCCTAAAAATGTCACACCCCACATTACCCAGTCCCCTGAAATCACATTCTAAACTAGATATTGGAGCTTTGAATGTTTGAACCTTGCGCCGAACGGGACAAAGAGCTTCATTAGCTAGGACTTTGCAATCTCTTGTCACTGATGTATACTTCATCTCCGAAACGCGCATACAGGATCCGAGGAGCGTCGATGAGGGAGTGGCAGGACCTGATAAGCTTACGTCCGAGATTTTCAAGGATGGTGGTCTAGTTTTAGCAGTGAGATTGAATGAGATCTTAGGTAGAATTTAGTCACTGGACGTAATCTCTTCTGACTGGTCCTAATCACTGTTTGTCCCAGTCTACAAAAAGAGACAAAAGTCCTCTTGTGACAATCACTGACGAATCAGTTTAACTAGTGTAGTGCGTTAACCATTAGCTTTAGCACTACTTCGACGGCTGACTGGAGCTCGTGAATAAATGTAGACTACTGTGTTAAGGTCCGCGAGACGATAGTCACCGATGGTTAGGGACATTGAATGACATGGCTAACAATCGTTTGCAGTTGCGCAGGTGTATGTATTCTTTGTCTTCTTTCAAATTTTAATGTGAATTCCTCATCCCCTCTATCTTTCTCTTCCTAAAGTTATCTCACTGAATTAAACTTCTTGAGTAATATCTTCGACCCCTTATCTTTCGCCTTACTTCTAATACTTCTACTACATCTACCACTATGGGATTTGAGTTGAAAATTGCAACTGTGCCAATACGGTAGGTCGATTTGAATTGACGCACGTACGTACGAATTTGTGCGTTGTAGCGGAGTGAAAGACAGAAATTCTAGGATCATCAGTTGTTTGGTTGACGTCAGTCTGTGCTTAAATTTATATTCAACACATACAATAGAGGAATATCTGACAATGAACTTATTTGCAGTTAAATTATTAGTTTCTGTTATCACCGTACCACTGTAATACTAACTCATAGTTAAAGACAGATCTCGTTCAATCATATTGGTACCTAAATCAATTCTATTGCTTGGTGCAAAGGTTGGACAAATCTAATGAAGATTTTGATAGAACGTAACTATAAACACGGTGTATGACTAAATGAACTAGCATTAGGCATTTTAGTCGTTCAGTATAACATTCTGTTAAATGTCTTTCATACAAACCTAAGCTCTTGGAAGCTTATACTGCATCACTTATTAATTGTTCATTATTTCGAGGTGATAAAAACTTCCGTTTTTCATATCATGATGATATAAAAATACTTTTTTCATGTTGTAATAAAGCAACTAAGCACAGAATTTTTATCCAGACTGATTTCAGCATTTAAACTGAAATGACAATTGGTAGAGTTTCATTCTCTGAGCTGGATGTTTTGGTTGTGGAGCTTTCATTGTCCTCTGAACAATATAATCAGCACAAAACTCAGATAGAAGTGAAGTAATCGAATATCTGCATGTTTGACCCATAGCTTGTTCTGTTAACATCGATCTTGATTGGTTGTTACTGACCTCAAACGCCACGAAATGTCTTCCCTTATATCAGTACATATGGGCAACAATGGATAGGGGGAGCATCAAGAACACTAGAGAATTTTTAGAGGCTTGGCACTCAGGTCAGTCAGCAATCAACATCGATTAAATTTACCAACCAATCAAAAAAATCATAGGCAAGCGTAAGATCAAGAAACAAACCAAAAGGGGATGCAATCGAAATGATGGTGTAAACAACGACAGATTTAAGGTCGACAACACCAATCAAGATCGAGGTTGACATGACAAGTTACGGATCAAACATGGCGGAATTCAAACACTTGATTTCTATAAGAAGTTTGTGCTGAGTTTATTGTTCAGAAGAACAATGAAAACTCCACAAACAAAACATCCATCTCAGAGTACGAAACTGCACCACAGTCATCCACCTGAGCTACAAAATTTGCTCCACTATCTAAAATGACAAGGTTATAAAGGATCTTTTTAAAAAAATTAAATCAGTGAACAGGTGATTGGTTTAAAAAGTCAATAATAGCTTCAGCAAATAAAAGTGTAGAAAATATAATCGACATCAATTATCCTGATACTGCTTAATGCAATGATCAAAATCTCGACACGAGAAGAACGTTCTAATGTCCGTTAACTGACAATTTCGTTTGCTGAATCTCATTACATTGATAATTCTATAACCGATCATTGATCGTGATAAAAGCTGATTTATCACTAAAAATCAAATAAAGAAACCTTACGTTCTCAAAAAATTCTTCAATATTGTGTTCCTCAAAAATTTGACCCCAGTTCCAATTTCTGATGAAATTGAATTCACTATCAATCATATTGTATAGTCTCCGCATTGACAACTCAATTGATTTAATAAAACCTTGTAATTGCTTATTAACTTTATTCGTCTCATTTAATTGCTTTCTTGTTGATCGATCCATTGTTAACTGTTTATTTAAAAGGTTATCCAGTTCTGCAATATAAGTCTGTATACATATGACGCATTGTGAATACTCTGACAGTACTCAATACGTTTTAAAATAAAATTGTTAGAATGATAGAGTCATGAGATTAAGACAAAGTTTAACAACTGAATGTATTTCAGCTGTTCCTACAAGTAATTTGATGTGGATTTAATTGACAGTATTTTTTTCTTTATTTTTACCAGTTATAGTCATTTCCACTATTCTACTAAGTGTATAAAAGTTTCTAAGATACACAGGGTTACTCTCTATGACTTCATTTTGCTCGAGCTATTAGAAATGTGGACGAAATTCGGATCTGACTTACGTCGTATATACTCTCTCGATAAATCGCTTGTAAAAAGCTGAATGCTTTTTTCGATGGAGAATCAACTTCCACAAGAAACAGTATTTCATCATCTCCGAACTTGGATCTACGAGATTATTCTTGATAAATATTATTCTTCTAAGTTTATCGTTTAACTATTTATGTAGTTGTATTTAGAATGCTACAATCCATGGATAAAACAATTCACTTTTTCTAATCATATATAGTTATAATTTTGCTAATTTTTGTACCTTTTGTCATGAATCTTCAAGATTTGAATTTTTTTTCACTCATGCATTCGTTAAAACAGTTATTGGTTATACATTTGTGTATCATACTAGATGAGTTTCACTAATATACTGATCTGTATGGTCGTTGAAAGCAACAGTGGCTTTCTGTTAAAATTTTAAGAACTTAGGGTTTTACACTCATCATTCTAGAAATATATCATTAATGGAGCAAGTGAACTTACTTCTGTCGCTTCAAGTTTTGCACTTAATGTTAATAATTCACTATTTGCTGAGTCTCGCTCACATTTCATCTTAATCAGTTCTTTTCGTGTTGTATTCAATACAGATTCTAATGCGTTCTTAGAGTTTATATTTGAATTCTAGAATAGTGTACAATATAAAGAGTGAAATATATTACTAATACAAATATTTGTAAACTCATTGAATGAATTTAACAATTAAGAATGGTCTGTACGTTCATTTTAACAAAAAACAAATTATCATTTAGTAAGTATTTGTTAGGATATTCACCAAATATCCTAAGAATACTATTTTTAGAAGTATAGTCCTATTGGTCGAAATTATGGTCGTTTTAACTGTCAAAACCAAATACTTCAATGTTGTCTCTGACTGGTCTTCCGGACTGTCAATGTCATTTCAAATGTTCTTTCCTATTGGCCGTCCTAAACTGTCAATGTCACAGACTTTGATGCTCTTTCCTATTCGACCTTAATGTATAAATACGCACTATCTGTAAGCCTTCATGATTCGGATTCCAATTCCGTTTCTCCTGCCTACCTCTCTTTTGTACTCGACCCAATAAACAACTCCATCCCACGGTGTTGCGTTCTGATATATTGGAGATTTGGAAATAGCGCTTTGGGTCGTATTGGGACATTTGAATTGGACGCCGCTAGGACTGAATAGCTATACGTAGCAGCATTACAACAGTATTAGACAGAATACATAAGATTTCTGTATAACTTTTTCTAATGTAACAAAATCGAAATTTTACCGGATTTCTTTACGTAAATTCTTACTGTCAATTTTCGTGGAAAATTACAATGTTTTGCATCTCCAAACTAAGTAGAACAATAATTATTATACTACAATGCACTATTCAGTTAGTAAAAATAACTTGAGTAGGAAATCTTTGCTTAGGAAATCGTTGGTAGCACTCAATATCAGGGTGTTGAGCGAACACATAAGCTAGCTAAAAGCTGAGTTTGCTTTGATTGAAAATATTTGTATACAGATGTACAGTCGGCTCAATGCACTAACTGTTACTCTCAATAAGTTCTAGCTAGAACTAAGACCTATCTAGAATGAAATCGTTAGGTAATTAAAATATTCATTAGATGAAACTCCAGTTTACTGGTAACGTTGGTGTTCTACGTACATCATATAAAACTTGAGAAAACAGAAATTTCGACAAAACGTTCCCCGATGGATATTTGCATGGTACATTTTCGTTTGTTTAAAACTTATCAAAATAAATTGTCTACTGACCACAAGCCGTTTGTCAAAATATTTTAAAAAACACAGCTGCTAACTAACTGGTCCAATATATGACCATGCTTCAAGGCACTTTAAATGTTATTTGGATAGCAAATATTGAACTAAAATCGTATTAGTGCGTTATTTGCCTGACAATCAAAGAATAACCAAAGACAGAAATGAAAATTCTAAAGTAACCAATATTCTTTGAGTCCTGCTGGATGGTAGCAGGAGACTTTCAGCCTTATCGTAAGAAATAAATCTTACATTCTGTTTTGATATGAAATCGGACAATTCTTTTTCCAACTCCTGAATTCTTTCACTCTTTTCGGCTATCTCTTTCTCATATTTGGACTTAGCAACGGCTACCTCTGCATCTAGAGATTTTGCTTGTAGCATCGCGCGTTCGGCACGTACAACAGCATCACTCAATTGATTTTGCAATTGTTCGCATTGTTTCTGAACGCTAGAACGAAAACACCCACACATATATCTCGTACAATATTTACTACTCACTATTCCAAGAGAAAAACACATTCTATATCACATCTAAAACGTTTCTAGTAAAATTCATGATTATAATAGAATGAATGACTCAATCGAAATAATGTATCCAAATATAAAAATTTCTACAGATTCATTGAAATAAAGTTTAAACTTTGTTCATTGTATCCACGAAAGAGCATACTTTTTAAGAGAATAATAATAGCAGGTTGTAATTCACTGTATATCGATTTCAAGTGACACCGCTTAATTTCCTAGTTTCCAAATTAAACCAATAAATGTCTTAATGCTTACTGGCGTCAGTGAAGAAGCTGATTTGTTTTTGTTGACAAAATGACGTTCATGAATCTTCAGTTGAATGGATTAAATTCCGTAGACTATATAAGTAAATTTAGTAGAAAACTATGAGATTAGTTAAGGTCTGATTTTCAAAGGCTGCTAAGTAGATTTCTTCAATGTGAATGCGATAAAGAGTCACTATTTTTAGAATTTATTGTGTCGCTATTAGATTATTGTAAAAAGTGGATCCCAAGACGTGATTAAACCAATAATCTGTATTTTTTTAATTTTGTCGATAGTTAGGTTTTATTAACTTATCTTTGAATGCAAGGAAGAAGAAATTCAAAATGCTTATTCATTAACGGATTTTCTGTAGTAAAGTAATGTTATCATCTGATAATTCGTCCTTGAAGTAGTGATATAAAAGGCTGCTGTCTTACTCAAAGAAAATTAAGTGTCACACCAAACATATAGTACAGAATAGGACGGTTACTACTGCTATTGTTCTCAATAGAACGAGATCTCTTAATCGATAATTTAAAAGGTAAAACAGTCCGCTTAGGTCTCCTAATGCAAGCACAGCCGACTATTTCACATTCTTTCGACGCTTTATAGCATACAATATATCTGAGTGTGAAATACCATAGACTCATTAATTAAATATATCTGGAAAATAGTCGTACCAAAAGCATTTAAAACACTCACGATGACTGGTGTTTTTCTTCAATCCTAAAAATTTCTGCTGCATGTTGACTTTGGATTACATTTATTGTGGTTTTCAATCTTCTGATTTCCATATTTTGTGAATAGTCTTTCTCTTCTAATGTCTAAGGTCATGAAATAAATACGTATTAGAGGTAAGAATTTTATTTTCTAGATAAATAATTTCTCAGTTCATGAGTTATTTATATTAATCTTAGCTTAGTGATTAGATTACTTGGGTTCCATCTTTATTGTGTCAGGTTCGAAACCCTCTGCGTACACTTTAGTCTGAAGTCAGATTGTAGTATTTCTAATCTTAGCGAACAAAATACTGGCTAACTTTCTGTCGCGCGAAATTGTAATTGTTTAGTAGCTTGCGTGATATTAAATGAAATAATAATCGAAAATTCAAAGACCATAGGGATAATTAGAGCACATTTTATTATTGTTGACCGAACAACATACTTTATTTTACCAAGTGATTCTTTCTGACCTAAACTTAACATACTAAATGGATCGGTTCCTGTTAAATTTACAGGAATGTACAACTCTACGGCTTTGGCATCTTTCTCAATTAGTTTAATTAGTGAAAAGAAATAGAGTCATTGGAAAAGGACAAACTGTAAAACTTAACAATATTATTTTGTTAGCGTTTCACTCTACTCCACATTTAAGAATAACCGACTTGAACTACAGTAGCAACAGACGAAAGGGACAAGATTTTTTTTAGCTTTGTATCGAAATTCACCGTTACTTTGTCACAGTTTAACCGATGCAATTTTCAAATCACTTTACTTAATTTGTATATATAATTACTTTCTTAGTTTCATTGTCAGTTTAATCGAAAATCCACTTGCGGGGAAAACAAAAATGATAATTATTTACCAGATCATTATAGGTGCGAATTCAGCTTAGAAAAAGCTTTTCGGGATAGCCACGACTTAAGGATGTTGTACACTACAGAGATTCAATTCAGTAACTTCCTACAACTGATCTAGTGAGTTGATGTCATTTAACCTATGGGTCTAGAGCAGTTCAGCATTTTATTGCAGTCTGATTTTTGTACTATCTAACATTCATTTTGGCTCTTAGTGGCAGAAATTTGCTTAAATAATTTGCTTTACTTTGATATATCTGCAGTTAAAAGTTTGTCTGTAAAAATAATTTACACATTAGTATTCACTAATATGAGAAAAAGTAACGTCTGCAGCACTAAAAGAATGATATTGTTTGATCTATAAATAATCTAAACTAGATAATGAACAAACTAATTTTTTGTTTACTGATAATAAAAGTAATTTTTCGCTTGTCAACTCTACTTACTTTTAAAAATTCGTAAAAACGAATATGTACATATTCAATATCCTGAATTTTGAATTCTATTGGCTCTGATAAATTATTATTGTTAGTAAATTTTTGCATAGCTGAACTGATGCGCTCAAAAAATAATTTATAATTTCCGTTTTCTTTGATAGACGCTTCCAAACTTTCATTCAGTGCACACATAAGCTAAAAAAGAAAAACATTTAGCCAACTTCTTAAATCAGTTTGTTTTCTAATATCATCATCAGTCAGCAAGTGAGTTTCCTGGTAAAAATTCAGTTCCTGTAAAATCAGACGAGGAAAGTGTTATTTCTAAGAGTATGTCTGTGACAAAGTTAAACAAGAATGAGGAGAGTGGACAGCTCCGATGGACATCACTTGGAGTAAAAAATTCCGATGACAGTTCGCCATAAGCTGTCACTTGAATAGTGGTGTTCGAGCAGAGATCTTGAATCAGATTACTGTACTTCTCTGCTACAGATTTCAGTGACGAACACTTGAAGAGAACGTCGCAATCAACAGAGCCAAATTCTGCCTAAGATTTCAGGTAATCTCACTGCTAAAACTGGTCCACTGTCCACAAAAATCTCAGGGTAAGCCTGTCAGGGCCTGCTGCCTTCTCTCACTTTAAATTTCTTGTACGTTTTTTAACTGCATAAAGGGCAGTGGAGCAACATCGGAAGTTGAACTCCCATGATAGCCGCTGAGCAATAATAGATCCATACGCCATTCGTTCCATCAGGATCCTGGAGTCCATGTAAAACCACTGGTTTGGAACCAGGGTTTTCCAACTCCCTATGTAGGTCGTCCATACCCGAAAACCTGATGAAAGCTCAAAACTTTCGCTTTTCATGCCGGATTTTGTAAACAGCGACTTCTCTACGAAAGATAGAGAGAAGGGTTACGCTGAAGTTCGCTTAATACGCGTAGCTTTTTGAGGCAAGACAAAGAATGGATGCATTTGCGCCACTGCAAACGATTTTGAGCCGTGTCGTTCAAGGTCCCTAACCATCGATTACAACTGACTCACGGACCACAACCAGGAAGTCTACATCTACTAACTTCATGAATTAGTTCCAGGTTTTGGTTTGGCTGTTCCTAGCTTTCTTCCAGCCTACCGCCACAACACACAACATAGCCTGTCGAGTTAACCGGAGGCTAGGTATACGTATTACAAATCTCAACCACCTCAACATGTGAATGTTAATTACTTCATCAATTTACTAGAGAGTTTCATCAACTTATGGGACTTTATATTGACCCTAATTACCTTACTTCATTAACACAACTATAAAGACAATCAACTGAAGTAGTATTGGAAAAGCTGAGAAATATTTGTTAAAACTGTATTATTTTTCGCAATCAAACTTACTCTTTCTTGTTCAACACTAGCTTCCAATAACTGATGTACACATTTCTTTAAATGCTGAAATTGAATTTCGCTTTGATTTGATTCTGTTATTATTTTCGATGATTGCTTCATCTCTCTCTGAAGAAGCTGCTTAAGGCTGATTACGAAGTGATTTAACTACTTCCACACTGCTCTTCTATGCGTTCTTTACGTAGGCATAAAGTAAATAGTAAAAGCCACATTTAAGACATAAGTTGGAGGACTCAATAGTTTTTTTTCATTTTAACTAATAACAATAAAACGGTGGTACGAAAAACAATCTACTCAGTCCTAAACTTAGATGAAATCGTCAGGCCAGCTTTTGGCAAAAATACCCATATGGTTATTACTAGCCAGATCAAACTATCAAGGTGAAAATAAATTTGGTAAGTTGTTCAAAAACAACATCATTGTCACGTATTTGATTCTTGGACCACCTCAACATTTGTGTAACTTTATGAAACTATTCAACACTAACTATGAAATTTTTTACAAGAATTTATTCACAAATGTGCACACTTACGAGGAGATTACCGTAGCTGACTTCAATTTATCCAAACCTGCACAAATCAAGAATGAAATAAAAGAGAAAACTACGAGCGAAAACTAGTCCTATAGATTTAAGACCGGTTTGTTATCTTACAAACGAAGTCACTACTAAGAAAAGAAATACCCTAGGTTCTAGAACTAACACTCAAGTAAACGACAACATTAAAGTCCGTTACATTAACTATGAAAAAATCTTACAAATTCGAGTAGTTATTGATGTTTAAAAGATGCTCGTACTAACCGTGGCTTTTCGTGCCTGACTCAGAATAGGAAGGACCGATCTCAGAGATGTTAGGAGGGTTTCTTAAGCAAATTGTGCCGAATCTAATGTTACTCTATATGGAGGAGGCTGAGCTTTCATCATATTGTGACCCTTGAACAACGGAATAATTTGGCTGAGATGCTTTGCATTCCACACTATCCATCCCACTATTTCTTATCAAAGATAGGCAGACCATGTGTTAGGGCACCTCATAACATCGTAAAACTGAATTAAATTGATGAATTTTGCCTAAATTTCAAAGTATCTGACAGCCGCTTTACATTTCCGTCGCTTATAAATGAGATTCTCAACTTGTTAATAACCTTGAGATTTAGATGTCCACTAGTTTGCCTAGTTGTTATATTGTAAGAACTGCCAGTAACGCTATGAAGAAATTTTTAACACGGACAAAAAATTAGACGGAGGCAACTGAAATGGCGAATTACGAAAAATTTACTTCAATTGAAGTAAGCAATAATAATAAATTTAGTGAACACAAATACAGCAACGTTACCTCCACACTTACTAGCCGAAAAATCCGTTTATTCAGTACCTTTTCAATGAAACCTGTGTTTTCAATTGAATGAATGTGTGTATGTTGCCGTTGAAGCAAATAAAAACAGCATCTGACCGAAACAGCTAGGTCTAACACAATGTTTCCACCGTGGTATGATCACTGTAGTCTGATTTATGATTTTAAATTTTTGCAAATGTAAACAGAGGCAATAATTTCGAAATAACTCAATCTTTGAAGAAAAAACAGATTTTCTTCCGTGATTATTTAGATGAAGTCACGTTGGACTCGAACAGTGCGCGTTGTCTTCTGTTGTCATGTGAACATCATAGTACAAATTTCGGTCTAGTGATGGATCAAATAAGGCAGTTCGAGGCATCATCCTCAACGCTGTTTGCATCCAACCTCATAACGTTGCATTTTTTGCCAGATTTTCATGTCGTACAGAACTGCGTTACATTACCTGCCCCGAGGCTTATTTGGGCTGTGATGAATTAGTTCCAACCTGAGAGAAAATTTAGTCAGTTGTGAAAATGACTTACTGGAAATCAACTAGGAATAGAAAATGTTAAAATAGACTTCATTAGGGGGTAAAATTCTCATATTTGTTTAATATTATACTCACGAATGAAAACGCTGTTCTAACTACCATCAGTCCTAACATTGGTGAGACAGAACATACTTATCAAGAAAAGTATTGAATTCTGTATCAATAGAATAAGTGTTTACTGGTGATAAAAGGACTGGGAAAAGTACTTGTTTTTCTATACTTACAAATTATTAACACTGTACCTGCTGATACAAAAGCAGAAAATACTATTAAATGTATCCAATCAAGGTTAGGGATAGAATGAGACATTCGATATAGACCTAATGGTTACGTGAGGTAAACACTCCTGCAGGGACGAGCTCTGCAGCCAATAATAAGTGTTTCCAAATTTATATTTCCTAACCTTACCTGAGCGTCAAACGTTGAATATAATTCATATCACATATGGTATATTCAGCTTCAAGAATCGTATAATTAGGAGCTGATTCCATCGTAGACATAATTTTCACTGTGTTTGAGGTTTATGAGGTTGAATTAGGAATTGCTCCTAAATATTAATTCTAGTGTATTCTTGTCCAAGTATTGCATTAAACCTTCCGGTATTCATTTGTTATACTAGTTGTTGGAAGCCGGCTCGCTTTCGATAGGTTAGACTGTAGGACAGTTTCAATGAGTTGCATAGAGGTTCATCGAGTTCGACAAATACTTTCACGTGTATCTGATATCCTAATAAGCAGAAGCATGCATTATCAGAAGCTTCGCCACAGATACACCACCGACAGACAGAACGTAACAACATTGCATTCCTGACCGTCTTGTTTCAAAAGTATCCTCGAAACAAGTGAAACCGGAAGTTAGGAAAGGCACGATGCGAAGACATTCGAACAATGGTATTTTTCATGGTATATGAAGTCTAGGTCGATTTATTTTCCCAAACGATGCGTCGCAAGGCGTCCCCTAGTGTTTCTAGGTAGGGTTGTGTTGGATACTTTTCACGGGATGACAGTCAGGTAGCTCAAAGCATTGAGCAGTGTAGGTGTTATTAGCAGATGTATGAATGAGAGGCGATGAAAATGCATGGTGTGATCAATGTCGTTTGAAGAACAGAAGACATGTGGGTGACGACGGTCAACAGTCTACTTGTTTTGTGAATGGGCGACTCCTTCCCATAACACATGGGTCAGCATAGCAAAACGCATGAGGCTCGTATCATCTTTGAAGGCTTACAAAACCACCTGTTTTGGCGATCCCTTTACCTCTACAATTCTCGAACCCAATTGATCAAGAAAGAAATGCCTAGTATCGCTATCTGATATATTGTAATTTCAGATATCCTTAGTAAACGTACCTATATAGGTGGAGAGACGTCTACATCTACGTTCTTTTTTTGTTTGTCGCTAGCAGATGTGTTTTATTGACGGACATCTATTGTGAATAAACATTATAGCCTCCATAATATTCAGATCGTGTTGAAATTCAAAATTCGGGAAACGGTACACAAAACCATTCGTTGAATCGTCTACATGTATATTTCAACGCGTCGTCGATCAAAGAAGATCCGCTGACATATGTTTTGTTTATCATTGAGACAAAAATGTTTTTAGGGAAATATTTGTTCCACAGATCATATGTAGAAGATAACAGTGTTTGCTTAGTGCTAATAATTCTGTAGTTTGTTTTTACTTATCAACAGTAATTGGCAAGGCGCGTGAAGGCCGTTGGGGACTAACTCTTGATGCAATATAATTCATGTTGGTGCTTGTGAGTTCTTTATGACTTTTCCAAAGCGTTTTTCCATATCCTTTTTGTTTACTTACATTGGTCTTTTATTTTTAAAGCCGAATCCATATCAGCTCAATCAAAGAGTTCGGCAATGTGCCATGTCATCCAATACCTCCCAGTTAGATTGTGCTAATCCGGATCTAGTGACATTAATGGTTCACAGCCTAATGTGTCATAGGCAGAATGGAGAATCAGAAGAGTTTGCGAGACGTGCGATTGAGAGCCTTGTGAAAAAATTAAAAGAAAGACAAGAAGATTTAGAATCCTTAGTGACTGCCATAACAACGAATGGCAGCCAGCCAAGTAAGTGCGTAACAATACAAAGAACCTTGGACGGGCGTATGCAGGTATTATTAAGTTTCTAGTTATATCACGTATTATTCAGATTGCTGGAAGGAAATGCCTCCCCCACATTATCTATTCTCGAATATGGCGTTGGCCTGATTTGCATCGAAATGAGCTAAGACATTCCAAACACTGTTTATTCGGCTTCGAACTGAAACAGGACTGTGTTTGCATTAATCCATACCATTATGAAAGAGCTGTCTCTCCTGTTGACCTGGCTGCTCTAAGCCTTAGTCCTACACTGGAAAAAGAAGGTTAGTCTGTCTTTTTTATTATAATAGCTTCCTTCATGTAATCTTGCTCGCTAATGTCGTAAGCATTTCATGTTTTTAGGGTTTATGCCAGATCAAAAGTTGTGATTCTATTAATTCATCCTTTTTGCATGTCACAACCAAACAGTAATTTCAAGTTTATTTTTTGCGATGGGAAATGTGAAATTCTACTTAGACACAAGTCTTAAATTTGGTATACCTTTATGTCGTATTCAGCTTATGATAATTGTAAACAGACAACCAAAGTCAAATTCATGCGAACAACCGGTCACAAGTAACGAGGAGCTTAGATCATGTAAGAATAGAGATCCTCAAGATTTTAGTAACTTTTTACATTCGTTATAAATAACAGGTTTACAACTTTTGGGTTAACAAAGTCACGTAATACTTTTGGTTCTGAAAGCGCTTATTGCGCTTCTGTATGTATGTTTATGCTGCAAAGTCTGACTAGTGAATTTATGATCCACTTTCAAATGTGATGCCCTCCTGCCATTGCTAAATTTTCTGTAAATTGTTTTAACCGTTTGATGGTCACAGAGATGTACTTTGACTGGGTGGTTCAGTTAAAGCTCTATTGACTTCCTAAACAGCTTACACTATAAGAAGTGAGTGTTAGGCGTTTTCCAAAATCTATTAGGTATTCCTCTTCATTTCTTTATGTATTGGCGGTTCTTCAGCATTTTCGCTCTTCTGTTCAGGGTTTGTACACAGCTTACTTTGGAGTTCGTTGAGCCATTGCTGTTAAAATTAACGGTTTGAAGACTATAACTTGGTTTCCGATGTACACGAGCCTTGTTCTGTCATTAGCTCAAACGATCAGCAAATCCAACGATGAAATTCTGTTACCTGATTCCATCTCTGGGGTGGTCCTTAAGTTAGCAAACGCATATCTCTCCTGCACCGTAGGTGACGCAAGTTGGCAAAAGCCAATCGAGCTTTCTGCATCGGCGCTGTGATTTCGTCAGTCACCAGGCCATCAGCACTGATGCGACTCCCGAGATAGGTGAAGCGGTCGACACCTTCAGTTGCTTCACTCTCTACCACTAGTTCAGATGCCGACGGAAGCCAAACCTGAAGCAACCTTTTGCATTTCGACGGGAAGAATCGCATCCCGTACATGCATTGTAGGGTAGTCAGAAGATTATGCATTTTGTCAGTGTCTTCACCGAATAGGACTATGATATCAGCATACTCCAAGTCAGCAAGCGTGTCTCGTAAAAGGTCCACTGCTGAAAATTCAGACGAAGATAATGTTAACTCTAACAGCATGTTTATGAAAATGTTAAACAAGAATGAGGAGAGTGGACAGCCCTGACGGGCACCATTTGAAGTAATGAGTTCCGATGACAGTCCGCCATAAGCTGTCACTTGACTAGTGGTGTTCGAGCGGAGAGCTTAAATAAGGTCAATTTACTATTTTGGTGTATATATATATATATATATTATATATATATATATATATATATATATATACAACGGAGACACCTGTGATCGAAACCAGTAACCTACAAATATCTTCTACTCTTACTGGCCAAGGTTCAGAGCCATAAAGTAGGACGGAGCAAACTGCTGCTCAGTAGACTGGTCCTTATGTTAGCAGACACATCACACTTAAATCTTCCGATTTTTCTAACTGTATGAACCGATACCACGCTCAGCACAGTTCAGTTCTTGCCTGTTTTGAATTTTAGACTTTAGCTTTAATTATTTTTCTACATTGCGAAACAATTTCAGTCATCAAACTGATTTCGTCCAGACTTTCAAAATTAAACCTTCCTTGTCTTTTTGGAATTAGCATTTATCCTGTTTTATAGCCATTGTTCTTGATTTATAGATCTATGTAGTGAAACAGGCAGTGAATCCGAATGTCCAAATACCCTCGTTTCTGGATTCAAGGGGTCTGAAGTCGCTGATGCGGGATCGTGTTTACCAGGAGATCTTATGGATGGAAAAAGTTGTGGTGCCTCTGTCACGTTATCCACTCGTCCTCGTCTTACAGTTCAAGATATACTTGATGACCAAGTATCTCACGCAGGTAGTGCTACTTAGTAATATTCGTTATTATCTGTATTGTCTTAAGCTGTTTTCCTGACGCTTTAAATAAAAGTTGGTTTAAGGTTACGAAAGGTTTTTGTTAGTCTTATGAACCGGAATTGTTTAAAAATCATGTCTGTCTTGGTCAAGTAATTGGCGTTCAGTGCTGATATCCTCCATTCGTTGTTTTTCTGTTAATAACTTGCATATAGGCATCCTCTTTTATTCCGACCAAATCGCGACACTACGCATCATTATGGAACAATCAGTTGGATGGGATTCGTCATTGAACATCAACTTAATTTACTATGACAAGCATTCAACAGCTTGGACAGGATGAAACTATAGAGCCTTCTTCCACACCACAGCGTTCCTTAGAAGATAGTCTACATCATACGGAATTATTCTGATGGATTACACTGCAAACGCGTGCATGGAGGACAGCTCATAGATTTATTCTAAGTGAAAACCAGTGTCAATGTTGCTTACTTTCACCTTTTCTCTTTATTCTGGCGGTCGACTGGATTATGAAGACGTCAGCATCTGAGGAGAAGCAGGGGGATAAAATGGACTGCTCTGAACAACATTAGATTCAGAAATCAACCGGTGTTGCAGCAGCAACAGCCTCTGAGATAGTTGGTCTCAACATACACAATAGAGGGAACATTGATCCTCTGATACAACACAACATGCACCAACTAAATCACTGTTGACGAAGAAGCTTCGGAGGATATAAAAACCTTTGCACACCTGGGCAGCATGATTAATGATCATGGTGGATCTGATGCAGATATGAATGCGTGGATCGGCAAATCAGTGGCAGCATTTCTGCAATTAAAGAACATCTGGAATTCAAAATAACTATCAACCGACACCAAAGTCAGAATTTTCAGTGCAAATGTCAAGACAGTTCTACTGTATGGGGCGAAAACTTGGAAAACTACCAAAGCCATTACAAGCGTTTATTAACAGTTTGGGCAGACACTATTAGAAACAAGCTACTGTGAGTTAGAACAAACTAGATTCCAACAGAGGAATAAATTAGGAGAAACTGCTTGAGGTGGATTGAACACACTGAGGAAATGACCCAACTGCATCACAATGCAACCCTCACTTGGGATTCTGAAGGCCAAAGAACACAAGACATCGAGAATTCTTAGTAGAAATGAAGAGAATGAACAGCAACTGGGTGAAACTTGAAACATAGGTCCAGAACAGAGTAGGTTGGAGAATGCTGATCGGCAGCCTATGGTCCATTAGGGGTAATAGCCGTAAGCAAGTGAGTAAGCAATGTTATTTTATTAGATCTACTCGGTGGTATTTATTCCATTCGGGTTTAAATTTTCACCCCAGTTTCACGAGCAGCTATCATTCTATCACGTTACGTCATTGAGTCTTATCTATTGGTCATGGTTCTGTTCAGTCATCCTAATAATTACTAACTTCATCCATTCATCAAGTCAGGATTTCGAATACTAATATGTATGACCCTGAAAGAATTAACCGTTACTAAAAATCAATAATCTATGTTTGAACATTCAGACTCATTTTTCGTATCCTTCTTCAATAGTAATAGTCCTCACTCGATACTTTTTAGAACGTTGATTCATTAATAATGAACTCTTGTTTAGTGATAAAGATACCTTTCTTTTCAGGCTTTTCGAAAAATCAAGAATGTGAATTGAAACAAACTTCTCTATCGTCCAACTCACAAGCCGATTCATCTACAGTACTCTCAGAAAGCATTTCGACATCCAGAGTCAACCCGGCTCCATATTTGGATAAAGGACAGAACACTATGGCTTGGTCAGGTATTGCTAACCCAAGCCATGCATTTGCATTTATTCAGTCTTCTAACTTCTCGAAGGATAATTCTATAGAATCGGAAAACACATCTGTCGTGGAAGACCCATTTGCATACTCGAACTCAGTTCCTGTAAGTTTGTCTACGATTAGGACGATGGATGTATTCACGTGCTCAACCGATCCGTCTATGATATTTACGCCTGTCCAAAGTAACACCTCCATAGCCGGCAGTTTTGTTCCACAAATATATTCCTCAATTACGTCTCCAGTTTGTTTATCTGGCAACACTAATGGTGCTGTAAATAACAGCTCTAATAAACGCACTGGTGGGTCTTCAGGAACTGCGAGCGGTTGTAATACTGGAGGGTCTAGTTTTGGTGGTGCACCTTGTGGTGGAGTAGGTGGTGCGGCGGGGGCTGGTGGGAGTGGATGGGGCAATCGTAGGGGTCCACCTGCTCCACCATTCACTCCTTCTGGGTCTATACTCCAAGTGAGTCTTTATTCGTTCCGTCTTTTTAAAACATGGGGCTTTGGATATAGTTTTAATGTTCTTAACAGTGCACAGGAATTTTGTTTTTGTGATGACTATAATTGGTTTTAGGGACTAGAATTTGAACGTGATACTGACAGTTCACTCCTAATATCCGTAGTTTTTCTCTAGATTTCACTTGTTCATGTCAAGATATGCTGCTAATATATTAAGCTTGCTACTCCTAGATTCTGAACGGAACAAAGTAAATAATACCAGTAAAGGCTTCAATTTACGGAGATGATACCTATAAATAAAGCTAATTAGTGGTTATTTATACATAGGCTGTTTTAACACTATCGAAACGTATCAACCTTTTGTGACAAAACAAGTGCGATGGTAATCGCAATCTGAATTTTTAAGTGTTATGTATCTTTACGGTTTACTTGATCAATTTTTCAGTGCGACTAGTTAGTTTCAGAATCTCCATCACCCATGAGGCTTGTGACATTTCTGGTATGTTGGTTCATCGTTTAAGTGTTCTAAATCGTTGAATCGTTTAGTCTAATAGTGTTGTGAATGTCAGATGTGTTGCAACTATTTCGAAACAATGAATCAGTACATTTCAGGTATTCGTGTTGAATTTATTTGCCTGTCATTTTATTAACGTACTACAGAATTTAATTTTCTGAATATGTAGAAATGATGAATTTGATAGTATTATCAAAATTCTTTGTCGTTAAAATTTCGTACATAATCATTTTTGTGTCATGTAGTACTACTAAGTCGTAATTAGTTTTAAATCTCAGTAGTTTATCGCTTCATATGATACAGAAACCTTTTCTATCTGCTTCTTACTTGTAGCCATTGCCAGTCCTAACTACACAACGTCCTCCTGAATACTGGTGCAACATTGCTTATTTTGAACTTGATCAGCAAGTTGGTGAATTGTTTAAAGTTCCAAGCCAGTATTCACGCGTCACTGTTGATGGATATACAGATCCTTCTAGTCCGAATCGTTTTTGTCTTGGACAATTATCAAATGTACACCGGTAAGTTCATCTTTTAATTTCTGTTTGCGTACTTGGTCAGATCCTCTTTAGTGTACTATCCGAGTTTTATCAGCTAGTCAGTCAATTACAACGTAGAATTTGGTATTTACGTGCATCAGTTCTATTTTCCATACCACATTAGCACAGAAACGCAATTCTCAATTCAAATACCATAGTAATATAGGTAGTAGAAGTATTAGCAGTAATGGAGAAGATTAGGAATCGAATATAAGATTCAAGAAGTATCATCCACTGAAATAAATTTAAGAGAAGAAATGTTGTTAGGAATTCAGAATATTAGAGAACACAAAGAACGAATGTATCTGCGCCACTGCAAACAATTTTAAACTGTCATTCAAAGTCTCTAACCCTCGGTTACAACTGACTCTCGGAGCCCAACCAGGTAGTCTACACCCACTAACGTGGTTAATGCAGCCACGGATTTGTGCCATGTTTTGGTTTAGCCGTCCCTAGCTTTCTTCCAGCCTACCCCTACATTAGGCAACATCACTTGTCGATGTAGTCGGTGATTAGGCATACATAATATGTATCCCAAGCACGTCAACTGATGAAAATTCACTACTTCATCAACTGATCTGCCATCCTTACCCACAGCCTATTTCCTAACACCAGCATTTCTTCCTCGGTAGTCCCAGGATATAGGAACATTGCTTTGAAGACACCTATTATCGAAATCCAGTAACCTACAGATATGTTCTACTCTTACTGGCTATGTTTCACAGCCGTAAAATAGGACGGAGTGAACTGCTGCGCAGTGGACTCGTCCTCTGGTTGATAGATGGGTATCTCGACGACGCTATAAATGACTCAAGTTAGCAAAAGTCAACCAAGTCTTCTTCTTCCGTGTCGAGATCTCATCACCTAAAAAAACTTCCACTGAACCGTGAAAAATACTTCACATAGCATACTAAGGATGGTACTCGGTTAATTATAGCGAAGGTTTCAAAGTTGATTATTTTGAACACTTAGCTATTGTGCCATGTAAATCTGACTATAATTTTGTGTTGTTATTAACTCGATGATAGATGTAAGTCTCGGGAATATTGACTGATTCTTTTCTTATACCGCTTATTTCGGAACTTAGGTTCATTGCGCTCTTGGGTTTGTAATCGCAGTTGTAAATTGGTTCATTTTTATAAGGTTGTAACTAATTCTATCCTTTATGACATTGACATTTCATGTCACCGCTTCAGCTGAGTAACAGATTACGCTTGATATCTGGTAAAAATTCAATTAGCTAACGATTCTCCTCCAAACAACTTAAGCCGATGCATAATCAAGCTAGACTTACGTTACTTATGACTGGCTCTATAGATTTTAATAACTCATTTCAAGAAGATGGATACCCCATCCACTGAGAAATCTGCCAACCACATTTATAGTTGGTGCAGAAGTTAAGCTAGTCTAGAGTAATGTGAAGATGGTGGGGAAAATTTGTAGCTCAGGTGGATGATTGTGGTGGTGTGTGGTAGTGTGAAGTTAATCCTGTAACTGCAGATATAAGGAACTGGTGATCTTTCAGATTGCAAGCAACAAAAGAACTCAAAGATATTGTTTCACACTTTATCTGACGGAACAGTATTTCTCATTTTGCGTTTTTCATAGACATTTTTATGATAGCTTAGTAGCGAAAAAATGAGCCACACGTTTTTATTGTTTAACTAACCTGTTTCCACTGTTTTATTAGTAACATTTTAAAAATCAATAAAAGATATTTATATTATTCCTTCCTGTTTAATGTCTCGATGCTGATACTATTCGAGTTCCATACGTTAAGTTTACGGTCGAGACTTCTTATCTTCGATTCAGGTAACCACATAGTATCACTCGATCTCATACGACTGTAAATCATATTCGAATACACTAAATCACACTTAGTTACTGAGTTACATAACAGTTATTTGGCTCCATATCGCTCTAATCTAATCAAATCTAACAATACTACCGGTTTGATTCTTGTGAGATGACGTAGTCGTCACTTCACTTACTTCATAATGTATTTACTTACTTTCGCCTTTTACCCCCAATGGAGCATACGCCGCACACCAGTCCTCTCCAACCAACTCTGTACTGGGCTTCCGATTCCAATTATGTCCAGTTTTCGTTCATTCTTCTCATGTCTTTCTCTATTTCTCGGCGTAACGTGTTCTTTGGCCTTCCTCTTTTCCTTTTGCCTTGAGAGTTCCAAGTGAGGGCTTGTCTTGTGACGCAGTTAGGTGCTTTTCGTAGTGTGTCCTATCCACTTCCACTGCTTCTTCCTCATTTCCTCCTCCGCCGGAATCTGTTTTGCTCTATCTCTACTAGTGTCTGCCCAACGGATCCGAGGTACTCTGCGTAGACTAATGGTAATTAATAATTGTATCTTCTGTCGTAGTTCCCCAAGTTTCCGCTCCATACAGTAGGACTGTCTTGACATTTGTATTGAAAATCCTGATTTTGGTGTTGATTGATATTTGTTTGGAGTTCCAGATATTTTTCAATTGTAGAAATGCAGCACTTGCCTTGCCGATCCGCGCCTTCATATCTGCATCGCATTCACCTTGATCGTCAATGATGCTGCCAGGATATGTAAAGGTGTTAACGTCCTCCAAGGCATCTCCATCAAGAGTGATTTGGTTGGTGCATGTTGTGTTATATCGCAGAATCCTACTTTTCCCTTTATGTATGTTGAGACGTAATGCTGCTACACTGGTCGTCTTCTCTTGCGTTTGTTGTTGCGTGTGCGATAGAAGATCCAGATTGTCTGCGAAGTCCAGATCGTCCATCTGCATCCTGGCTGTCCATTTGATACCGTGCTCCCCTCCAGATGTCGACGTCTTCATAAATCAGTCGATCATCAGGAGAAAGAGAAAGGGTGAGAGTAAGCAACCTTGCCTGACACCGATCTTCACCTCGAACGAGTCTGTCAGCTTACTTCCGTGCACGATTTTACAGTTGAATCCATCATAAGAATTCCGTATGATGTTAACTATCTTCTCAGGCACGCCGTAGTGTCGGATGAGCTACATTATTGTACTATCTACGCCATCAAATTCTTTCTTGTAGTCAATCAATTTGATGCGAATTGGTGAGTTCCATCCGATCGATTGTTCCACAATGATCCGTAATGTTGCCGTTTGGCCGGTATACGACCGATCCTTACGGCATACAGCCTGTTGATCTCGAAGTCGGGCGTCTACGAAGTCTTTCATTCTGTTTAACAATACCCTGTTGAAGACTTTTCCTGGTACTGAGGGAAGAGCGATGCCTCTGTAGTTCTCACACTTTCTGAGATCGCCTTTCTTTGGTACTTCGATGAGGTATCCTTCTTTCCAATCTGATGGTACTTGTTCCTCATCCCAAATCTTCTTGAAGAGGATGTAAAATATTTTCGCAGTTGTTTCCACATCTGCTTTCATTGCCTCTGGTGGAATGTTGTCTGGTTCTGCTGATTTGCCGCTCTTGATTTGTCTGATGGCCATACTGATCTCTTCAATTGTAGGTGCCCCAACATCGATTGAGAGGTCCGTAGATGCTGTTTCGATGTTGGGTGGGTTCAGTGTTCTACCCACCTATTTCGCTGTTCTTCAGTGTTGCTGATTACTTTGCCTTCCTTGCTTTTCACTGATCGTTCTGCTTTACGATAGTTTCCAGCGAGCTTCTTCGTTGTTTCGTACAATTGTCTCATGTTTCCTTCCCTTGCAGCCTTTTCCGCCATCATTGCTAGATCTTCTACGTATTTTCGTTTGTCAGCTCTGATGCTCTTCTTCACTTCCCTGTTCTCTTCCGTGTATGCAGCTTGTGCGGTAACTTTCTCTGCTCTTGTTCGGCTGACATTGATTGCTGCCTTCTTGTTCCTCCTTTCTTCAATTTTTGCAAGAGTACCACCAGAGATCCATTCCTTGTGATGATGTCTTTTTGTGACCCAGAACTTCGTGACATGTTGAAGTGATTGTCTCTTTGACCCCTTTCCGATAGTTCTCCATGGCTGTTTCCTCTCCATTGAGTAGAGTTGAGTTTTGAGGTATCCCGAAGAAAGGCTGTATTAAACTTGTGTGATGTTTACTGCCGCGCTGTCTAGTTCTTCCCTAGTTTCAGTTCCATTTTAGCGACCAGCAAGTGGTGATCTGATGCTATGTCAGCTCCTTTCTTGGTTCTCACATCCTCCATAGTTCTTCTGAGCTTTTTATTGATACAGATATGGTCGATTTGGCTCTGAGTAGTGTGGTCCGGTGAAATCCATGTAGCTTTGTGTATGCGCTTGTGCGGGAATATCGTGCCACCGATGACCACTTTGTTGAAAGCACATAGGTTCGCAAATCTCTCACTGTTTTCTTTCCTTTCTCCCAGTCCATGTCGTTCCATGATGTCTCCATATCCAGTGTTGTCCATACCAACCTTGGCATTTAGGTCTCTCATCAGAATGGTCAAATCCTTTGGTGATCATCTGTCGACGATTGACTGCAGCCTTTCGTAGAACTGATGTTTAACGTCGTCATTGTAGTCATTTGTAGGTGCGCATAGCATTGGATGACGTTCATTGTAATGTCCTTTTTCTTTGTTTTGAAGATGCTTTAATGATCCTGTGTCCATGAGATTCCCATCCTATCAGTGCCTTTTGTGTTTGTTTGGACAGCATCAGTGCAACTTCTTGTGTATATGAAGCAGTTTCCTCTTCATGATCAGAGTATAACAGCAGTTCCCCTGAAGCTAATCTCAGTTGTCCTGCTTCTGTCGAATGCGTCTCACCGATGCCGAGCACCTCGAGGTTGTATCTTTTCATTTCTGCTGCAACTTGAAATAGTCTTCCAGTCTCCCACAATGTTCGCACGTTCCATGTACCTAAAATAATGGTTGTTCTGGTTCTCAGAAGGGGCGTCAGCCTCATGACTTCCGAGGGAACTCGGCTTTCATCACGCGACGTCATAATTCTTCTTTCAACTCCCAGGGCAGAGTGAAGATGGTTTGAATTATTTGTTGTTGTTAGCGTTTTTTTGGCAAGTTAGTTTTTAGTCGGGATAGGGGCGCCAACCGCATGTCCAACCCTTCCTCCTTTTTCCGGGCTTGGGGCCGGCAGTAGCCCCGATGAGACTACAGGCGGAGTTTACTTCATAATGTAAAATATAGTAAAATAACATTTCGCTGTTTTGATATCATTTCTTTTTATTCAGAAGTGTTATCAACCAATTATATTTCATCTCCGCTTTCTCTGTAATGTCTGAATTTCAACTTACGTGTGCTTGTTTCTTGTTTTCCGGCTTTTGCAATCTACCCTTCTATTTTATATTGTGTTACTATAAGCAGCTATCAATATTAAAAACACCATACAAACCGTTTGAACGTCATATATTTTCGTTACTTGTATTGGTCAGTTTTTATTTCTTTAAGCGAGTAATTAAGGTTAGCCATTATTTACAAGTCTATTATTAAGAATCGTAATCCTTTGACATAACAGTTTATATGAATAAGATCTTGTAGTGGTTAATTTCTATGCTTCATATATTACTAGTCCTGATAACCGTTATCATATAATCTCAGGGCTCTATGGATTTCAGAAGACAGGGCGAAGCGTTGACCTCAGTCTATTTTCACATAGTTCAGATCATAAAGTTATAAGAACACGAGGTGGATACGAACAGATATGCAAATGTGAGTGAATAATGGAGGACGAATTAAGAAGATTTAAAAAGCATGTGTATGTATATATAAGAAAGTGGTTTAAGCAACCACAAAAGCAATGTGTGTTGGCTATAACATGCGACCAAGCATACTTACTCTTACAAACATGATATTAATCATGCAAAAATATAGACTCATTGTTTCTAATCGTAATTGAGATGCTCTAGTCTCATCTTTTGGATATCCATTTCAAGCTTTTCCTAAATTGAAGCGGTACCCGTCGAACAAGACTACCTGATGTAGCTTGCTATAAAACCAATCATTATTTAAGTACGAGTGCTTTTTGAATGTGGATATTCAGATACAATAATCAGTGCTTGTGGCTTAAATCACTTTGGTTCCAAAGTACCTTAATATACTACTTTAAAAATTAATTTTCGAATCAATGTTTATCGAACAGGTTCTTGTCTATTGTTTCTGATGTTCCAGTTTTGTGGGTTAATATTTGGTATACCACTAAATCATAAAAATTGGATATTATTTTTAACAGGTCTGAGCAGTCCGAAAAGTCGAGACTTTATATTGGCAAAGGTGTAGAACTAGATAACGTTGGAGAAGGTGATGTTTGGATTCGCTGTCTTTCCGAGTTCTCTGTATTCGTACAAAGCTATTATTTGGATAGAGAAGCTGGCCGTGCACCTGGGGATGCTGTCCATAAGATATATCCTGGAGCTTATATCAAGGTACAATGTCGGTTTTAAATGATGCGATATATGGAATGTATTATCTCAACTGGTTCTCATCCTAATTTAATAAAATCTCCCTTAAATAAAGTTTGGTGATTACTACATAAAATGCTGGTGTTTTCTTATCGATGCACACAGTTTTGTTCGTGGGTGGAATGTTTCGGTTTTACTTTCGCTGAAGTTGGTGAACAATAATTGCTGAAATATTTCTTTTTTACTTATGACAAGTATCTTTGGCACGAAGAATGGTTGCAAAATTGTTTCAGTATTACGAGTTTATTGATAATCATTTTTTGAAAAATATCCACTTCATTTTTATTCCGTTTAATCATATTAACTCACATAACTTTCATTCTCTTTTAATATTAGGTTTTCGATATCAGACAGTGTCATGAAGAAATGAAGTCTCTTGCTCAATCCTCTCATGCTGCCGCTGTTCGACAAGCTGCAGCTGTTGTTGGTTCGCCGACGACAAGCGACCTGTTATCTCAGCTACCTGTTGCGCTACCTCTAGGTTCCAACCAGTCTACTCCAGGGTCTTTGCCTGGTGCATTAGGTACAGGGGCATCTATTATGGCTACTGCTGGGGTTGGGGTGGATGATCTTAGACGTCTTTGTATGCTTCGTTTGAGTTTTGTTAAAGGATGGGGTCCAGATTATCCTAGACGTAGCATCAAAGAAACACCTTGTTGGATTGAAATACAGTTGCACAGGTATGACTCACTTAAATTTATTTTCTTACTTAATATTTCAGTACCATGTGGAACTTGGCAAATTACTGCTTCTTATAACTAACCACATTCATAGTCCCATGCAGTTAAAAAAATTGATTTCGAGAACAGCGACGGGCAACTAAAAATTGTAAAGTCAGCTGAGCAGACACTGACAATGTTTCGCGCTTTCTGAAAGATTTTTCTAATGTATTGTCTCTTTACCGTTCACTGTTTTTGTTAATTATAGTGAACAAAACTTGCTAGAGATGTAAGAGTTAAATCACTATTCAGGTAGAATATAGTACCTCCTAGAGGATTAGATTTTTGTCGAGGATTTCATTGCTGGCTAGCACTAGAATACCATAAAAATCCATATGAACTTAAAAATTTCAGTATATTGTATATCACTAAAACTTGTTAATTGTTTATAGTCTTTCTCATGTTTTCTTGTGTTGTGTTTTTGCTTTATTTCAGGCCTTTACAGTTGCTGGATGAAGTGCTTCAGGCTATGCCTCTTAATGACTTGAAACCAACTCGACATTTCTTTTCTTACTTCCCACAACCATCTGGATGCAACTCAGTGAGACCAACGGCAGCCAAACGAGTATAAGTTTCTGGGACTAAGATATTTCTTCCTTTTTAATTCAAGATTGTAAATGTTTATTTTAACTAATCTATTTCCTGTTTACTTTTCAATCCTTTGTCGGTAATTTATTGCATATTTTTTCAGTTAGTGCACCGAAGCTAATTGTTTTTTTGTTTAACTCTGTTTTCTTA
Organism: Schistosoma turkestanicum; assembly: GCA_944470395.2. Classification (NCBI taxonomy): domain Eukaryota; kingdom Metazoa; phylum Platyhelminthes; class Trematoda; order Strigeidida; family Schistosomatidae; genus Schistosoma; species Schistosoma turkestanicum. The sequence continues at coordinate 40,935,692 of OX103971.1, forward strand.
CTTTTTAATATAAGTACAATAGTCGTGATTTTAGTCTTGAAAATTGAATAAGTATCAGGTAACCTAGTATACTTGTTAACATTTTTGTACGTACTCTCTGTCCCAAACCTAAAATTTTCTCACAGTGTTTCGAACTATAATTCTTTATATATTATACAACATTGTTTATAAATATCATTTATGCGCCTTTAATCAGGTATGTTTAGTATCACTTTTTTAGTATGTACTTACATCAAATTCATGATTGTTACTTTTGCCATTTTAAAAAATAAAATTTGTTCATAGCTGAGTGATCACTTTTAGGTTATCTATATACAAAAGACCACTTTATTGCTTATCGCTTTTCATAATCAAAATTATGATACTGTAAGTTGTGATAGATTTCAGTCTATTAATAAAGTAAAGCATAAAACTTTTGTAAGTTGTTCACCGAATTCTATCCACTTATCTGTGTAATAGATTACTTTGTATATCATAAGTTTATTATCCTCTATTTTGTTTGGTTTTATTTCTACTAATTTTGGTTTCTTTATTTAAGTTTCTTGGTTTTTAGGAAAATAAATAATTGAGCTTCTTGTGTCTACTTGCCTAAACCCGTTTTATCTTTTTCTTTACATCTGTGTTTTAATAAAACTCTTTCTAATATATTAATTTTTTTAACTCGCTATCCAGTTGAATTTTTTTCAGTATCAAACTATATTTACAAGATTATGCATCGTTCTTATGTTTGTATAGAATGGTTGCTAGGTCCATTTCATGTAGAGAACTATATTTTGGCCAACTGATTGGTTTTTAATGAAAATTTAATCGCATGTTTCACATCATTTTGTCGATTCTTTATGGAAGAGGTCATTACCTTATATTCTGTGTAATTCAACCACATTTCTATCGGAGAATCGTCAGCAAGATATACTCAGTTCTTTTAGTAATGTATAAAATAAAAATTAAAAGATTTGACAAACTCTAAATGAAAATCAGGTTTACAAATAATAGTACTCCGAAATAAAGGCTGGCTCAACCGGTTGATCAGTTAGCATGATATCTGAGTATAAAAGTACGTGGATAAAGTGCACTTACATGAGAGAACCCTCTAGCGATTTCTCATACTAATGCGGTTTGGTCACTTAAACCAATGTCTACATGTGCTAGGTCTTACATTGCGTATGTCTGAATAAAACGCCGTCTAGACGGAATTTTTAACAAATTTAGATAGGGGAAACTCAAACAGTATGAAATAAACTTGTTCGCATTAGACATTATAAATATAGTTTTAGTGGATATTGTGGTAAAACAGTAAGATTGAATTTTGGCGATTCCGAATTACTAAAATACAGTAATTCTCTGGTTATCTCAGTAAGTCAGTGTTTAATTCATCTGCCTTTCAACCATTAAACTTAAGTTGAAACCTGATTCCATCGAGTTTCACTTATCAGCAGTTGTCACGTATAGTCTCTCAGTAACGTTTACATAGATTTGTTTTCAGCAAGAATTATCAATGCCTTTACATCATCCTACTAATTACGGTGCACTTATCGTATTTATTGATGTTCAGCATCAACAAAACATCACTGCGTCTGTTGCTATTCCGAGGGCAATTATTATTTACTATTCGGGATAATGAGCAGCTAGCGTCAACCCTAATACTAGCTCCATTGTAATGTCCCCAAATGGATTGCTGCTTAGGTTCTCATAAACGGCCATCTTTTTATCATCATTCCACTCAACGTCATGTTAATTCAAATCGCATTCATTTTTTATTGAATGGCGACTGTAAGGAACATTGTTCAGCTTTACATCACAGTAATTTGTTTGATTATCACTTTTATGTATTTAGGATTTTATGCAATACCGAAATAAGTGTCAGGGATCACGCTTAAATGTTTTGAAATTCCTATCCGGGTTTACTGTCCTATTATTTTGTATGAACAATTATCAAGAGTTTCTGTTTGCATATTTGACTTTCATTTTATTCACAAAAAATGACCTACTTGTCTGGATCGATTATTTACCCCTAGTAGGCTAGGTCTATCACATAAACTAGCTCATGGGACGGCATGAAAAAAAGTTATCAACACATGCACGTATGGACACACGTTCTCATATCTAGGCTCATAACATCTCTTTGTATATATACATACTTGTTTAACTGTCGGTAAACTAGGTCAAAGATTAAATAAAATCATTTCATTGGCTTGTTATCATAATTATAAAATTAAAAACGTCCCATTTGTTTAGATTCACTTGTATACTGAGTATGTACTATCTAGAATAAGTTGCGAACATCACTTAGTTTTATTATCACACCAATCAGGATTTTCGGTGAAAAGTTTCAGAAATCTGTAACTATTGTGTGAGCACAAGGTTATTGTTTATTTTGTAACGAGTGGTGTTGATTATCTCGATTCGAAAACAGACTTTTGTCTTGAACGGAGAAAAGGTGGAGAACTATTGAAACTCAGAGAGTAATCAATAATTTTTTCTGATTAGTTTGTGATTAAGCAATGGGCACTTCACAAATCGTAACGTGTTCATTGGCCTTCCTCTTTTCCTTTTGCCTTGAGGGTTCCAAGTGAAGGCTTGTCTTGTGACGCAGTTAGGTGCTTTTCTTAATGTGTCCTATCCACTTCCACTGCTTATTCCTCATTTCCTCCGCCGGAATCTGTTTCGTTCTATCTCTACTAGTGTCTGCCCAATGGATCCGAAGTATTCTGCGTAGACTAATGGTAATTAATAATTGTATCTTCTGTCGTAGTTTCCCAAGTTTCCGCTCCATACAGTAGAACTGTCTTGACGTTTGTATTGAAAATCCTGATTTTGGTGTTGATTGATATTTGTTTGGAGTTCCAGATATTTTTCAGTTTTAGAAATTCAGCCCTTGCCTTGCTGATCCGCGCCTTCATATCTGCATCGCATTCACCTTGATCGTCAATGATGCTGCCAAGATATGTAAAGGTGTTAACGTCCTCGAAGGCGTGTCGATCGAGAGTGATTTGGTTGGTGCATGTTGTGTTGTATCGCAGAATCCTACTTTTCCCTTTATGTATGTTGAGACCTGTTGCTGCAGAGGCTGCTGCTACACTGGTCGTCTTGTCTTGCATTTGTTGTTGCGTGTGCGATAGAAGATCCAGATTGTCTGCGAAGTCCAGATCATCGATCTGCATCCTGGCTGTCCATTTGATACCGTGCTTCCCTCCAGATGTCGACGTCTTCATAAACCAGTTGATCACCAGGAGAAAGCGAAAGGGTGAGAGTAAGCAACCTTGCCTGACACCGATCTTCACCTCGAACGAGTCTGTCAGCTTACTTCCGTGCACGATTTTACAGTTGAATCCATCATAAGAGTTCCGTATGATGTTAACTATCTTCTCAGGCACGCCGTAGTGTCGGATGAGCTACATTATTGTACTATCTACGCCATCAAATTCTTTCTTGTAGTCAATCAATTTGATGCGAATTGGTGAGTTCCATCCGATCGATTGTTCCACAATGATCCGTAATGTTGCCGTTCGGTCGGTATACGACCGATCCTTACGGAATACAGCCTGTTGATCTCGAAGTCGGGCGTCTACGAAGTCCTTCATTCTGTTTAACAATACCCTGTTGAAGACTTTTCCTGGTACTGAGGGAAGAGCGATGCCTCTGTAGTTCTCACACTTGCTGAGATCGCCTTTCTTTGGTACTTCGATGAGATATCCTTCTTTCCAATCTGATGGTACTTGTTCCTCATCCCAAATCTTCTTGAAGAGGATGTGAAATATTTTTGCAGTTGCTTCCACATCTGCTTTCATTGCCTCTGGTGGAATGTTGTCTGGTTCTGCTGATTTGCCGCTCTTGATTAGTCTGATGGCCATACTGATCTCTTCAATTGTAGGTGCCCCAACATCGATTGAGAGGTCCGTAGATGCTGTTTCGATGTTGGGTGGGTTCAGTGTTCTACCCACCTATTTCGCTGTTCTTCAGTGTTGCTGATTACTTTGCCTTCCTTGCTTTTCACTGATCGTTCTGCTTTACGATAGTTTCCAGCGAGCTTCTTTGTTGTTTCGTACAACTGCCTCAAGTTTCCTGCTCTTGCAGCCTTTTCCGCCATCATTGCTAGATCATCCATATATTTTTGTTTGTCAACTCTGATGCTCTTCTTCCCTTTCCACTAGAGATCCATTACTTGTGATGATGTTTTTTCGTGACCCAGAACTTCGTGACATGTTGAAGTGATTGTCCCTTTGACCCCTTTCCGAAAGTTCTCCATGGCTGTTTCCTCTCTATTGAGTAGAGTTGAGTTTTGAGGTATCCCGAAGAAAGGCTGTATTAAACTTGTGTGATGTTTACTGCCCCGCTGTCTAGTTCTTCCCTAGTTTCAGTTTCATTTTGCAGATCAGCAAGTGGTGATCTGATGCTATGTCAGCTCCTTTCTTGGTTCTCAAATCCTCCATAGTCCTTTTGAACTATTTATTTATACAGATATGATGTGATCCGGTGAAATCCATGTGGCATTGTGTATGCACTTGTGTGGGAATATTGTGCCACCGATGACCAGTTTGTTGAAAGCACATAGGTTCGCAAATCTCTCACCGTTTCCGTTCCTTTCTCCCAGTCCATGTCGTTCCATCATGTCTCCATATACAGTGTTGTCTATACCAACCTTGGCATTTAGGTCTCTCATCAGAATGGTCAAATCCTTTGGTGATCATCTGTCGACGATTGACTGCAGCCTTTCGTAGAACTGATGTTTAACGTCGTCTTTGTAGTCATTGGTAGGTGCATAGCTTTGGATGATGTTCATTGTAATGTCCTTTTTCTTTGTTTTGAAGATGCTTTAATGATCCTGTGTCCATGAGATTCCCATCCTATCAGTGCCTTTCGTGTTTGTTTGAACAGCATCAGTGCAACTCCCTGTATATATGAAGCAGTCAGATTATTAATTCATGTATAGCAAGGGAGCACATGCTTGTAGGTATCTGCACTCAGTAGTTCAGTAAAGAACGCGATAGGTATTTTAAATGAAAGATTCTGAGTTGCAGTTCAGTTGTTTCATTTACGCCTAAACGAATAGTCCTAAGTAGGATAAGGCGCGCCGTCAGATTCCCAATGTTAGTTACAACTCATCTATTTTATAAAACTGGTGATTATGCATAAATTTGCATCTAATCGAGCATGAACGTTTATTTTCATGCTGTTCTAATGGTCAAAATGATTTGTTAATCTTGTGAAGGAACTGTATACTAAGGTGGACACTGCATAGCTCACTGACTATCTTACTATGCAATACAACGTCCCACTTATTATTATTCAATGGTTATTATCACCATGAATTGACGTTGTTTGGAACAACAAATTTAGGGCTCTAAAGAACTTTGAACTTTTGATAACAGCCATTACTGGAATGTCATCGCATCATGCATTAAATAAAGATGAAAATATGGACCTTTAGGTTTCAATTTTCAAAGCCGTCTTCTAAGTTTTAGAAGCACAGCATAGAAGTTCTGTACATAATATTTATGAAAGTACATACTCTGATTTTCAATCACAACCTATCTATTCAAAAAATCCCCATATCTATCATATTTTCATCACATTATACATCGAAGTATAAAATCGTTAAGTCTATTTACAAATTACATGTAAGCTTAAGTACATTAACAAGTATTTGAATTATTTAATAATTACCGAATGGGAAACTACTTTTGTGCAAAATTGTTTGATTAAAATTTTTCAACTGTATGACAGTCAATAATGTCACCTTGAAAAGTTGAAAAGCAAAGATTATAATCAGTTTTCATCTATCTATGTCTGTTGACACACTTTAAATTGTGCTTTTTGTTGTCCAGTAAGCAGTTTAAGATTTCTTAGTTAATGTAAGGAAAAATCTAAAAAAACTGGCTAACTATCATTAGGCATAAAGATTATTTCCACATTAATTAAAACAAACCGATTTGTTTCATGTACAGAATATTTGAGATAAGCATTCAGATAAATAAAGTCGAGCTGCTAACAGTGATTATAATCATCAGTTTCTCTTTTCACTGATTACTACTGACTTGGAATGTTAAACTTTTCTAAGATCGCAACCATAATATTTAATGTAAATGTTATATAAGTATAAAAAAATTAAATCTCTTCTACTTCATAACATTGTGTATAACACTTTTTCTAGTAGTATAAAATGTTTATTCATGTTGTAATTAAATTTAGAAACTATTATATTTTCTGTAATGAAGTTTAATAGTCGAAGGATCAGCTTGGTCATCAAGAAATTAGACTGATGATGGTTGTTTTGTAGAAATGTTCGACAGATCTGCAGTTCTGACATTATTTGAAACAAACAACATAACTCCACAGAAATAAACCGAAATCATCATACGGTTCGAATAATTTTCTACTAAAAATATTTACCAGACAAATCAATTGGAGACAAGATATGTTGTTTCGTTGAAGCATTCATTTATCTGACCAATGTAACCTTTACAAAAGTAAAAACACGACACAAAAATGTAGCTCTCTACTTATCACTTTTTAATATTAAACTGAAAACTGGGATGAAAATTCTTCAGAAAATAAATAATTCAGTATCGTTTCAATCGTAGACATGTAGAAAACTGTTGCTCTTTAGGAAAGTACCATGTAGAATACTTTTATTTTTTAAACACAATATCAATGACAAGGGTAACTATTGAAATTTCAACAAGTATAATTTACATAGCTGAATGCAAGCTCGATGAATCGGAAAGAAATATTTAACAGTTAAAAAAAAAATCGATTTTTAAAGAATTTAGTTGATTGTTTAGTGGTATATTACAATGAAATATTATGTATTTTATTTGACTATGAAATTTGTGAACGTGATCAAAGAAAAAAAGGTAAAATTCAATCCAATATCAATTACGTGTGAAGGCTTATGCGATTTTCCTTTGTCATAGTCTAAACACAAACCCTGTGTAAGTTTACGTTCTGTGATTCATATTCCTTACGTGTAATTAAGAATACATAAATCACAGTGTAAAAATGTTTGAATACGAAACTAAGTCAAATCGAAAAAAAATATATTGTCAACATTTAAAAATTAAAGTACGATTAGCGCTGAAACATAACTACTCCTCTTACACATATGAAAGGTTGCAAACTAAGTTTACATATGAAAAAAATTAATAAGTGTTTTTATTATATTACGTGAATGCATTTGCTTTGCCCGCTTAAATCCTTTGAACGTTACTTTGTTTTTGCACTTTCTTATTTTCTATTATCCATTTTAACTACCAGGTACAATAGCTAATATGAGTAATGATTAATTTTCAGTAAATAGTGTTTAAATGAAATAATAGTATTTTATCTTTTTCATTTATTGATAGTAAAGTTTATTAACCCAGTTTAGTAGTTGTATGCTTATACAATAGCCGTTATCATAGTCAGCTAATTAGTAATAATCACAATCTATTCAAAACTATTTTTGTGTAATCCAATTTAAATAAAATCTAAAAAACAAATATGATCGACAGACTACTGGTTAATTAGATTGAAGAAAATGTAAGCTTATAGTTTAGATTGAAATGGAAATGAATCGCTTTTCTCTGGGAATTTGTTTTCATGAAGTTTCTGTCTAGAATACCAGTAAAATTGAAAATAGAAAACTTTGTTATCATTGATGTCGTAATGATAATAATGTCAATGATAATTTATCTCTGGTCAATGGGATTTACATAATGCAGTGGATAACTTAAACAAACGCAACTCGGTGTTATCACTTCTGACTAAAGTTCATTGCGATTTCTGACTTGATCAGTATAGCTCGAGTAGAGAGTCTGTACTAAGTTAAAGTACTTTTTTGGTACACATTTCTATAAAAGACACTGCCACATGACATGATAAGCAACAGAGTTCAAAGAATATTATTATTTTCGGACGTCAGAAGGTATAACTGTGTTCCGGAGTATATCAAAATGTGAATACTCGGTCCATCCAGCTATGTCCAAGTCTGAAGCCATAATAGTCTTTTAGAGCATTTTTCTCATGAACTCTAGTTTGAAGTCGAAGTATGGTTCAAAAAAATTTTTGGATAGTATATTAGTTAACTAGATCGTCTGAGACTATCTTAAGAAGAATTTTATCCTTTCGTAAAGGCTGAAACTCTGAGCCATCGAAACCAGTTGGATAGGATTACGCTCAGTTCCCAGATCCTAGCTAATATCTCAGTCACTGTGACATCTGAAAGTAGATCATTATCCTTAAATACTTCCGAGATTAATTCATCGGGATCTGTTGCTCTCTCTCCGTCGCTTTATAATACCCATGATTTTTTCGGCTTCATTAGGACAAGAAATTTCAGGTTGCTTGGGAAAAGTAGGCAACTGAAGAGTAGCTGGAGAGCAGTCAAACATTCCAACCATAGGTCTAATCTCCTAGACTGAGAGTATATAATAGTTCTAACTTTTTTCTAGATAGCTTCACCAAAAGCAAAATTTCTAATACCTATTTCATTGATAAGTCTGAACAGTTGTCTACTGTTACTTATCACTACTGTCTTTCCTATCTCCTTCGCTATCGTTACCCACAATAATTGACGATCATTGTATCGTCATCGGCCTACATTAAGGCTGCTTTCGTACTTCGTTGTATTCGGAGTTAGATGGGAAGCATTTATCAGTCTAACAGACGAGTAAAATCCACTAATGTTCTTAACCACATTTGGTTACTGGTGGATACCACTGCTGTTCCCACAAATAATTGAATATTACGTCAATCTACCTCGAGGTGGATATCACATTCCTAATCGGCTAACTGTCTCACTGGTTGTTCCTGGTATATATTCTCGACATTTTTTAATCAGTAAGTTATAAAAGAAAGGAATTTTATGTTGCTTTATTGAGTCCAGAAAAACATGTGTTCGTTATGGAACGCCATAAGAGTATGCAGATTTATTCCGTAATGAGCAATAGTGTTTGATTGAGCCTCTCCAACGACAGACGATGGAAATATGGTCTATTTTAGCCTATCGTTGGGGTCACCACGTATGATGATACTTTTTCTCATACGTAAATCCGGTGCATAACAGAGATAGTCGGTTATCTAAGTATAAATTCAGTGCACTGTCTCCGCTACCTACTCCCTCAGCCGAGACACTGTACTTACTTTTCACTTTGGTTCATCCTACCCACTTGTGCATTTAAGTTATCGTCCCCCATTACTACTTCAGAGTACTGAGGTTTTTAATAGAGTTTGGAAAGCTGCCTATATAGTTCAATTCTTTACTTCGTTCGAGTTGCACTCAGTATGAGTGGAGGCACGGTCAACGAGGAGGTATCCTGAAATATAGACAATATTGTTGGAAAAGAGAAGCAACTCAACATTGTGTAACTAAATATCACATTCTTTGAAGATTAAATATTTGCTTCATCAGTTTAACATGTAGTATCTTGTAGATTTCTACAGTAATAACGTGTATTTCTGAACGATACAGTAAACCTGATCAAATGATAATATACTGCAATGCAAATTATGTGAATTCAGTAAACATTCCTATATAAGTACCCCACAAATATTTGGAAGGTAGTATTTGATCATAGATACATGAAGACACTGGTGTAAGAACACCAAATAATTAATCTATTGTTTTTACACTATGGTGCTAATACTTCATACTTTTTTCAGTTGAATCTACGAAATGCGTTATCGCGGTGTAGGTTGTATGATGTGTTTGGTCATTTGGTGCGACTGGTGTGAGATGAGATGTAGTTTTGAACTCATTTTTTTCTAATGTAGCAGATAATGTGAATTCATAGCTAAGATTTGATATATGTTTCAGACAAGGTAAAATGATGTGACTTGAAATATTTCTCCCGTTAATCTGAAGGTTAGCCTTGGCAAAGAATGCGAATTTTGAAAAAAAACACTGGTTTAGTAGATCCTATTGACTTTATCTAATCGACGAACATCCATAAAGATGACTGCACATCATTAGAAATTAAATGGATCGAAATTCATTCACGAAAATCTTTATAGAAATCATTTATGTCTGATAATTCTATAGCAATTAGTCGTCTCATTATTATTAGTGAAATGTTCGATAAAGAAAACTAAAATATCTTCTGATAACAATTACTTTATAATTTCGATAGTTGATTTTTCACTTGAAGTAGTGGAAATTACCCACATCTAGTTAAAGCAATAAACGGAGGTTATGTAAAGAGAATCTGTAAATTTATTTTAATACAAGAAAAAACCTAAATAAAAACAGTCTGTGAATTGTATTATTTCCGATGAATTTCTTACTTACATATGTTTACCTGTTACCTGCTATATCCTAGGTATTAATTTCCAGTTGTACTCAATTGCAGTTCATTCTTTTCCTGTTTGCTTCTACTTCTTTGCGTGATGTGTTCGTTGGCCTCTGTCTTTTACTTCGGCCTTCAGGATTCCAATTTAATGCTTGTCTTGTGACGCAGTTAGGCGATTTTCTCAATCTTTGTCCCATCCACCTCCTGCGTTTTTTCGTAATTTGTTCCTCTGCTAAAATCTAGTTTGTTCTGTACGACAGTAGGTCGTTGCTAATGTTGTCTGGTCAATGAGTCCTCAGTATCTTGTGTAGACTTCTGATTCGATTATGACTTAGTTGGTTCGTGTTGTGTTTTATCAGAGAATCATGCTCTTCCCATTGTGTATGTTCAGACCTACTGCCGCAGAGGATGCAGCAGCTGCGACACTAGCTATATCCTGCATTTGTTGTTGCGTGTGTGAGAGATGGGCCAGTCCATCTAAGAAGTACCCGAACTGTTCACTGTACCCCGTGCTTCCCTCCAGATGTTGACGTCTGCATAATCCAGTCGACCACCAGCAGAAAGAGAAAGGGTGAGAGTAAGCAACATTGGGTTTCACTTGGAATGAATCTATGAGCTGTCCTCCATGCACGCTTTTGAAGTGTAATCCATCAAAAGAATTCCGTATGATGTTGACTATCTTTTAAGGAACGCTGTGGTGTGGAAGGCTCTATAGTTTCATCGTGTCCAAGCTGTTGAATGCTTGTCATAGTAAATTAAGTTGATGTTCGATGACGAATTCCATTCAACTGATTGTTTCACACTGATGCGTACTGTCGCGATTCAGTCGATACATGATCGATCTTCACGGAATTCAGCCTGTTGATCTCGAGCTAGAGCACCTGCGAAATCCTTCATTATGTTCAAGAACCCTCTTTTAAAGACTCTTCCTCGTATTAATAATAATGAAATACCCATGTAGTTCTCACACTTGCTGAGATCCCCTATGCTTGACATCTTGATGGGGTGTCCTTCTCTCCAGTCTGTTGGTATTTGCTCTTACACCTTAATCTTTCTGAAGAAAATGTAGAGTATCTTTAGAGTTACTGATATATCTACTTTCAATGCCTCAGCTGGCTTGTTGTCTAGTGTAGCTGCTTTGACACCCTTGATTTGTATGAGGGCCATGCTGACTTCTCAACTTATTCGTGAGTCAACACAAATCGAGGGGTCCATGGGTGCTCCCTCGATGTTGTATGAACCAGTGGAACTGGTCTATTCGATAACCCTTCCAAATATTCTGCTCACTTACATCTCTGTTCTTGTATGTCAGTCATCGGTTTGTCTTCCTTGCTTTTCAATGGTTATTCCGGGTCACGATATTTTCCACTGAGCTTCTTAGTTGTATCGCGTAGTTGTTTCGTAATGCCTTCTGTAGCAGCTATCAAGGTTGGATCTGCCACATATATGCGATACTTGTTTGCTTCTGTATACTCAGCTTGTGTCCTGACCTTCACTGTTTTGTTGGGCTGCTATTGAATGCTGCGTTCATGTCCTTCCTTTCTTGAAGCTATTCAGAGCATCAACAAAGACTGATTCCCTGTGACAGTGCTTCTTGTGGTCAGAAATCTAATGACAAGATGAAGTTAAGGCTCGCTTGATCCCTTTCTACTTGTTCATCAAGATAGTTTCCTCTTCACTGAGTAGATCGCAAAACGGTTTGAATTTATTGTTGAGGACTATTTCAAATTCATTGAGGTAGTCGGTATCCAGAAGAAAAACTAAATTCAACTTTTGTGATGTTGTTTGTCCGGTTATCCAGTGCTTCATTAGTTTCAATTTAATCTCGGCCACCACCAGATGGTGATCTGAAGCTATGAAAGCTCCTCTCTTGGTTCTTACAGCATCCATTGTCCTCCTAAGCTCTCCATTGTTACAGACGTGATCGATTTGGTTCTGTGTAGTGTGATTTGGTGAAACCGATGTGGCTTAGTGTATGAGTTTGCGTGAAAATATGTTGCCACTTATGACCAGTTTGTTGAAGGAACTTACATTTGCGAAGCTCTCACCGTTTTCATTCTGTTCTTTCAGTCTATGTCGTCCCACGACGCTTACACCCACCATCAGAATAGCTGATTCCTTTGTTGAGGATTTTTGGTGATTGACTGCAGCCTTTCATCGAATCGATCCTTATTGTCTTCATTGTAATCACTGGTTGGTGCATAGCACTGAATTATATTCATTGTAATCTTCTCTTTGTTTTGAAAAATGTTTAGATGATCGTGTGTCCATGAGATTCCCATTCTTTAAGTGTTTTTTGGGCTTCTTCGGACATCTTCAGTGCAGCTCCTTGTGTGTGAGACATTTTATTCCTCATGGCTGGAGAACATCAGCATCTCTCCTGAAACTAGTCGTATTTGTTGAGATAGCATCCAAAGTGTTTCACTGATTCTCAGCACCTCCATGTTGTATCTTTTCATTTCTGAAGCAATATGAATGACTCTCTCAGTCTCACACCATGCATGTATCAACATTCCATGTACCAGTATTAATTGTTGCTGTGGTTATGGGAAAGGGTATCGACCTTGTGACTTCCGAAAGCACTCATCTTCTATCTTGTTAGTCATAACTCAATAGCTTTGGAAGCAAACGGTACGCGGTTTGATTCCCAGACTGAACATCAACTGTTCGATACAGGCACATTCAGCTGATGAGATCCAAATAGGATTCCACTGATAGTCACTATCCACTTTTGCTAATAAGGTATGATCAATTGTTTTTAATCAGTTTAGAGTAAATATTTCAATCTGAACTTGTTCGAGCTCATTTACACATACAATAAATGCAGGTATACATACACACTACATATGTATATACATATAAATAAACAAACCAACAGGCAGACATACTATATACATGCAAGTATATCTATGTATAGGTATAAATGTATACACAGTTTGATATACTAGTGATTGGTACACAAGTAGAAGTAAAATAAATCTTAATTCAATATCATTAATACACTGAATACAGTATTTGAGAATATTGGAAAAACAAAATAAGCAAACACAAAACTGAATGGAAGAATATTATTCATTTGTACTTATTTATATGCATTGTATGCATACGTGTTTAGATTAGAAGAAAAAAAAACAAAGCAGACAAGTCGTACAATTAGTCGGTTCATTAGTTATTTGAAAGAGGATTCATTATAAATAAATGTTACATTGTAGTTTTATTTTGTTATCTAAAAAGTCATGAAATCAATAATAAAAATAATAATAATAATGATAATTTTGATGTTGGTAAAATGCAAGTTAATGAAATGATGGTTTAATGATTAATTACTTCCTGGTTTCTTGTATGCATTCATATATATAGGAACAAAAAACAAATGACCCCTATTTTGTAGTGGTTCTGTTCCCTTTTATCTCAACCTGTTTGTCTATATCCATTTGCCTGATTCATTTTTGTATGGTTATATTCCGATTATAGATAATAATAATAATAATAATAATAATAATAGGCTTAATAAATTGGTTAGAAAGATTTAACTTCATTTCATGAATAATTTTAATCACTAACTGACATCCACTGTTTAAATAGTCTTAATGTGATGTTCTTATCACACATTGCCACATTGGTTTTGAATTTAATGGCATATTAAAGCATAAATATGTACCATGGAAGTGTTTTAATTTAGGATATGACGTTCTCTGAAGTCTTTCAATTGTTCTTCAACACATGTGTTAATCTGATATGTAAGCTATTGTTTAAAACAATGATTGTATCATAAATTCATGATTCATATAATAGCATGAGATGAGAACACTCTTATATTTATGAGAAATAATAAAACTATTTTGTTATTTACACGTAACTATAAATAAATAGTAAACGGAAAACTCTCCTGTAATAGTTAATCTTAGGAATTATATGTCAAAATGTCTTTAAGATAAACGAAACTGAGAGTTTCAATACAACAAACTTTTTCTACCAATTTATTATCGATTATCTTATGTTTGTTCATGTCTAGCATATTTATAATTGGGAATTGATAGAGAATTTATGTTTAGAAAAAAATGATCACAGTTGATGTTTGTTAAAATTAAACATTTGTTAATAATTCATAAGAAATGATTCCTCCTTGTGGTATATTCCTTTCTAATTATGTAACTATTTTATAATAGCTATTTGAAGTGGAAATTTCATTGTGAAATTAAACGATCAAACATTCAACTTTCCTTAATAGTATAATAATACTTAGGTACCATATAGTTCCGTTTAAGATAGTCAGTATGCATAAAAAAATTAACTTAAGCCAGTGGTGAGATGAAGAGAACAATCCTTATATCATTTGTAAAATAATGACAGGAAAATTAATTGATCATTATGAAATCATATGGAGAATGAATTCTGACAAGTAACATTTTTCAAGTCTTCGTATTGTTTTCAGAAAACCGTAATTTAACTTACAACTTGACTGACGAAATTTATCATGATCTTTTTATTAAAAATTTAAATGATATCATGAAATGATTCTCTAATAAATCACATCAACGTATAAGTGAATTGTGATAAGTATACAAATAAACATAAAACACTTCAGTTATAGATAAAAGTTGAAATTGCGCAATGTTTGACTAGTTCTAAAACAGAATTAACCTGTTAGTCAATACTCTTCTGATTCTCAGCAGTAATTAGATTAATGTCATATAAAACTTTCTAAAACATTCGCTAAAAGTCTCGAATTTATAATTTATAAACTTATAACTTATTAGTGACACATTACGACGTAGGTCATTCAGCCCCAACAACAGTGTAACGGAATACACAACAAAAGATAGAGTAACCCATCAAATATTGATTTGACTGTTAAAAGCTGATCTCTGTCAACAAACTGTTTTCTTAGAAGAAAAGTAGTATATATTCAGTCAAATCGAGTGAAGGAAGATGAAGGCAACTTTGTTTAAAATCGACACATTTTTTCAAATGTATGAACAATACAACAGTGAGTCGCTCATGATACACTAATATCTCATTTGAAGTTTGTGTTTCTATGAATCAGAGAAGCCTGTTTAGCTGGTTGTCTATTCATCGATCGATATAATAAAACTTACTGAAAAAATTCTCGTTTTTGTTTAGAACTATATGATTAAGTTTCTCTCTTATTAGTAAAACCATAAAATAATCTGAATAGGTATTTTGATTATAGTATTAATTAGTTGGAACACTATTTATCTTAAACCATGATATGTAATATCATTAGAATTACTGTAAGGCTGTATTTATCAAATATGCTCATAGTTTTTGTAATTAAATAATTTTGCAGAAAATCACTAATTATCAACTTCATTTTTATTTCACAAGGTAAAACAACAATCACCTTATATCAGTTGAGTTAATAATTTCACAGAGCGAATGGTGTATGATAATAATTAAATTTTAAATTGAACAATTTTTTTGCGAATATATTAATGACAGGTGAAAAAAAAGAGGAATTACATGAAATTTGAGAATGTTATCAAATTGCAAACTTATTCAAAGTAAGAAACCATTAAAGTCGGAAAGTGATATATATATATATATATATATATATACAACTATAGATTTTAACAAATGCATACATCTATTTTGATTAGTAATTCAATACTAGTTTAGTACATTATTGATATCAATAATTGTTTCCTTCCCTTAATCACATTTAAGCATATTTAAGCATAATGCATAATAATATACAATACCAGATAACTATGAGAGATCGATTTTCATATTATAGCGGTGATGACAAACCTACTAATGGGAAAAAAAATTGTTACTATATCGACAATAATTTTAGATCCATCGAATCTACTGGAAGTTCATGAAATTGTTCGTCAATAATATCCAGGTTGTCAAAACAAAGTTATACTAATTAAGTCATAAAACTATGCTTACGAAAAGCTCAAAAGAAATAGTGGTAAGAATTTTTACACAAGTGAAAAATATTGCGCAAATGATGCACTAGTGATATAAATTGTGATGAATCATGATAAATCCCGTCAAGTATGATGAAGTGGCTGATAATTAGTAAGTTAGTTTTTATCAGCAAATGCTAACTGTATTTTTAATTTGGGTAAACAATTCATCCACGATTGAAACAGGTGAACACTTTAGTCAAAATCATTTTGACTACTATTAAGTAAGGGTCAAGGTAATTTGTTATTTCTAATAGTCTGAATTTAATATGTAGCTTATTATTTTTAATATGTGTAATACATGACATTTTAAAACTTACTAGTACATAGATAGTTATCAAAAATGGTTGTGCCTTCATAGTAGGATAGTTACATATAATTCATTTCATTATATGTATAGCTCAATTTCGCTCGTTCTTGCCACTAATATATTACTTTGGGAACTTCGGGAACCAATGATCTTGAAACATGATTTCGATTAACTACTATAATTTAAATCACTACACTTGGTTCGCTTAAAGGTTGATAAAGTTACAGGTTACTTTGAAGTCACAATTTATGCTTATCTAACTGTAGAGCTTTATTTTAAATCGAGCATAATATTGTCTATGTTATGTAAAGGCATTTTTCTGACTTAATGTACAGTGAATTCTGAAGAGACCACATATGGAAAACAAAAATAACCTGTATGTTTAAACTATTTTAAATATAAAAAAGCAGAAAACCTTAACTGGTAGCATCAGATGAACATTTTTGTTCCTACGGTATCTATCTTTTTGATGACGTCAATGTAATACATTCGCCTCGACAGAGGTTGTTCATGAATACATATATAGACATATACGGAAAGTTGAATTTTCGAAAGAAAGCTATTACGTATGGTTGAAAGTGAGGTCATAACAAATTCAAAATATGAATGATGAAATAATGTTTATAAGCAAAGAAATTATTTACAAAGTAATATTCTGTTTTCAAAGTTGTTCATCTTGGCATTTCTACCTAATTTCCCTAGAAAGTAGGGTTTAAACAAAATACATATCATTTTCTACGCATTTCAAAAAATATCTGTGCCCATTAGCTAAAATAGAACAATTTTTACAGTATTTACTGCAAAATCGATCAAACATCATAATTTGATAAAGTGGGAGTGTTTTAACTGCACTTCTGTAAAGAGTTTTCTGTTAGAAATTCATCTAATTCTTCAGTAATAGTTAATAAATTTATAAGAATCTCGTAATATTGGTAATTTTATGATTACGGGCCACATTAGTATCTAACTTGAAAATAATAAATCTACTGGCATCACAAACAAGTAGTTTGTAAAATATACAAGAAATTCAATGCACGTGTGTTATCATTTATTCTGGATGAAATAAATTATCATCAGACCGAACTTATAATTTATGTTTTGTGCTACTAGCTAGTAGTTTGACATTTTCTTATAAATTTCACACGCTCTTTTACCCGCATTTATTATTTTTCATGACTTATTGTGTCTTTTATGTAACATGATTACTGATATTTCTTACATCTTGTGGTATGCAGCCCGAAACATTATACTTCATTTGGTATTTCATGTTTTTTAAAGAATCGTTTTTTGTACTGCTAACTGAAAACTGTCATTTCTGAATAAAGTTTCATGAAATGACAATTTTCCCCCAGTTTAGTTTTATTGAGAATTAAAACAGTTCAGATTACCACTTGATCTAAAAATCCATATTATTATGGATAATTGAGTGTCAAGCCTGTATATATGCAAACTTCAGAAAGTCAAATGTTTTATCACAGTAATGATCAATGTTTTTTCCTTCTAGCTTGAATTTTTGCGAAATTCTTAAGATGGAGTATCAATGTAGTTATTAGCACAGCAACTATTGAGCAATGACTTTATAACAGATAGAAGTGAGCTATATAACTGAAAGTAAAAAATGCAATATTTCCCACTTTACTGAAACCATAAAGATAGGAATACTTAAACTTTTTATTTAAATAGTTCGACTTTCCTTAGTTGTCCTATTCTCACTCAATACAACAGTTATTAGCAACAGTCTTTGCATTTCTGGAACGGCAAAAATACATTCTTTATGCTTCTTAAGGTATTGAAAGTGAGATCATTTTTTATTTTTTTTTATAATGAAATGAATTCGTTATTAAATGTGCGACTTTCCGAACCTGGAAGATGGTTTTCCTTAATCTCAAATAAGGTTATAGGTGACCAATACTATGAAGTTTAAAACTCAAGCTACGAAAGCTGTTTAGTGATAACTTGTATTTAAATAGTCGTCCAGTCATTGTTACTCCTTATTCCTAAAACTTAACCTAATCCCTATGAAGATCTACTTGAATTTTCAAAATGTATGTTTTCATACATGATTCTATCTCATAAATTTGCATTTTTAAGATAAAAGTAACAGTTCTTTGATATATATAAAACTGAATTTATATTACTAAGTAACGAAATTAATTCTTTTTTATTCCGTATTGATTGTTTCTGTTCTTCATAAAATATCTTTTCAATAATTTGACAGAGATTCTTTCTTAAATGTAACCAAAACACAAACATATAATAGAACAGAAATAACTGAGTGACTAAATATTGAACAATCGGAAAAGCGAAAATAAATTGAACAATATCATCAATTCATTTGAAACGGGATTTTGTATTTTTTTTGTTTTTCAAAATTGCTTGTAGCACGAAATGATCTATTTATGTAAAGTAGGCAAAATGAATAAAAATTGAATAAAATGTTTGTCGGTGTAAATATTGTCCGTGGATCGTTTGATCGACGATTTCCCTTTTTTAAAGATGTTATCATCTGTAAATGTATATACATTTTGCAAAATATATAACAAGCTAATATTCTATTTCAAACAATTTCGATTATTAATAAAACTGAAACGGTTAAAATTCATAGAACACGATGAGAAATTGTAAGAGTTTAACGTCCTGTAACTGATTTAGATGATAAGTAATCTATACTTACTAAGACTCAGATCATGGTAGTTGTTTAACATAGACATGAAAGTATGACATGTGTAAACAGCTTGATGGTGTGATTTGTTTCTTAAATGGTATATGTGTTAAGCATCTGTATGGGTGTTTTCTTTTTGATGCATACTTTCACACTAACGTCCATTGTGTTTCGTATATATACTGGATAGTTCACTTCAGTACTAGTATATTTATGTATGTTATTTAGTGTTGATACAGAGCCATGATGTAATAAAAATGTAACCACCACGTTTTCAGAAAGATCATTTTGAATAAATGATGCAACTGTAACTTTATTTTAGCTCTTATGTCACGTAAAGTCATAATAAATCGGAAAATTTATTGATTTACAATCTATGCCTTATTTCTTTACCTTTCCTTAGAAAATTACTCTAAATAGTTTAAGGAAGAGGAATTCCATCCTTAACATTATTTCGTTACAAGTTGCTAGTTGCTGTACTGTTCATCCCGTTGGATTTCAATTTAATGATTCAATGATATCATGCTTATAGTGATATTGGAAGATTTAGAATTTCAATCTATGCGACATACTAACCCGTCTGCATTTAGAATGGAAAAAATGTCTAGTGGTCCCTAGTCTACAATGTTCCTTCTGATTAACAGAACCCGATCGAATTACTTTTACATTACATAACATCTGCAGAAAAACTGCCATAATGTTAATATATAATTACAACACAAACTAGGCATGACCAATAAAGTAAATGATGGAGTGAATAGGGGATAAGTGGAAATATAAGTGGATATTGGTATTATGTATAACTATCGCCAAGTTCTCACACAAACATGACCAGTAAAAGCAGATCAGCAAATATCAGGCACCGTTCAAAATGAGAACGAACTACATTTGGGCGCACAGTAGGCCTATATTTTCCGACAATTATTTTTGACTGACCTTAAATTTTAAACTCATTCACTGGACTTCATTCACAGTTATTGAAAGCGATTTTCAATGTATTTTTATTTTTCAATTGTTCACGTTATTTTGTAAAGATACTATTAAGAATTGTAAAACTATTGTAATTAAATGCAAAATTGTTGATCTTTTTTCAGTGAATTATATTCATGGTCAATAAAAATTTCATGAAAATTTTAAAATTTTAATAGATATGTATAGTTATTTCTCATTTAATAAATAATCTAAGGTTGTGGCCATACATCAGAGCAAACAGAAATGTGTACCAAGGTAGCATGAATAGTGCATCAAAATTGCAGAATGCCTAAAGGATGAGTAAATTCACAGGCCAGTTATATACAGTTTTGTTATCACAACACAGTAAGCAGAAAATTAGACTAAATTTATTGTTCTTTTGTTGAAAATAACGTCTAGTCACTTGTTCTGTTTGTTTGTTTGTTTGGTTTGCAAAATTTGTTGCTTTTTGGAAATAGTTTACATGACTTTTGGCATTAATTTACAATTGTTAGTATTACAGAGAAGGACAGAGTTGGTGGGAGAAAACTGGTGGGTGGCCTATGCTCCGTTGGGGGTAACAGGCGTAAGTAAGTAAGTAAGTATTACAGAGACTTTGAAAGGTTAAACTAACTTAAATTTCCTCAAATTTATTCTCTAAATATTCTAATCTTCTAGGTAATGTACAGAATACCTGATTAAGTAGTAGTAGTAGTAGTAGTAGTAGTAGTAGTAGTAGTAGTAGTAGTAGCAGTCGTCGTAGTAGTATCAACAATGATTACACTAGTAGTATAATTACAGTTACATTTTTTTCATCATTGTGCAATGAAATTCAGTGAAAAATATTTCGGAAACATATAAAAATGCCCCGATCGAATAATATCGAAAATAGGATGATGAAACTTATATTTAGATGAATGTTATGACTGAAAACTAGTAGTGTTTATGTAAACATTTTTACTTCATAAAAGTCTGTTGTATAAATAGAAATATTATTTTGTGACAAAAAGATCTCTTAAGCGAATGTGTTTCATTGATTTATTATACAAAAACTACAGTTTTATAGTTTGTTCTCAAATTGAAACTGACCAGTACTAATCAAAAATCAATTTTTTTTACACTGAAATTTGCTTTACTTTAGATACTGGATATCTAGTAAAGTGATCTGATAATAATGCTTTACAGTACTCCCCTAATTTAACTATCAGTAATCTAATAAGCCCCTTGATAATCAGTATAAGTAAATAGTTAACTAACTATAGTGCTCTAAATGTAATCTGCATCAATACTAACTTCTGTTTTGTATGCTTAATGTTTGCCTTTATTTATATCTACTGTTTGAATGTATGATTCTAGTTTTCTGCTTTTGAAGATAAAAATAAATTAGTAAATTTTAATTTAAAAATATTTCCTATGATAATGATCATGATTTCATAGAAAAATTAATCTATCAGGTTACACAAACAATGTTTGACAATAATAAAATAGTTATAATATTTGGTGAAATCCTCATAAGTAGAAATTTGTATTTCTAACGTTTTATGACATAATACCACTCACTTCTTCTTCTTCTTCTTCAGATTTTATAAATGTATGGTAAATCAGTAACATTTTATTGTACATCTTATGTAGTTATTTACATAGATAAAACGATGCGAATGAGATATCAAAAAGACAAAATTAATGTAAAGCTTGAGTTCCAAACGTTGAAGTTCATTATAAGGTTATAGACGTTTAAAGCTGTTAGTTGAAGCTGCAAATATTGAAATGTTCAAATTTACGAATAACGTATCGAATGAACTTCTTTATTGTTCAGGATACTCTTGTATATGAGTACCAAAGTTTCATAGAACCAAGGTTATCCGTTTTACTGTGCTGTTAATGATTCAAAACTCTGGTCAGTTAAGAGTTAAAATACAGGTCTTTCTGCTTGTCTGCTATTAAAAGCAGCATTTAAGTAGGAATGAAGTAGACCCTAAATTATACACATGTATCATATATTCTGAAAGGATTCTCAACATTTCTTCATATGAAGACCATTATTATTATTTTTTTATGGGGATGTATAGTTCCTCTAAAGTCAAACGTAAGTTGACATGCATTAAATTACTCGTTAATATTATTAAATGGACTGCATAATGTGATATGAGCCAAAACCATACACCTAATTATTCACTTATAGGATTGTCTTTTTGCCAAAGAAATTCAAAACATTTATTTTATTAGATTTAAAAATCTTACCACTATCCCATCCCACTCCGATCTCAATCACCGACTTCTGAATCGAAAAGATGTATCAAGAAAATTCCAGCATCATTTTTGTACCACCTAGAGTAAACCATTTTGAAGTAGTAAGAGATTTATCAACAGAACATCGAATGGATTACATTTAAACGGTATAAAAAATGAGAGTATTTAAATTAGCTTTACGATATTACCACTTTACATTATGGATATCTTTTATTGATTTTCAAATGTAAAGTAAAAGTAGTGGAACTGTATTATTGTCAAATTCACTATACAACTATCATACAAAAATTATGTGACTGCATGATACAGCATTACATAAATGTTTTTATTACATACAGTTACTATCTTTAAAAAAAAGGTACTTATAAGATATAACCAAAATATTACACTCATCAGGTAAAAACAGTTGTAAACTATTATCATATTCTAGTAAAAGACTCAAGATTTACTGTAATGTGTAAATTTTAAATACAATTTACAAAATAACATTCCTATTTTTTTCAAAAATTACTTTATTTGAAGTAATTTTATGAAACATAAGAATCCAACTAAAGTCAAAATAAAATCTGTCAACATTTCACAAAACAAAAGCACAAGTTGTTGTCAGACTTAATGGTAGGCTTTTTATGAGATATTTTGAATGATTAAGAAATAGCAGGGTGTTTTTTTAATCTGCATATAAAACTTATTTCATTGCTTTGAAAGAGAATTAGATTATTGCTACATTTTCATACTGCTTTAATTATTATCAAATATACCACACATTCATGCATAACAAACAATCGAAATAAATCAATTACATCATGTGCTAACTCTAAAAGCAAATCACTTATTACTATAAATATTCAAGCAGATGGAAATTGTACAATAAGAAAATCACCTGAATTACTGTGGCATACAATTCGTGTTTAATCATTTTTAACGAATTGATTGAATCCATTGATCAACTGCTGATAATTTTTTTTTGAATAATCGGAATTAAACGAGAATTTTAGTGACCAGTCGGTAAATTTGCATTTTTACTCAAAACTTCAATGATGAATGTGCATCAGTATACTAAATGATTGGAATTAGATATATTCATCCATTCAGATAATTATTTATTTGATCAATATTCAATTCATGATCATCTCGATTTAAGGCTTGTTTTAACCATATTTTAATTGTGTAGTTTGAATTACCAACTGATTTTAGCTACACAACCAAAAGTAAGTAGCAATTTTTGGCCAGCCGTTTTCTTTCATCGCCAGACTTGTCAGAATAGTCCAACGATGGCCTCAACAGCTGTCGGTACCAACGTTTTCAGAAATTGTGAGAAGTATTAGACCTATAAACCACTAAATTAACAGCTTGTAGTCTACACAGTATTCCGAGACTCTCAGACTTGTTATTTCTCGTTACTAGTGATTGTGCAGCTAAAATTCGTCTATGATGAACTATATACAAAAACTTTCCATGCTAACAATAGTTTATTTGAATAAAATATGAAGTAACTGAAGTTTAGTGTTTTAACTAAACAAATAAATTTCGTTCATCAATGATTACAAATTATGGGTTATCGTGAATAAGTAGTAAATGAACATAAAATTATTTACACATAATAAAAATTACTATGAAATCATGGAATTCAACTTACTTCCATTTTATATGCTCTCATGTTCTATTTTTATATTCTTTTACACCCTTCTCCTCCATCTTTGTGTATGAGTAAATGTTTACATACTTATGTACAAAAGCAATGGAGATTAACATACCAACCAAATGAACAGATTCCGAGACATATTTGATATGATTGAATAAACTGTTTTAAAATTGTGTAAATTTTAACAAAATGTTTAAAAAACAGAGTAGTCATATGATGTAGAAACAACTATGAACAGTTTTAAACCAAATGCGCTTGTAGCATCCTTTTTTAAGAAAGTAATTATAAATTTGTTTCTAATTGAAAAGTTGAACAGTTAATTAATTTAGACAAATACTCATTAATAATTCAAGAACAAATATATATTAATGATGTATAGAGTTTTTTTTTCGGAGAAATGTCACTAAGTTTGAATATATATATGTTTCGTTATTTTCTTATTACAGAGATGAGAACTACTAAATTTGATTTGTCATTGAGTTGTTAGTGCACACTAACAAGTATTCACTTTTTTACGATGAATTAACCTTCTATTTTTATCTTGTTTTAAAATAGTCTTCCAATTGACGTCATTTATTAACGAAAGCAAGTTTCAAACCCTTAGGTCATTTGAAGTAGATGTCAGGAAACCTTTGACTTTGGCTTCATGGGAATCGGTAGTCCGTTGTATTCCTGAAGAAACTGATAGTCTTTGTAGGATTCAAAAACACGTTATCCAGGTTCACAGTCTCTGACGTTATGATTGAATTTCAGTGGAAAGCTTTTAGTGATGGAATCTAGTTTATTTGTTTTTTCCTATCCTGAACTAACGTCATCAAGAAATAAATTGAAAACTAAGGGATGATTATAAACGTCTTTTATTTTAGTTTGAAGCTATTGAAGATATAAGACGTGTTCAACTCTTTGAAGTGTGTACAACCGTGCATTATTTGATAAAAATTAGTTTCCTATCTATTTATTAAAATCAGTCATTCTTTTTCATCGGAGTTCCAGAGAAAATGAATATTTCAACGTTACTGTATACGAAGGTAAATAATCTACGAACGTTTTAGTAGAAATAACCTGAAGCATATAATGTGATCATTTGATTTTTAACTTTAAACCTACATACAAGTTAATAATTCAAATTTGTATTTTTATTTATCTTTGATAGAATGTTGTGCTTTGATTTAATGAGCGTATAAATTGTATAGACTTTTTTTAATAATACGATGAGTTTTAATGATATCACTGGTTTCATCATACCTGGTAATGTTTGCCTAAATTTATTTCATACATTTATTTACCAGATTTTAGTAGGATGTATCACGTATATTGTCGACCATAGTTTACCAGTTCAACCATAGTTACTATGGTAATGAGTGAAAGCCTTATCAATCACTTGATAACAATATGTTAACAAAATTAGTATTCTAATGACATATCTTATGATTAACATTAATTGAATATGTGCAATATGTTGAGTAAATATATTTTAGGCCTGAACAATAAACATAGGTCTTTAAAATAATTTACTTTACAACGAAAAAGTTAAAAACTTGATAGCCTATTATCTAACTGGCTAAACAGTTGGTTTCTTCATTTTAGAAAATAGAACTAACTACATGTATAATTAAAGACTCCGATATAAGTCTATTTTTGTCATTTTCATAATGAATTAAGTTAAGTCCTATATGCTTCGAACATAATTATAATATTCATCAAAATGAATTATGAAATGATAATAAGTAGTAAATAGTCATATTCTTATTTAAATAAACATATCAAACATTGTAATAGTGCATTCATTATCATCTTTACACGACACAATAGGTTGAACAAGTTTTTTATGTCTTACAAAATGAATTATTATACATCTTATATTTTCTGAGTTGAATACATAATATAAGTGTTTTTAAAAAAAAAATAATTACACTAATATTTACCATTTGAGTTCTTTACATTCTTTAGGGTGACTAGCACATAACCTAAAGTATCTTCGTCACTAATACTGATTCAGTTGTATTAACCAAGTTTGTAGTGTTTCTATTGACATAGATGACACAAGATGTTTGGGCAGTTTGTATCTGTAATGATGATCAATTCTATGTCGGGCTTATAACTTATCTAAAATTTGAACCAGTTTATAACGATGAATAGTAATGATGGATGATAATTAGTCTTCGTTCAGCTAACTTTCACAATTAATGAATTAGAAGTGGTTGTTTACTTATATCAAGCCTGGTTACTAAACAGTAGTGAATCATCGTAAGTGAAACTCAGGAATACTGATTGTATTGTGGAGAAATTTTACATTGGAATGAAGGAAAATTTGCAATGTCCGCCCATATTCAATCACGATTTACAGTGTGATCTCAGTATTCTAGAACTAAGTTGAAATTATAATATTCCCACCTACACTGTTGCTGATACCAGACTTAAACAATATGTAGGTCAAGTATATATACTTTATAGTAATATATTCTGTAAGATTTTTACTTACACATTACTCATACTACCACTATTACTACTTGGAAATGCTATAAATCTACTCATCAGCTCACCACATCTTTGCACCATCCATCTGTAGTGAAGGAGAACACAGGTGAGGGCAACCAAATTGTATTTGAAGAAAATTACAGTTACTCTGTAAAATAGGAAAACCATATCGTAACCGTTAATTTGCAAATCTTCAATCCATCATCAATCCATTGTCTGACATTTCACTATTCATGCGTTTCATACAAATTCCATTGTGTTCCCACTCTTCCTTTCTTGATCTTCCCCCATCTTCTGCTGCCAGATATTACGTTTACACTCGCGTCATATACTACTTATAAGTAGCGCGCACCCCACATCGAGTTTAGCTAAGCCTTCAGCTTGTGACATTAAATTTGTTGTCAATATAATTGACTATGTATAAAAAATACACATCTTACATAGAACTCAAGACACTGCTTTCTATATTTACTTTCACTAACGTGCATTAGTACAAATTAAACGTCAGCACATAAATCCAGTGACTTTCACATGAGACTAAATTCATTGTTTATGAATGAGTGAATTATGAATCGGTATCTCGTGAGAGTTTATGCTTTTTTTTATTTTCTTAAGTTATTAATGATAGTAATAATAATAGTAATAATAACAGTAATGGATAGATACGAAATGATGTTCATGTGAATTATTTGTTCATTCATGTACTTTCTTTTCGTGTATTGAAATTTAGCAAATTACGAAGTACAAATTGAATGTTTGTATACAACGCAGAAAATGTGAATAAACTATTGGAAAAATAAATTATTTGATGAACGAATTTGTTATCCATCTGAGTAGCAAATTTCACAAACCCTTTTATGATAAATAAAATGATAATAACACTTGATTCATTGTGTACAATGTAAGAACTACTTTCGGATTTCCTGTCGATGATAATTTCACCGACAATATGACTTACAATTTTGATATACAATACTTTGTATATTGATGGAAATGTGAAGTGCAAAATTTCATGTTACTTTTATGAACATTATAGTTGACGGTTAGGTGAGTTAGATGAACTGATGAAAATGTTGTCAGATTAAGATAGCTGTTTCCCTCTAAATTATTATCAGCCTAGATCATTCAAGCTTCAAGTTAGATAGTACCTGATCGGTGAAACGATTTATCATTCATTTTTCACTCAGTGATATAATGTAACGAAATGATTTTAAGGGAATATAGGCAATGGTTTCAATTTCACAGTCAGACGTGAAAGAGTAGCTACTATTGCGATCCTGTACATATTGAAGCCTGACCAATGTTCGTCTGTGAACAGTATAAGTTATTTTAAATGTTAGAAAACAAGTGTTACTTTTCTCATTCTGGTTATTTATATATCAATCGAAATTCAGTTTTACAATCATTCTTCGGTTACACTTGTTGTTTCTTCATTACACACTCTTTACATTCACATATCTAGGCAGTAATCAGCCTTATCATTGCATTTCCTCAATACTAAATCATTAAACCGAATCTGAAGCACAAATCGATAAAATGAGAATAAACGATGTGAAACTGTGAAGAGTTAGTACATAATATTTTCCTAAATCATACTATTCATATATGATACAAATTATTTCATTAAACATCTCTATATATACAGGGGTAATTTGGTATAAACATCTAACTATATAATTTTATTATACGTCCATATGCCAATACTGACTACTACTAACTATTACGGTAAATTGTTATTTTTGTATACAAGCAAGGACACCTTCCAAATCGAACTCACTTTCACCAGGCATTAAGCATAGTCTAACCAATAACAGTCAGAAAGTATCAATTTTCATATAAGAGAAATGAATACCAAACACTTTTACAACGTTCCTTAAAGTTTTACTAAAATAGCACATCTGTTCAGGGTTTTCGTTGGATAGAACTATGTAACATGAATATCTTCAATCATTAGGAAGTATTGTTAGACCGAAGTTCAGTCACTTACACATTAGATAATGGGAGACAAAATTTAATTTAAGAAATAAATGGAACATTCTTACAAGATACTACTGGATGTATGAAACTTTTGTTTGTATAGATAGATATAAAATATCATTTGAATGTTATAATTAATATTAAATAAACCGAAACACTGGTTTTCTTTTTTTCCGAAACTTTTTATCTGAACATATTTCATATAAGCAAGTTTTACACAATTAACTATTCCGTTTTTGTCTTCTGTTAACACAATTGGATCCTGAAAGTTGTAAACTCTCACTTTTTATTACTTATCACCACAGCAAAGAGATACAGTCCTAATTGTTATATTCGAATCAATTTATTTATACATCAAAATGTGTTCAAATGATTATGCGGCCATTACGGCTTTGTAATGAATGGACCACAGTTTAATTATCATAGAGTGTATCACATACAAACCACGTATTTTTTAAAATAACACATTATAATTTGATTTAACATCAATATATACGAAAATTTACATAAAAATATTGAACCAATCAAGGTAATTTATGAGTCAATAATCACAATGAAATTGACTATGTAACTCCATATAATAGGTAAAAGTACAGGAACAAATTGATAGTAAGGAGACAGGTGTAGTATGAATAGTAAAATACGATTTTGAGATGGTGGATAAAATTTGTAGCTCAGGTGGATGATTGTGTTGGTGTTTCGTTCTTTGAGCTAGATAGTTTAGTTGCGGATGTCAGGTCAATCAGCACCCAAAAAACACATCGACGATGACCCGATTTATCGACCAGTCAGAAAAATCATAGACAAACATAAGATCAAGAAACAGATCAAAGGGGGATACAATCAAAATAAAGGTGCAAACAACGACAGGTTTAAGGTCAATAGCAACCAATCAAGATCGGAGGTCAACAAAAAAAGCTAAGGGATCATACTTGGAGAAAAACGAATACTTCACTCCTATCTGAATTTTGCGCTGATGGTGTTGTTCAGAAGAACAATAAAAGCCAAAAGAATGCACCCCCGCCACAATAAAAAAGATATAATAACAAAAGTTTTCTTCACTAGTTCAACATTTGAAGTAGTAGGTCACAAACTTAAACTAATCGCAGTGCACTATTAGAAAAGTGTAAAATAATTGGATGGTGAGGAATATAAACGGAGTTTTTTTATTATTAGTAGTATTACATTCGCATTTTGTATTTGAATGTAACTTTTTTCG
Source organism: Schistosoma turkestanicum (assembly GCA_944470395.2). NCBI lineage: Eukaryota > Metazoa > Platyhelminthes > Trematoda > Strigeidida > Schistosomatidae > Schistosoma > Schistosoma turkestanicum. The sequence goes on from OX103971.1 coordinate 40,965,382, forward strand.
CCTCTTCCTGCCTACATATTATGCGTAGTTAAGTAATCTATTTTATTGTGATTATTGACTCATAAATTGCCTTGATTGGTTCAATAATTTCATATAAATTATCATGTAAATTAGAATAAAGCATGATGATGATCTAGCTGAAAAAAATTTTATTCACTCATCTGCGTTATTCTAATGCTTACTGTGGGAATCTTCAAAACATTATTATTTGTTTTATTTATAGGGACATGTAACAAAAGATATTGATACATTTCCGGTTAAAAAGAATAAAAAACTGAAACTTAGTAATCGATTTATGAAAAGAAAGACCAATTCATGTGAAGAAATTCTGCAGATATTCATGAAGTCATTTCTAATAATAACAATATTGTCTGTAAAATCAGTCAAAGGTGTATAATTTAACCAGTTACAGTCGACAATTTAACACCATCTTTTACTTATCTGTCAGAAAGATGAGACAGATAAAGGATAAAATGAATTGCAACAATTCTTCAAGAATATAAATGGAATACTCGATTGTCGTGAGATGTAAAACTGTCTGTTTAATTTCAGTGTAGAACAAAAAATTCCATTCTAGTTCATTATTAAATTATAGAATTGGGCGTTTCATGGACTAGGATCGTTCACAAAATGTTATTCCTGGTCTCTTGAAACTCCATTCTAAATAACATGTTGGAGCATTTAATGTCCGGACATTGTGTCGAACAGAGCAGGCTTCTTTAGCTAGGACTTTAGAATCTCGCTCCCTCGATGTGTGCTGCGTCTCAGAAACGCGCATACAGGATCCGAGTAGCATCATTCATTCGATCACATCATGTCAAACTAAAGATCCGGCTCGACTCACTCTTCGTGTATCCGGAAGCTCCAGTGATGCTTCAAGAGGTCTCGTCGGTGCAGGTACAGCATTAAGTCCTAGGGGAGAACTAGCCCTCCGAGACTGGATCCCAATAGACAGTCGCTTGTGCAACGTCCGACTGAACGGGACGGCACGAATTCGTACAGATAGGGATACTCGCCGTTGCCTCTTCGTCATATCTGCCTACGCTCCCACTGACTGCAGTTCAGATGAGGTGAAAGATGAGTTTTATAAACACCTTTCGGACCTCCTTAAAAAAGCTAGGCGCTCTGATATAGTAATAATGGCTGGTGACCTTGATCCCAAGTAGGTAGACTAGGTAAAAAGCAAGGACACCTGTGTCGATCTTATGGTGTCGCGGCTCAAAGAACTGATAATGGCGACTGTATGTCGCAGCTATGCTCAGATAACCGACTATTTTTAGAAAACTGTAGCTTTAAGCATTAGGAAAAGTTTCTCTTGACCTGGCGACCTCCAAAGTCACCTCAACGTTGTACCCAACTAGATCACATTGTCATCAGCCACCGATGGAGGAGTTCGATAGAAGACTACCGCTTGTTCTGGAGTACATTTCTAGATTCAGATCATGCTCTAGTGCGAGCGTGTATTTGTTTGTGGCTCACTAAACGTAGGTGAGATATCTCAAGGAAACCTCTTAGGGTTCTACTGAATGATTACAAAGCGAAGAATATATTATTTAGGAGCAATTAGAAAAACTGTAAGGCGGCTATGTAAGTGATGCCCACCTTGGGGCAGTTTGGAATGATATAAGAAATTCCGTGGAAACGGCAGTGATATCTGCTAGTAAGGTAAACCATAAGGCTAGGAAGAAGCTATAGATCTCAGTAGCAGAACTAGTAATAGAGAGTGAAGTAGTTGAGCGTGTCAAACACTTCACTTATCTCGGTAGTCTCATAAATGCTGATGGCCTGGTGACTGACAATACATAACACTCAGTTGTCTTTTAACAACTTGTGTCACTTATGGCGCAGACTGGATATTCTTCTGTTAACCAAAAGACAAGTGTACTGAGCAGCAGTTCGCTCGGTCCTAATTTATGGGTGCAAAACATGGCCAGTAAGGGTGGGGGACACTCGAAGTCTATTTGTATTCGATTACAGATGTCTTCGAATCATTGTTCGTATATCCTGGAACAGCCGAGTAAGCAATGCTATAGTTAGGAAACGACTACTAGGTAAAGATGGCAGATCAATAAATGAAGTAGTGAGACTTCATCAGTCGAGATGGTAGGGTCATGTGTTACGAATGCCCAAGCACTGACTGCCTCGTCGAGCTAGCTTTTGTGGTGTAGGAGTAGGTTGGAAGAAACCAAAACATTGCACAAGTCCATGAAGTCACTGACAAGTCATGTCGGTAGATGAAGTCTACCTGGTTGGGGTCTGCGAGACGATAGTATGCGATGGTTAGAGACCTTGAACAGCATGAATAAAAATCGTTTATAATGACGCAGATTTATTCACTCTTTGTGTTCTCTCAAATTCTAATCTTCTGAATTCCTCATCGCTTTAATTTTTCTCTTCTCAAATCTATTTCACTGAATTATACGTCATGAATAACATCTTCGAACTCTAATCTTCTCTGTCACCGCTAATACTTCAACTATCTCTACCACTATGCGATTTGAACTGACAGTTGCGTCTCTGTGCCAAGGCAGTGTGGCAACCTAAACAGGTGTACGTACGTATGAAATTCTACGTTGTAACTGACTGACTGACATTGTTAAATTGCTCACATTTAATTGCAGTATTTGCAATCATATGTTGAGTAATCACATAATATTCAAGCGATTCAGTCCTGAAAAACTTGCATCACTACTGTTTATTGTTTGCTTTATGTCAATTATTTCAATTTTCCACTCTAACCTTTTAGTATCGTGCGTATTGTTGAATTCTAAATTAGTTGTTACTGTCAACTTAATAGTTTCGACAAAATATTTAAGTGTCGTTTCTATCGCTAATTGCATATAGAGATAATTTTACTAGCTAACTGTTACGTTTATAATCCCAAGTTAACTTTCTCATTTAATAAACATCCAAAGAAATAGATCGTCCTAACGACTAAATTAATATATTCGTAATAAAAGGTAGAAAGAAGGCACCAAACTAATTAAGTTTTGAGAAGTAAGCATTGCTTTCAAGCTCACTTCAAGATCATGCAGATATTATTTAATATGAATTAAGTTTCCATAGAGATTTGATTAAATTACCAATCAATGTATTTTTTATCTAGAACTTCTTTGCTCATTGTAATTAAAACGATTGCGTGATTGACATGTGTTACAGGTTTTTTCCGCCAAAAAATGATTTTGAAAAATAGAAGAAAATATTCTGAGAAAGTTGATTCACTCAGACAACAAATGGAAAAAAACATCAAATATTTTTAAGCGGACTATAAAAACTCATGAATTAGTGAATATGTATATTATAAAAGCCTTGTAAATGAATGATGATGTATATGCCATTTTGTTCAGCTTAACTAAAAAAAAGACAAATATTCCAAAAAAAGTCACTTCATCAACTGATCTTTTCTTTTCTTCATTCTTGTCTAGCTTTCTCTTCAGTTGTTCCGTAAATCTGAATCCTATGTACAAGTTTCTGTCTTCGTACTAATCAATAATTTCGGTTATTGTAAATGATCTGTTACTGATGAGTGTTAAGCAAGCTAGTCAGCATTTCTACATAAACTGATACTTTTTCCATGCATAGCTTTTGCTTAAAACAAACCATCAAATGTTTTACAACTGAATGATTTTTGATACGAGAAATAATTTAACGTTTCAATACAGGTCTTTGAAAGTTTATTTTTCAAAATAATATATGAAAACATTATTAATCAAGTTTATACTTCACTGAATTTAAATACCCCACTTTTCGTGTGCTTGAGATTTGTAGCTCAGGTGGATGGTTAAAACATGCACCTCAGACAGTTAAGCTTCACCAAAATATTTTACTTAATTACATGTTTTTCATAATTATTTTCTATAAGCATCAGTGTTCAGTATCCAATAATTCAGGCAGAATAACCTAACGTTGGTTGTGTAATGCTGATATACATATATAGAAAACAAATGTGATAGGAGGTTTGCATTTTGATTACCTGAGGAGGGTTAATTTTCTGATTCTGATTCATGATGGTGCATTATTAGTAGACCTAATAGAGAGCTTATTTCATTGTTGGAAAAATCAACATTCATCATTCGGCTATTTCTTTTTTTTGTAAATTAGATAGAAAAGAGAAGTTTAAGTGTAGAGTTATAAAGTGCTATTTATTTTCATTAATCATCAGTTGTTTTCTGATGTTAAAAAATGTCAGTAGAAAAGTAAGGCACCAGTTATTCATAACAGCATTTTCATCCATTTGTGTGGTTCAGCCAGATTAATCAAATTAATCCTGGTGCCCCTAAAACGTTACTAACAATTTCAACTGCAAGTAAAGAAGAAGTGGTAAGTGAAGAATCAGCAACTCCACCTTCTAAAAAAACTGAGCAGTAAAAATGCTAACCATACTAATTTAACCAAAGTAATTAAACTTGGACATGTGAATCGAAGGATTATCACACAGATTAGTTATAATACCACATAATGAAGGCCGAGATTCTTCAAGGGCCACATGGCAAACGTATTTCCTGAAAACTAGGCCAACAATAAAAGAAAGAACTTGGAATGTGCAGGGAATCAGGAAGATTAGAAGTGTCATCCGGTTACCAGTGGAGATAAGAAAAAATCAGGATCTGATCAGAATAAGTGAAACTGATCAGGAACAATTTGAACGAAAATATTATTTTCATGAAAACTTTTTTTGTATTCTGGTGAGCAATAAAAAGTTGCTTTTCATCTTACAGGAGGATCTCAAAGTATTCAACTGTCAACCGTTATCGAGAACATCATTATTTGGAATACTGAGACTTTGAACTTGTGTGTTCACAACTTTGGCCTTCGTCAATTTCCCTTTTTTTCTCTTTTGGTTTGGTATTTTAGGAACTTTTCTCTTGTAACTTAAAATTTGAAGACTTGTTGTAAATTTTGCAACAGCTTTCGTTAGAACGACGTATTAGGTCGATTTGTCATAATTTTCAAACGAACTTGACCTTATTTGATTTGGGTCGTAATTACAGGTTTATCAGTTGTCTATACTTCAAGAATGAACCGGAGCAGAATTTAGACGTAATATTAGAGTTACACAAGGAGTTAAACTGATGCTATGCAAAGAAGTATGAAAGTCGCATATAGGATGGCAAACTTGTGGCTACAGGGTCATGAAGGCATCATTGAAAAGAAAATGAAAGATTTAAAATGAATGTCATCCAATGGTGCACACACACCAACTATAATAACAAAAATAGTAGGGACCAATTTCATGAGAAACTGCGGTGTGTGTTGGAAAAATGTTTAATGAATATTCTGAGTTCTTTTGACGCCGAACCTAAAAGTCAGGAAAGCAGTATATTGGTTATGGAGAGATATGAAGTATAAGAAAGCAGCAAGGATAGGGGGTCTTTACGCTTTCAATAACGCGATTAAATGTTATATCACGACAAAGATAGAAGGAATGGCAACTGTTACATATCAGTGACAGTATTGTACCCCACAAACGAATACACGAAAATAAATGAATTTCACGAGATGCCTTTGTCAGAGATTAGGTGTACATGAAAACTTTGAAGGTTAATAGAAGACGAAAGAACGCATAAAATAAATTGTATAGCTTCAAATCACCACCTGGTAGTAGCCAAGCGAAAACTGAAGCTAAGGGATTATTATACAACTGGATAAGTGGCAATTCAAAGTTTAAGGCAGACTCCATGCAAGGTTCTTAGTGAATTCAAACTAGCTCTCAACAACAATTTGCAATTTTTACAAGATCAAACATAAGGAGAAACCAATATGGAGAAAAACGGGAATGAAAGTAAAAAAGCGGTAACATTAACATGCCAGGAAGTGGCAGGCTCTAAAGGCATCAGAATAAAAAATGAATCTCTGTGTACTGTCTAGGCAGGGTTCAATACGATAAAAACAAGAAATCAGCAGTGAACAGAATTCAATTAAAGTCAGACAAAGCCAAGTCACCAACTAAATATACAGTAGCCAAAAAAACTTTCAATGAAGAAGTTTGTAAGGAAATAGAAACAGAGCGACCAGTCAGAAATGAAGAAGTCACACTCATCTAGGAAGTTCAAAACCAGCAGAACAAGTGGATAGAATGTTCTTTGGAAAGTTTTAAAGTAGATTCGTGTCAGTAAGTGTTAGGAAATTATAACAAAAAAATTGAAGTATAAAGAATCCATTTTATTCTGTAAACCTTATTGTTCATGGTTCGTTCAAAATTATCTATGGGAAATATTGTATGCAACTAAAATAATTGTTTGAATTTTTAGTTTCATTTAACCACGATAAGAAGACACCAAATATTAGACCCGAAATTCAAAATGCGAATATGAGAACGGAGTAACCGTTTCAAATAACTATATCAATACAAATTAAATAAAATTTTAATGAAAATTAACGTAGTAGTACATTATTATTGAGTTTGTACCGTTCAATATTTTTGCCAAAATCAATTTTCGAAATTCTAAATTATGATTGGTTTAATATTTTTTTAGTTGTTTTTCATTGTATTCAATGTTCAGAATTAATTTTACAGTTCTGGATAGATCAAGAAGTAGTTGAATATGTTTTTATAACAAGAAATAACGGTACGTACGTTCAATGTCCTGATAAAGTGAATATTATAGGTCTTTATTGATAGATTTGGCATATAGTTTCAAAGTTAATTGAATACACTGAATCAATGATGAAATTTAAAAATAATTCAATAAACAATCGAACAGTGTTCCCTGAAAATTGACGGACAACAAAATCATTGAGCTTCAGTAATTATTTCAACCCAACTGAGAAAAAAGCGTATTGTAGCGAACCGCAATAGCCAAAACACTTAACAAACGACAAAATTTGCAATAGAAATACAAATACAAATTAAAGTACTTGATCGGCAACAGGAGTACGTAAGTTAGTAAAGTATCGGTATCTCGTCTTCAATCATATCTTATCAGTACATCATTCAATAAAAGCCATATTCATATTATTTAAATAGTTGTCGAATTGTATTGTGAATATTCGTCTAGGTAACTAAACAGTGACCAACACTATATTTGATACTAAAAAACTGGAAAATATCTCAACAAGTTGTACACATCTCCAGTGTATATATACTTGTCTGTATGTCAGATTAATGATTTGTTCATGAGTGAAAAATAGTCAGTCAGTCAGTTGCAACGTAGAAGTTCGTGCGTGAGTACATAAGTTCAGGTTGCCATACCACATTAGCACAGAGACACAAATGTCAAATCAAATCCCATAGTGATAGAGATAGTAGAGGTATTAATGGTAATGAAGAAGACTAGGGTTCGAAGATATTATTCAAGAAGCACAATTCAGTGAGGTTAGAAAGACAAAGGTAGGGGTTCTGAAGAATCCAGAAGATTAGGATTTGAGAGAGCACAACAAATGGATGCACTTGCGTCATTGGAAAAGATTTTGAGCCATGTCACTCAAGGTCTCTCCACTTGTTAGTGACTTCATGGATTTCTGCCATGTTTTGATCTGGCCGCCCCTAGCTTTCTTCCAAACTACTCCTACACCACCAGACATAGCTCGTCGAGGCAGTCGGTGGTTAGGCATGCGCAACGCATGTCCCAACCACCTCAACTGATGAAGTTTCACCACTTCATCTATTGATTTGCCATCCTTACCTAGTACTCGTTTCATAACGACAGCATTGAGTGAAAAAAAATATGTAAATAATTAGTAAAGTTAATTATATAATTGGATACACATAATAAAATCATAAAATAAGTTTGTAATGTATGATATATTCCTTCTTTCCTTTTCCTATTGTTACAAAAAAATTTTCCTCTACTTACCTGGTATATTTGTGTACGAAACGAAAATTAAAATGTTAACAAAATAAAGCGAACCTCTGTAAAATAATGAAGTCACGTCAAACTGAAATAAACGGTTCAAGTGTATACCTTTAGTAATGTTGTGTTTGTTAAACTATATGATTTGACAATTAAATGTTTATGCTAAATCCTCATGTAGATTTCACAGAATATCGACTGAAAATTAAGTGGTCAGAAGAGAATGACATGACTCTTCTTAAAACACTTTGAGGAAATCAAGTTTGTTTGTGCTAGGTAGTGGTAATGTCAGTCATGTACCTAAAGAAAGCTGCAGAATAAAAATTTCCAGATTTAAGAATGCAAAACCATTAGAGATATATGAGCGTACATTTATTATCTTACGTTGCTGATTGTTTCTTAAATCCTTGACAATTTCATAAAGAATCTGTAACATTTACAATGAGTGTTAAAAGGCTTTATAATCATGATATGTTTTGACAAAAATATCAACAAATATATACACAAATCATTGATGCAGAATATCATGTTACATTCACTAAACTTGATCGGAAGCAGAGGATTAAGAGACTTCATTTCTATTTTTTGTCAGTATTATACAAAAAAACGATGTTTGATTAGATTTAAAATATTATCCGTGCAAAGAACCTATGCAATGGTATAGCATACTTATGAATGTTTTATCGTATAATCAATAAATAGGTGTTACCTTTCGTAAGGGATCATCAAACAGACAAAAACATCCTACTACTATTTAGGTCATCATTATAAATAAACTAACTAATAGGAAGAAATAAGCCCTGTGGCAACAAAATTGGTTATAGAGTAAACAAGAATGGCTATAAACATTTTGGTATAATCTACTTGTTATAACACAAAGGATAACCTTATGTATATATTGTTTTAATACTAAATTAAAATAAAATACTATTAGCTTGTTAAATTCTTAGTTCATTTATCAGCTTATGAGTGTCACTGACAAGATTTTGGTTGATGATATGAGGAATATATTTCAGTTCAACGGAGAAGGTATAGGAATCGAATAGACTGGTTATGTACGCTTCCTTATATTAAATCAAACTATGAATGAAGAATCTAGCAGAGAAAAATGATAGTATAGTATCTCACATACATTTGAGTTTGTTTACATTTAATGTGGTTAAGCCCTTTCATGAACTTATTTAACAGGGCGTTATTCCTACAGCAACAACTTATCTTATACCATTGTTCTTCTAAAATTGTTGAGTTTGTATGAGCATCAACTACCGCCTATGCATATATACATATCCATTCTGCTAGCTTTAATATTAGCCGCTTAAACAGTTCGATGACTCATCTATTCTCTTGTGCATATGTATGGATATTTTACTTCTGTTCGCTCGTTCACTTGTTCTTCGGCGCTCGCATATCATTTACACTTTCGTATCGTATGCTTGTGGTTTTATGATCGGTGTAGTGCAATTTTAGACGTCATCAACTCTTTTTATTCGTCTCCCGATTTAAACACCGTTGGGCGTTATCTAGTAGCGGTTATCAGGACAAGCCGTATACGAATTTTATAAATACATCCAATAATGTCCACCGCCAAAATAGGAAGGATACTAATAATTCTCACTTTGTGTGATGCTGTATGTCTGATTGTAACAAATAGATCTCATCACGAGAAATCCGAAATCTCGATATTTTTGACATCTTTTGAGCAGTGAAGTGCCCTTATTTATATTCGTCTATAACCAGTAACATCTTTTTCCATCTATGAATGCATACGATGCATGGATTCTATAATACTCATTTGTTTCCCTGAAAAATTTGGAAGGTGAAAAATACACGAATCACACGAGTTTCTCACTATTTAGATTCTTGAATATTTGTGAATATCATATTAAAGCACATAAGTATGTGGAGTTAGTAGACATAAATACTGAAGCAAAATAAATACGAAATAGGATAATTTACGTCAAAAAGAAAACTAACACATCTTAACATGCTGTCATGTTCAAGTTTAGACAGTAAAAAAATTGTTTATGGTTTTACAAAATATATTGTTTCTCTGACCGGATCAAACTTACTTCACACCACATCAAAGTCACGATTATTGTCACTACAGTGTTCTAGATTAAACTGAATCATTTTGAAACTTTGACAAAATTCTTGAGAAACAAAAATGACCTCTGGTTATCAGTTTGTACCATGAATATTATTTCAGTTTATGTTTCGTTTAATACTTTACTATACCACTTTTTAATCGAATCGTCTTATAGTTGATGCGATTCGTTTTCTTAGTATTTACTTTCATATAATAAAAAGAAAAAATTGTTAATCTTAATTGTTAAAAATAAATATACTCAATAATATTTGTTGTTTATATGTTCTATTAAAGAATTTATATGCGTATTCAATTGATATGTGAACTATTATATTGAATATATTGGTCAATAAATGTCAATAAATTAACATCTGAATGTGATATTATTCACATATAAATTGACCAAATATCAACTGTGAATTATTTCTCTCTACATACTAATATTATTTGGTAATAGTTTTATGGCATTTTTGTCAATAACAAACGTACCAAGTGAAACAAAATGAATTATTTCATTTTGGTTAGAAATGAAAGCATGTATAAACAGTATTTTCTCTAAAATTCTATATTAGTTAAATGTAACACATTCTACTAACAAATATAATATGATATAAAGTCATTTTATATTTTGGTAAAGAAATCTTTAAGGGTAATATGCATTATCGTTTGTAAATGGATATGTATTTGTACGTCAAACTAAGTAACCATGTAGCGGTATCATTAATGAAGAAAGATCTATATTCTTATCAAAAATATATATATTCGTCTTTAAATAGTTAAATAAGTTAAATTAAACAGTTCATTGCATAATGACTCAATTTACTATGCAACTGAATGTATTCATTTAAATAAAATACAATATTTTTAAACGTTTAAGTTTCACTCATTCACTTTGAACTAAGAATTCATTAACTGTGAAATATTACAAATTATTGGCTCGTTTGAATTGTTTACATTAGCTTGCATTTCATTTACCTGGTTAACATTTTTCCAAGTTGGAAGTCTGAAACATCTATCAGTGCACTGATTTAGTTGTACAGGACCATACTTGGGAAACTTTTGAACATGGAGTGACCAAGTTTTCGTTGAATTATAGCACTGAAAAAGAATAATCTTTATTTCAAAACTCATTCGGTTAATAATGATAATAATGTTTATCATTTAAGGACTGTATAGAAATTACAAGCAAACTGATATGTATTTTATTCAGTTGTTTCAAGCAATCTTTTATATGTATAAAAATGAGTATAGACGTCTAACCGAGAAATCGTGTAGCATTCAGAATAGACCAAATTTTATCAACTTACTAACTTGCTTGATGTGCTAGTGAATTCATAGAGCGACTAGTTTTATAAAACATTAAAAAACCTTCCCATAATTGAAATTTTAAATGTAACAGATTTTCAAACATTGTTGAGAATTCTAGCATACATCGTTTATCTGGTAGAGAAAAGGTAAGTTGTTTTACCAAACAATCATTCTATTAACTTTTAACTTTATGCATCCAATTTTAGGTAATAACACACGTTCTGTCGATAAACATCAATCCATGCAATCGATCGAATTTCCATGTAAGCATAACATTATTCCACTATAATAATCAGGTGTTAATGTTTTATGATGAACCAATATCCTTACCGGTCGAATGGTTTACCCTCAGAAACAACATAAGATTTTGTCATGGACCACTGATGAGACACAGTTCATCCCATATTTTAGTTTGAGGATGCTATAATGCTATTTCGCGAAATCAGTGGTATACCAAACTAGCTTGAAAACAGATTACAAAACTTTGATTGCTTTGATATTCAGTATTTCAAAAGTTTTATCTTTGTTTATTGATACATTGATTTAGATAACTAGATATTAAATTATAAGACAAGTAGGATTTGTAATAAAAATACTATTTATATTTAAAATTTAAAACTTAGTCTAAATACAAGAGTTTCAGCTGCTAAAGTGACTAACAACAAATACAAATATCCTGCTGAGAAATACGGATTAATGATAGTTGCAATCGTGCTGATTTGTATGAGTTATGTACCATGTGACGTGATTTAAGCTAAATTAACACAAAAGTACTCGTTTATTGATTACTACTTAAAACAAACTAATCGAATCCTTATGGTTAGTTTTATAGGATAACTGATAGTTGTTGACACGTGTTTGTCGCACCATAAAACTCAACTAAAGTTATGATGCATTACTGAAAAAGAAATATCCATCAGAATTCTTAAACTGATGGCTCATTAAGACGGTTATCGAAACAAGACCTAAATAGCATATCTCCGCTATCTAATCACCTACAGGTTAACAAAATAGCCTAATGTTGTATCGAAGCCTTGTATTGATAGTCTGCTGAACTTTTCGCTCAGTTAATGTTGCCACAACTGAGAACAACGAATCCTCAATAAATAAAATTCCAGCGTAATACGTGGATGGATTTATCACGTTCTACTCTCCCTATCAATTTGCAGTTACATTTCGACATGTGCAAGGAGGAGTAATCTTGGCTTGCAGATAAGTACTACTGAACATACTATTCCAGGTTTTAATGGCTTTTTAGTCCTTCCTCTAAATTTTAATGTTGGCACAGTTCCCCTTTGTTATCATTAGATTACAGTTTATCGATTATTATTATTATTATGCTGTGAAATTCTTATACCTCTAGGGCTTTTAACGGCCTACTTGACTGAGTGTTTGTGTTAATTATTGATGACCTTTTGATGGTTACAATGAGATGAGTGACATTTGTTTACTAATTTAGTGTAAATAATTCATAAGAATATCTAATCAGTATATAGTTCTTGGTATTTTCAACGTGTTTTAAATGTGGTTCGTTTTCACTTCACCTACAATTTCAACTGATGATGTCTAAAACAATGAAAATTGTTTTATTTTTGAAAATATGTCAATCTTCCAATCAAAACAAAGTAAGGAGATCAACCTGGGCAATTTACTAGGTGGTTAATTTGAAGACGATATTGATCAAACTAATGATAAATCTTATTTTACTCTAAAATGCGTAAATTTAAATCCTTTTATATTAAACCGTTGTAACGGCTTGTTTGTTACATTCAAAATATTGTTTATCTAAACAAATTCTATAGATAGACTTAGTGCAAGCGTTTCGTGTTAGTGAACGAAATTGTGATATTTCCCTTCTCAGGTGAAGGAAATTTATGTAGTTGCAGATAATTCCTCTAAATAACTGATGATTGACGTATTTATATCATACAGCAAAAATTTACTAGGAAACTTAGTTGAAAAATTTGTCTGCATAAGAGGTATACAGATGACAAACCGGAATTTCTCTATTGTGCGCTACTCTCTCATATAAAGAAGCGAGGAATCATAAGCTTTATTTCTCCCATATATTTATTAGTCAAAAAGAAAACGATTACAAGAAACGCTCTGTTGTTTAAAGCATACATGGATAGTGCACTATCTGAGTAGCTATAATTATTTCTAAGCATAAAATAGAAATACATTTTGATAAAGTGTAAATTTAATAGGTTAAAATGTTATTCTACATAGGATACCACTGAAGATAGAATAGAGTTGTTTCATAAACTAATGCTACAAAATGAATGTTTATCAAAATATATACAGCAGCAGAAAGAACTAAGTATATTGAAGGATACTTTCAGCATCCTAACAGCATGTTGATTTAACGCATTCACTCTAAGTGAGAAATTACACTCTGTTGTAAAAGTATTGTAACAGTAATGGTTCGTTCAGTATCAGAGTTTCAAAGTGTTTACTAAGGGCCCTTATCCTAGATCTAATAATAGGGATTCATTTTTACTATCTGGTAAGTTAAGCTTGATATAGTTGATAAATAATTACTTTATAAATTAGTAATCTATACAATTCAAAGCTACCTTTTGCTACCTTTTGACATAAGCTAGGGAATAAATCAAAACAAATATTAAACTGGAATTATAAATCTTTGTAGTTTGTGCCTTCACAGAAATGTTCAATACCGTAAACTTGTTGGAGCTAAACACATAAACCAGTAAGTCTCGGCTCACTGACCTCAAGTTATTGTGCTTCCTTAAACCCCATGAAATATGGGGCTCTTTGTTGAGATTACTAGTGAACGCTTCTGAGGAGGCTCTAACTGAGATTTTATGGACTTACAGTTGTCTTAACTGTACAATGGTTCTCCAGTTAATTATGATGAGGTTATCTTCACAAAGCAAATTAAAGTATGCGATTTGACACTGAAATTTCATGACAAGGTATGACTAATCATAAATTATCTGGTAAGTACATTTATCTTGTTGGTCATAGAACAATGATTTTAGTTTGCACTTTAACTATCGGATGACTTTTCACATATATCATCGTGTGACGTAATTTGTCATTAGAACGTTAAACAAATTGACTTACTGAAGCCACTAAAACTCGGATTTAAAAAGTGATCGTGTTGACATTACGACTAAATAAAAAATGATTCATAGTAAGGCTAGTGTTTCAGATTTAATAAAGTAAATTGGACAACAAAGTTATGTAACTCTTAAATATCAGATGCAATAGCTTACCTAAAAATGTCACAAACTTTTATTTCACACTCTTTGTTCATTTGAATCTAGTATAAATTCAGGATTAATTATAGAAGTTATCGGAATAAAATACTACAGTTTCAGCAGCGACAACCTACAGTATATATTAAGTATCAATCTTCTACATTCGTTATGTTTTCAAGCTAAATATTCTACTGCATGTGACGTAACGATGTAAGAGGAAACAGTACTATATGTATATATACCGTGTTACTGTAGTTTTGCGCCTATCTGTTGGTGGGATTTTCTTTTTAGTAAGAGTAAATTAGTATTCACCTCATCTAATTTTTAGCATTGTGAAATCGGGAACATAACGCTCAGATTACTGAGACAATAGGCACTTTTCAATAGTCCAAAGTTAATTTTGTAAAATTCATTTCATGCTCATAGACTTTCAGTATCAATTACCTGAGTGGAAACATGAGTGAGCAGAAATTTTAAGGGATGATTATACAAGCTGTCATCAGATTCTGAACCAATATTCCTCGAGGAGACCACATTCAATAGAAACTTAGCATAGAAATTGACTTCAACAGAATCAGAATCTTCCAAAAACAATCTAGGTTTTATTGAAAAAAAGCTAAGGATTGAATCTTTACAAATATAACTAATCCTT
Source organism: Schistosoma turkestanicum (assembly GCA_944470395.2). NCBI lineage: Eukaryota > Metazoa > Platyhelminthes > Trematoda > Strigeidida > Schistosomatidae > Schistosoma > Schistosoma turkestanicum. Next base: position 40,980,445 of record OX103971.1, read on the forward strand.
TAGAAAGTGAAACAAACAATTAGTTTCACTGTGGTAACTAATCTACTAATTCAACTTCCTTTTACAACTTGTGAATTTACATTGATTTATCTTCTTATTTTATTGTTTGAATATGATGTTGACAGACAATTTGATTACCATAACAATACCAAAAACATGCCATTATTCATTTAGTTCTCCTCAGCCTACACATTCTTTGATGAATCCAATGTATGGCTAACAACCAGAATGGCTAATTTGACCTCAACTATAGTGCAGTACTATCGGTGATCATAAATTCCACATCGAATGACTTTATTTCAATATTGTAGCATGATTTAATAAAATAGTTAATTAGGTTGTTTTGTTTTGTAATCCCATAGTTATACTTGATAATTATGATTTTGATTATTTCCCGCTAGATATTGAAGTTATTTCTAAATTCTATAACTGACAACATTTTTACAAATACAATTATTCATTTTTAATGTTTTAAAACATATGCTAAACACCTACAAGTGAGGTTTAAATAAAATCCCATTGGAATGAATAATTAATCAATGTTGATTGGATTTGATCTACACTAATCGATATTTTCTTCACAAAAACGGATAAATATGATAACACTACGAGAATACTTATAAACTAAGATTATTACATAAAATAAGATATCATTCTTTTCTGAAGCTCTTATCACTGTCCTGTAGAGTTAATTATAAAGTGGATAGTATTTTATCTTATCAGGAAGAAATCTTGGAATCCTATTTTCTGTTCGTTAACAAGTATTAGGAAAGCCTGTGCATAAACTCGAGAGGCGTAAAACTAGCTTACAGATTCAAACCAACGTTATTTGATACAATAGTTAAGAAACCATCAAATAGTTGATAATGTTATAACTAATGGTTGGCCAAATGATAAAGATTATTATATCTGAGTCTTAAGCGGTAACTATAAAATGTTAAGCGGTTTTAAATGGGTTTAAAATGATATAACTTATAAAAATTATTAAATCTTTGTCCATACTTTCTTAATGAAAGTTTGATTTGTCATTCTTTTTGGTAAATCATTTACTTTATCTGTAAAAGCTAATGAACACATAGTTTGTTGAACAGTGAAATAGACCTTTTTAAGCGATGCTAAATACTATTTTAAACCTGTTACAATTTATTGATAAAATAACTTCCGGTTTATATGGTTATTTGGAAATATTAGCAAATATTACATAATAATTCAAATGTTCAGAAAGTAACTTTCTAAGCCCTACAGCATGAAAATGTAGCTAATTATTCTATATAAATTATACTAAATTACTAGCGCATGTTCTTACTCGTGAACTATAGACTTCTGATTGTAATTTATGATTGTACAGAATGATTAAAATACTACTGTGTTTTGAAATTTATGAAAACTAGAATAGTTTGAATATAGTTTTGTTTTTTTATCGAAAGCTGACGTCAGTCAGTTAACTTGATTCTAGTCAGTTGAGTGAATAGTTCATTACAGAATCCACAGCTGACGAGAAATTCAATATCAGAAGAGACATACAAACACTTGTTTTCACGATTCGTTGTGGGAAGTGGGAAATGACTTTCATCTGTTGTGAAAAAATTTTAAAACACGTTTCTTTTGAATTATTATCAAAAGTGTTTATTTTGAAATAATTAAATTTATATTCTTGTATACTTATTTTCGTGAATATCTGTAGTTACTGTTACATGATAATTCTCAACCTTGAAATTCTGTTTTCATCCAGCAAATATTTCATAATTAAAATCATAAATAGATTATGCTTTTGTGAATAATCCTAATGATATGCCTTGTTTCTGTTCGACAAATTCGAGCAAACATTTCCTTCACTTTCTTCTATCAGATAAACTACTCACTAAATATACAGTTCTTTTAATCACTAGCTTTAGTGACTAAAATATTCGATAAGCGTATTTAGCAGTGTACGTGAGAAGAAATAGATAGTTATCTACAAGCAAGAAACGATCAGAAGTTGATAAATTTTCTCGGTAAATTCTTTCAGTTAATTTTGGTTCACTTATCCAATCTAATTTATATGAAATATGACTTACTTCATCGCAGAAGGTTATTATGGTGGTTTTAAACTAAAAAAAGATTTGACACAGTATATTATCTTTGATATTTAAGAATAAGGAGTATATTTTTGAAACAGTTAGCTTGATTCGTAAACAATTTAATACTTGATATTTATCATGTGAAATGTATGTTTATCTGTGACTGAAATTATCGTTCAGTAGAATTAATCGTATAAACCAATTAGTAAAGTACTTTTGGTACAAACGCCAGTGAAATTCTTCTTAGCTATGATATCGTCATCAAGAATGTCTACGTGCAAAATTTAACATTATTTAAATTGCCCAGTAAATTATTCACATTAGTATATTTATTTTTCCCACAAAGTTTTTACATGGTCAAGGAGAATTTTTTTAAGCTATTGACTGTTTAGAATAAAAAAGAAACATTATCTATATGTAACTGAAATTTATCAATGGTGCTATGAATTTCGGTATAGAAAAGTGGTTTAAGTGAAATTTAAACAAATTGGCTTTATAAAACGTAACATTCACTTATTTTCTTATCAGTTTAATAAGCTTGCATTTATTTGATCACTACGTACTAGATTACTTACTAATCTCTATTGTATGACTTAGTCAATAATGTTTGTAGTATGGTTACATTTTATGTACAATATACATATAAATATTATTCTTCATTAAATATGAAGCATGCTGATAGTTGTGTATGCAATAGTAGATGTTAGAAGATAAGGTTGAAGATAGTAAATATTCTGATTCCTCTGTATTTTCCTTATTATTTTCTATACTTACAAAATATTTTGTTTGATTACACCGGAATATATCTTTTAGATAACTTAATCATTATTAGACAGAGTAACATATTCATTCATCGAATCAAAAGTCACCAAATCCTCTTCACATATATATCCTTCAGTGTATGTATACATCCCATTGATAAAATAACTATGGTGTAGTTTGCTTAACATACTTACTACAATGTTCAGTTCAGAGATATCAAGTCGTTCAACTGTATAGTTTTCAGGTTTAAAGCGTTTCAAATTCGATACAGTCATGACAATTAAACCAATAAAACTTTGTTATTCTTCTTTTTTTTTAATGATTAGTCTTTATTTGTCATTGTCTCAATTTTCCAGACGTTTTCTGTTAGTCTATTGGATTAGTTATTTATGCGACGCTTCTTTTACTTCTTAATAATAATTCTCCATTAGCTAATCATTATATATTTCATGTTTTCATTTTTCATTAACAAATGTTCATGCACCTAATTAAGTTACGCAATTAGATCAAGTTATGTAACCAATTGATTAATTCGAATCGGTTTTACAATTGGCATACTTAGCAATTAGTGATCTAGTAAAGTAAGATGAATTTATCTGCTTTTTGATTTACCGAAAGGAGCTTTCAAAACCTAGTCGAATTAATCGAAGAGGGATTTTTCAGAACCTACAGTACAAGTCTGTTCTATAAAGTGAGGGGGAAAAAACTAATACCACCATGAAATAAATGAATAATTTGGCAGTACACAAACACCGAATTAGCATTATATACGGTAAAGAAAAACTTTTCGAAACTTAATCTCATAAATTATTGGGATAAACACGGAGCTGATCGATGGATTCAATGAAAGAAATTAAATTACATTGACTAAGATTATTACGAATACAATTTTTTGCCTGATGTAATGCAATGCTGTGAGAATCACAGTGCTTATCCGGTTGAAACAGAAACTAGAACTACGATTGTACTATAATATGTTTCAATTTAATAAAATATCTGGAATTCGTGACTGATGAAAGATATATCATTTCAAAAAGGAAGATTAAAATATACTGTGATACACTGTCTTCGAATTTTGCCTTTTTTAATTAGAGAAAATCATCAACCATTATTTAGCTGACGGATTTAATTAGCAAGCAGGAAGGTTTAAAAATTTAAAGTTGTTAAAAGAAAGTATATATGACAATTTGTTTGATGCAGTCGATAAATAGCTTTAATTTATTTTATTAAATTAAAAACCTGTGTCCAAAAACTAGAACATCATCAGAAAGTAACCGTGAATCCCATACTTACAGTGTCTGAAATACTTGAATTTGTTCAAGGCACACACACACACACATAGAGCTATTGTTTTTTTTTTGTTTAAAGTGTATATTAAACACGCCATAAATTCTGTTAATAATAATAATGATGGATTAATTATTATCAGTTATGATTAAGTTCACAGACATGTAAACAATACTTCTAATATAAGCAACTTCTATTATTGATACTCATTGGATACATGTAGGCGATAAAATCGATAATTTTTTCTGTGATATAAACCATTGCTATAGCCGATCAATTGTCGTGTTATTTTCTTCAGTCTATCATTAGCTTAAAAAATTAACACACACACACACAGTGAGAATCATTTTACAATAGAAACCAAACAGATATGATCGACTACACTCATATACTCCCGAAGAAGTTCACCTCTGCGGTTTCAAGAAAAAGATTTTAGTGAAAATATGCCATCACTATAAAATTAACAGTCATTTGTTGCTTGTGACAATAAAGTAAAATGGTATTCAACAAAAGACGCAGGTTCTGTTTCTTCTAGCATTACTTTCTGGACAAGTGGCTAACCAATGGTTGACAAACTGAAGTATATACATTAGCTACAAATATTGGGCAGTATTCTGAAAAATTATTCCATTTTCAACAAACTAATGTCATTCACTGATAGTATATGGTGAATGTTAATGACTGAAATAATTCGTTATAATTCGCCCACACAACTGATCGATTTATTTTTAAAGTTACATTTTGAAACTTTTATTTCGATCGTATAAACGCTAATTCGGTTTCGCGAGCTATGAAACTTTGGGGACTTATTTTATCTTCGCTTCGAATGTCTTTCATATGCATTGAACTATTAAATTATTGATTTTTTAACCTCTTAGATTTGACAAAATGTAATTTGAAAGATTAATTCTAAAGTTAGAATCCACTAACCAAATGCCACTTAAATAATTTTACAACAAACTTCAAACTCTTAATGTCTTTGAGATCGGAGCGTACACTGAGAATACCTTGCTCATTCTTTACTAATGGATTACAGGAGCAAATAAGTGTCTATATTAGAGAGATTAGTGCATATTAAACAGCATATAACTATTTTGAGAATAAGTATCTCAAGGATTTTGTAATAATTTAACTTATGATTAACTGAATCCCTTAACTAATAAATCAAGTTCAGTCACTTATACATTTGCTAAAATACAAATATTATATTCTATTACCGAAACACTGAGCTGAAGATGATGCACTGTGTAAATTAATCAAGAGAATGACAATTAACTTTCTTTATTACTTGGTACATATTAGTGTTTGCTTATTGAACATAGTAAAGACGATTATTCTTTATCCCATGCTTTAGTTAGAAAGATTAGTAAAAAAGTAAGCAATTTAGTGAATCACTTAATTGTATAGAAAGTAATCTAGAATCAACATGCAGTTTCATCGTTTCTTAATTAATTTACAGTGCTTTTTTAACAATATTTGTACATAACAAACATCTGTTTTTATTCTGTATGTTCATACTAACCTGATCTGTACCTGTTTTCCAGTTTTGAATATTTTCAACGCGAAAAATTCGATAACTGAAGTGACTATTAGTTTAAATTATCAAATTTGTAAACGAAGAAAGTCATCAATTTGTTGTATTGTGCAGTTTAAGCAAGTCATCTTAAAACTTTAACGAATAATATTAAGAAAGACAAAAAGGCTAATGATTAATTATATCAATACAATTATATCATACAAGAACAAAAATTTTCAGTATTGTCACAAGGATTGATTGTAAATCATTCACTGACTGCATAATCAATAGATGTTCAAGGTTTCATTTCAAAATCAAGAGTATTGGAATAAGCCATATATGACTTCTGGGAAATGAATTATCCGGTTTTGCAATACAGAAAGAAACAGTTGTTGAAATCATTCTGAGATTTATTCAGAAGGTGAATATGTTATTTAGAGAATCTGTACTTTTTCTGTGTAACTTTAAACGACCTATAATGGCAGTAATACGTAAATGAGAAAACAGTGCGAATTTCTAATTTCTGACCATCAGATTTACTTCAATCGTTAAACATGAAGTTAGTTTTGAAATGAGTAGTGAATATTGATAATGATTTATAAAAAAGAATTGTTTAGATATGATCTTTGAATCATAATAAAATGTAATGAAACGTAAGCGAGCGTAAAATCTAAATGATAGCAGATTCATGAAATTAAAATAAATGTAAAGTCATGATGAACAATTAACATCTATACCGTGAACACTGACACTGTCTAACAGTCGTACAAGATCATAAACCTAAAATAAAAACATTATACGCTAATAAGATTTTAAAAAACAGTATGTAAACAGTTTTTTAGATAAGAAACTTTTCACAATTACAGGAGTGGTGTGATGAAAGAAGACGTTTCAGACCATATGGAACAAGCGAATTTTCGAAAAAAGGTACAGTTTACAGGCAAAATATGTAAACTTTATCTTCAAGTTTTATCTACACAATAAGCAGATTCTTTTCTTTCGTTTTTAAAGACTTCTATTCTTCAAGACACAGTGATCACTCCATACATCTGGATTCGACATATGTTTTTAATCAATACTGACTACTGTAAGTTACTCCGCTGCCCCCCCCACTTCATGCTACTTTTTAAAGCGATGTTGAGAGTAGTACGCGTTACAGTGGGACAATAATAGACAATCAAATAAATCATTTCAATATTTACGATTGGAGAGGACAATGTCACCAAAAAGTCATTTTGTTTTATAAAAAGAAAGTTTCGTTTCGACCAGACTGATCGATTAACTTGAATGCTTTCTTAATGGTCCAAAGATTATAGTGCATGTACATGTCCAAGCACATGTACAATAAATGTACATCTCTAATTTTTTTGAGACATACTTATATACTTACGTCTGTTACCCGCAATGGATGGTAGGCCAATGACCAGCATTCTCCAGCCTACTCTGTTCTGGGCCTTCTTTCCCAGTTTCAACCAGCTGCTGTTCATTCTTTTCATGTCTATTGACGATTCTTGGTGTGATGCGTTCTTTGGGCTTCATCTTCTAATTTGGTCTCCAGGATTCCAAGTGAGGATTGCATTGTGACGCAGTTACGTGGTTTTCTCAATCCGTGTCCTATCCACCTCAAGCGCATTTTCTTGATTTGCCCCTCTGCTAAAATCTAGTTTGTTCTGTCCCACAGTAGGTTGTTGCTGATGGTGCCTGGTTAACGGATCCTCAGTATATTGTGAAGACAACCGTTAATAAACATCTATACCTTATGAATGATGGCTTTCTTAGTTCTTCTTGAGGTCAGCAATCTCATGACAGAGTGAAGTTAAGGCTTGCTTGACACTTTCTACTTGTTCGTCATGGTAGTTTCCTCTCCATTGTGTAGATCGTAAAACGCTTCGAATTTATTGCTGAGAACTATTTTGAATTCATCCAGTTAGACTGTATCCATAAGAAAGGCCGAATTCAACATCTGTGATTTCGTTTGTCCATTTGTCCAGTGCTTCATTAGTTTCAATGTAATCTCGGTGATCAGAAGTTATGTCAGCTCCTCTCTTGGTTCTTACGTCACCCCTTGTCCTCCTAAGCTCTTTACTGATGCAGACGTGATCGATATGGTTTTGTGTAGTGTGATAGGGTGTGGTTTTGTGTATGCGTTTGTGTAGACATATGGTGCCGCTTATGACCAGTCTGTTGAAGGCACTTACATTTGCGAAGCTCTCACCGTTTTCATTCCATTCTCCCAGTCTATGTCGTCCCACGACGCTTACGTCTGACATCAGAATAGCTGAATCCTTTGTTGAAGATTTTTGGTGATCGACTGCAGCCTCTCATCGAATCGATCTTTATTGTCTTCATTGTAATCACTGGTAGGTGCATAGCACTGAATTATATTGATTGTAATCCTCTCTTTGTTCTGAAAAATGTTTGGATGATCGTGTGTCCATGAGATTTCCATTCTTTAGGTGTTTTTTAGACTTCTTTGGACATCTTCAGTTCTGCTCTCTGAGTGTGAGACATTTTATTCTTCGTGGCTGGAGAACATCAGCATCTCTCCTGAAACTAGTCGTATTTGTTGAGATAGCATCCAAAGTGTTTCATTGATTCTCAGCACTTCCATGTTGTATCTTTTCATTTCTGAAGCAATATGAATGACTCTCTCAGTCTCACACCATGCATGTATCAACATTCCATGTACAAGTATTAATTGTTGCTGTGGTTATGGGAAAGGGTATCGACTTCGTGACTTCCGAAAGAACTCAGCTTTCATTTTGATACGTTATAAGTCTTCTAAATGATGACTTTCGAAATCCAAGAGCAAAACCTAATTGATTTGATCTGTTTATTTTGGTTAGCGTTTTTCAGCGAATCGTTTTTCTGCGAAATGATGTCACTAACCACATGACCAACCCTTCGCCTTTATTGGTTCATCTGACCGTCAGTAACCCTCGAAGTGATCCTGGAGGAGTTTTCAGAAATAATTTTAATTATTCAGCACATTTCAATTATAAAATTTATCCCTTTAATTATACTTACAAAATATACATTATTTTAATTGTTATAATTGTACAAATCATTTTAATTCGAACAACAAAATAACTAAAGTTACCGAATTGTTTAAACTTCTTCACAAAATCAGTTTTCAAATTTTTATCAGAAAGTTCTCAGGAGAATGTATTATCAACAAGAAATAAACAGGGAATAAATACTATTATTTCATGACAATATACTTTGCTAGTTGCATTATTTATTAAATCAGTTTATGTTATTTGCTAAGAACGTAGATGAGGGACGATTTGTTTGAATTCAGTGATAGAAATTATCATGCATACTTTTCAGAATGATACAATGATAAACTGTTTAGAAACAAAATATTCTAGATGCAATCAATTACAAACAACATATTCACACTACCTATTAGGCTAATCTAAGATTATAAAATACACTTATAGTGACGTAACTATATTGGTCATAATTAAAAATGATAATGATCATAACTATTTATGTTCGTATGAAAATGTGATAAAGTCATAAATTTGCATGACTTTAATAGTAGGTGATCGAATATTTTCAAATGTTTATAATAATAAAGTTTATGATAATCAATAAAATGAGTATAAAAACACTGATAAACAACCTGAGAAAAGGATTAAAACAGCAGTTAACAATAGATTAGATTTTATCTTTCATTAGTCAACAAAAGCACATTAACAATCTCTTTAAAATGAATAAAAGTTGTGTCATGTTTTACCGCTGTGATTCAGATAAACTTGCATCACAAATAAAAGTGGTTTGTTGATAGTGACTAAGTCTTTCTCGTATGCTATTCATGTCAGCCATTAGAAAATTGTTTTTAAACTGTCGTATAATTTTAGTTCCATTTACTTTACTAACATTTTATTGTTTTTAAGCCATTTACTAATATTTTGTCATATATGTATTAGAACTAATCAGATATCCTGATATATGCTAGTGTAATCAAATAAAGAAAGATACTTTTGATTGCTATGATATCTGAAATGTGAGAAGAGCATGCTTCTTACTTTTCATCATTTAAGCATCATACAGAATGTAAGAGCATTCACTTGAACAAATAATATTTCATAGTTGAACTAGACAGTTTTATATGTTTCGCATATTATACCGTGTGTACTGTTGACAATTTTATGCTTTATACTAAATAAAATAATAGTTAAAAGACATTTTTCTCATCAGAGGTAATTAGTTAGGATTGATAACTCTGTATCAAACTGCTGTAATGTATTACATACTGTATAAGTGGCGGTTATTTGAAATAGACAAGCAACAAATAAGTATGCAGACAACATCCTCCAAGGCTACTCTGCTATATATGTTGTCTTTATGAAATCCCAGAATGGTAATCACCTCACAGTTTTACTTATTCTCTGACTGTAAGAAAGTGAAGAATGAAAATACCGTAGGGGAACTACACCGGTTTAGGTTAAAATAATCGATGTACAAAATGTAACTACAACTTCTGAGAACACAGTGTTTCAAAAACTTAAAATTAAAAAAAAATCATAATAAACAAATTTGGAAACATCAAACAGAAAACATCAAATTAACGATTAAGACAAGAACATTAACTGAAACAGAATATTACGAATACATTTTATTATGTTAGTTTTCAGCAGTTGCTTAACAGACATATTTGCACTGAAATGATAACTGGTGACTGAATTATTATAGTAACGAGAATTATCCTTTTAATTCTGTTCGGTCAGTTAAAGATCGATCTAGAAAACATCAGGTGGTTTAAACGTGTTGCTATTTAAAATTTTAAAACTGATAGGGTGAGTCGCTAAATAAATGTAGAAAGTTTGAAAGTTTTCATCGAACTTGACATTTGGGCGAGTGGACGTCACTCAGTGAACTAAAAGGGATCTTCAAAATGGTTGAATAATATAGAGATTGAACAGGACAATCGGAAATTTCAGTTTACCAATTTTTACTTACTTTCTTATGCATTCCTTGTAGCGAAAACCGCTAATCTGCCATTTCTAACTTATTTGGTGCTGGGCTTTCCTATTAGTGAATTATGTCCCATAAGAAAATTACAAATTTTTTTGAATATTCTAAGCTGTTGTCCTAGTGATATTTGGAACAAGAAAAATAAATTGCCATTCAGCTATTCACAAAGTTTAATATAGACAAACAAACGTAACTAGACAAGTGATGAATCGGTAAAATAAAACACAGATATAATAGGGTAGTGTTAAATGCATTTTTAATACTGTAGAGAGACTTTACAAAGTAAAATCGTTAAAATATAGGCGATTACCAGAAAATGAGTAGTTGTTTTTTGTTTTGGCTTACTTTAATTAGTTTCTGTATGAGTTTTATTCGCAACACCATTGTACATCAATAAATTTTGCGTGAATAGATTCATTTAACACATCTGGAAACATGTTTTCAAGTGCTTCTCGGAATTCTCTCATTAGTAATCAATCGTGTGAGGGATTAATATAATGATTCTCTATTTATCTCGTAATTTAATTAATATTCCTTAGTATTACCTTCAACTCTCAATGAGGCTTCTTCATAAATATAATGTTAATTATATTCACCTATGTAGTAATAATTAATATTTCATTTTATATGTTGCATGCACTTGAAAAAATCTGTGAACCAAATCCACTCATATAATTTGCGCTTTAATTGTAGTCGTCTGTGAAATATAGGAATAACGAGTAGTCTACAATGAGATTCATTTAGAAACATACTGAAAAAAATTATCTTGTTACTCAGTGTCTGATTCTCTGTCGAAAATATTCAGGATTAAATCAGAAAACTCAGGTGACAGGGGAAGTCAAAATGCTTCATACTAATTGTCATCCGTAATATAATCAAGTTACAGAAGACGACATATCTGATTAGAAAATTATCAAGTACTTTATAATACACAAAACTACCAAGAGAAATTCACTAATAAATTAAACCCATATTTTAATTGGATGAAGTGTAAAAAAAGTTACATAACAATAAGATTTATGTGCATAAAACAGAGTTTATGCAAAACTATGAGACAGTAACAACGAAATAACTATGTGAATATTGACAATAACTGAAGTAGGGACCTCTTCAAAGAATAATGTCATGCTGATTAATCTGAATAAAAAGACATTGAGCACTATGGTCAGTAGTTAAAGCAAATGATAAGGATTACGAAGATGGTATTGTTAGTGAAGAGATTAGCATTAACAGTGTTCGACTTATATTATATGCTATTTCTATTAAAACGTTTAGACGAGAGAATTGAATTTATTCAGATTATTTAAATTATAAGAAGTGTGAAATAATTATCCATAAAATTTAAAAATTAAGATAATAGTAGATAAATAATAATTTAGTGTAATTATGGATGGCTCTTAGAATTACTAGGATAAAGTTTTAATGTGACTAAAATCAACGAATTTCAAAACTTGTATTATATAAGATAATAAACCAATCAGTTAGTAGGATCAATAAAATTGTACAAGTATTAGTTATTACAGTCACACTTAATCGTTGTTCTAATAAAAATCTACTGATAAGTTTATCACTAGTTTGATTCAACGTTGTGAACAATAAACTTTCTGCAAATAATGAAATTTGAATTCAATGACTGAGGTTAGACGTGTAAATTACCGGATGCTTATTTAGTGGCGTAAAAAGTAAGTACTTTCTTAAAGATCAGAATGTCGTGGGTTTAATCCAAGATACGATGACGGATACGAACTAGTAGGGGGGGGGGGGTTCCACAATGAGAAGGAACAAGTGCCAGTACTTTTTATTTTAATGTTTGTCAAACTAAGGTCCAGTATGTGAAGTAAATTGTAGTTAGTAATTTTGTTAATAGCTTAACAGTGAAGTTATTAATTTGAATTAGTAACTTTATATAGCTGACTGGTTGAAATAGTGAAAGAATATAAAAAGACATTTCACTAGTGATTTATGTTATTGTCGTAAATCAAAAAAATTCATGATACAATTTCCTGACGGATAATCAATGCAGAATAGCTTCATATCCCAGTACATTTAATGCGAAATTCTTTGTAATCGAGTCATTTTGGTTGATAATAATTTTTTCTGTAATAAATCTATACGAAAAATTAAAATACAAAACCAAATATTTCATGAGAATCATAAAAACGATATTTAATTGACTTTAGTATACTTTTTTTCCAGGTGCCTGGATGCTTTAATCGTTCTTATTTACAACATCATATTCAGTAAAACAAAGTAATAAAGTATTTGCTTCTATATGAAAAAAATAGCAATGATTTTGAAATAAAATGAAGTGAATGGACTGGAATTAATGTTTTTTTTTTTATAAAATTACAGATTATTATTATTATTGTCATGTAGGTAATATGGTATATTTATAAGTAAGACTTATATGATTGGTTGAAAACAGAGTTATTATTTAGTTTTGTAGTTTGCGAAATTGTTTCATGTGATGAAAAGTGTTTTTGCGAAGTAACATCATTTGAAAAATTATTTAAAAGGAAAGATCAATGTTTTATTAATTTGTCATAGTTTAAAACAAATCAGCAGTTTCTAATCACAAGATGACATAAACGACGTTTGCTTATCAACAAGTGCTTCTTCACACATTAATTAGTTAATTAACACTTTAAAAGAATTTTTACTTCTAAATAATTTTAAACAGATATCTAAAATGCTGAATTTAAAACTTATGAAAAAGAAATAGTGAGTCATGACTAGAACACTACTTTAAGATGGTGTGTGTTTCTGTGAGCAAATTTTATTTTCTAAAGTTACTTGGCCTCATAAAATACACTTGTACATAGATTCAAACATGTTCAGTTGACGATTGGTTCATATGATGAAAAAAACTTTTTATTAAACCATATTTTCAATGATTTTATACAAATCGTTATTTTTAAAGTATACAAATCTAAAGATAATCGATATTTTTTAGAAGTACGTGAAATGATACATAAAAATTGAATGAAGTCACGTCTTAGTTTACTGGTCAGTGAGTGACCTACAAAGGCGATAACCCCAAAATGTTAAATGACATTTGATCATGCTATTTTTCTGGTAATAGGTTATATATAAGCATGTTATTTTTCTGGTAAAGGGGTTGCATCTGTGATTCCAGTCCTTCTTAGAATGTGGATCAATAGTCCAGCTTCGTGATCGGGGATCACTAGACCACATCATATCACATTGTTTATCTGTTGATCAGGATTCTATTTATTCATTTTAAAAATTACATTCTTCGTTCATTCATCAAATCCTAACTTGTAACAGTATCAGTAAATGTGAATTTCACCATTAAGATAACTGGAATTTTTGTTGCTAAGTGTACTCAAAGGTGGAAGAGACGAAACAAATGCCTTATTCAAATATATTTATCCTGATTTACAAACATTCAAAACTTCTAGATTTCTAATATCCAATGATTTTAGCAGTAAGCGAAATTTCGCAAACGTCTATATACAGAAATATATACATATTCTTTGGAAATTTTAGCTACGTATAATACATATTACTAGCTAGATTTACTTAACATAATTCTGATTTGTATAACATGATTACACTTACGAATGACAAGTGAAGTCTGAAACAGAATTTATTTATATTCAAGCTTTAATAACTTTAGTTAAGTTAATGTTGACAGGTTTAATTAACTGTATTCTCAATTTAAGTACTTTATGTAAACTATATTCCATAGATTTATTGAAGTCTTTCATATATTATGAGGCAAGAGGTTTATGGGAAATGTTGAATTTAAATAAAATTTAACGTATACACATGAATCTTATTCCTGAAATCCTTTTTACGCTGCTACTATAATGTGATATTTGCTGTCAAATTCTGATGAAATTATTTTTGTGTGCTTCACATTAGAAAACGCTATTAAGTTACAGCATATGAAGTTTATTCTAATCTGATCGATTTAGTCGCCAACTAATGTGGGCGAGTACAGCTGTAAAATTTCGAAATGGGATGAAATATTTGTTCAGTGTTTTTTTAGTTAGCCTGTCGTTATTAATGAATGACGCAAGCTTTAGTGAAATAGCTCTTATTTCAAACATTATATGGGTTAGAAAACTTTTCATTGTATATTACCACCTCATTATACATCATTCATCCATACTGTTTTAAGCATTGTAGAATAATTAGTGAACTTAAATTATTCTTCTTTATTATTGTAGTTAAGTAAAGTGTACATGTTTATCTTGTAGTCTCTCATGAATAAGTCAAGTGACAAGTAAACGGAGAATTTTAAATTTGTTGTTTTTGTGCTATCAGACTGATATCAAACTGATGGCATTAAAAACATGAGTATGACAAATCTGTTATATACTAAAGTCTAACATCTTTATTTTGATGGATTTATCTTAGTTGATTTCTAAGGATAAGCTTTATGGTTAATGAAATAGATGGTTTTATTTAGCCGCAGCAGTTCAATATATTTTATGTTGTAATTATAAATACGGGTTATTGGAAGATAATAGCCACAATATTTTAAATGCTTAACTGCTGGTTACAAATTTTTATAAATAAAAGTATCTTTATTACCTGATTAGGAATCGCTTACAACCGATCTACTTCTAGCTTCAAATCACTCACTCGATTGGACAATAATAATAAATCCATTTTTGTGGAAAGTTGGTTATATCTGTGGGATGCTTAACTGAAGAAACCGTGAATCAGATGACTCACGTAAAAGTACAAAGACGATGGCTAGTTATTTATTTGACCCCCAAAAACCTAGTGAATTACAATCTTCATTGATTAATCATCTGATCACTGAAATACTAGGTTGATTATTTAATCAGCAACTATTTTATTGAATGTATCTCAACACATCAATGCTCATAAAACCAAGAACTATGTTCTAATCGAGTCAGGTGAGTAATATCGGTCAACATACTGACAGTCAATATAACAATTAAATAATAAACAGTTTTCGGGCACAGTTTTGGAGGTTTGTGTTTTTACACATTTGAAATCATCAATCACTCGTGGATGCGCACTACTGATGAGTCCCGTACCAGGACGAAACGGCCGTCCAGTGCTTCCAGGTTTCTAATGGTGGTCCGGCAATGACTGATTGATGATTTCAAATGTGAATAAACAGTTTATTGAAGATAAACTCTTGGGAAGGTAAGCTTTATAATTTTAATGACAACAGATAATATTGCAATCATAGTCAAGGAATACACTACATTATGGAGACAGAAATGCGATGAATGAACAAAAATTGGACAGAACTGAAAAAGGAAACCCAGGACAGAGTAGGCTGGAGAACACTGGTCAGTAGTGGACTATACTCCGTTGGAGGGTAACAGGCGTAAGTAATAGTAGATGGAATAATAAAAACGTTTTTGCTAATCTCTTTTCTAAAGATTATTACCTTAAATCGCATTGGCTTTGGTTAAGTTATTTGAAAAGAGACTAGTTTATTCTTTAGTTTAATCATCAATCCTATTCATAGTTTTTAGTAGGAATATGAAAGTCAATACTTGACATAAACTTGATTTTGAACAAAATCATATTCCCGAATCTTCATCGCAAAATCGATCGCGTCAGTACAAATGATCCATATAAGCATTAGAAAATATTTTAAAGAATTATATTTTCGGCATTTTATATGATTAATGAAAATGTGACTGAAAAAAAGTGATTTTTTCTATTCTATTCAGTTCTGCAGTTGATCAACAATTTGTTTTCATACATTCATTTAGCGTATCCTTTTATTAACTGCAAATATTTTATTCTTTCAGTTGTACATAAATAATTGATTGCTTTGATAATAATTTCAAATTT
The DNA here is from genome assembly GCA_944470395.2 of Schistosoma turkestanicum. NCBI lineage: Eukaryota > Metazoa > Platyhelminthes > Trematoda > Strigeidida > Schistosomatidae > Schistosoma > Schistosoma turkestanicum. The sequence continues at coordinate 40,996,867 of OX103971.1, forward strand.
TCACTCTGTGTAATTCTATTTCGATAATGTCGCTTTATTCTTTACCCTTAACATAGATTTTTACTTTAAATAATCATTAGAAAACATGTTTTGTTTATCTTATGTTTTCAAAGTTTGAAACCAGTAAAATCATTTTCATGTTTCTGAGAAAACTATTTTATTACCAGTATCGAAAACAATCACAAAACTTTATAAAATCAATAAATACTGAATGGTTGTTTCGCAATGTTTCTGGATTTCTCAGCTTACTAGTCAGTCACATAATACCAATTAGTATCTAATGCTTTCAATCATTCCGATTATCGATTTAGCTATATAGCATGTATGATCTGCGCATCACATGAGAAAAGATGTTTGGAAAACCAAAGAATTACTGTGTTACTACTGATTAGTTTTAATAAAACTACAATAGCTAGTATTGAACTGTATATTTTTCATTTACTAAAGTTTTTGAGTAAATTTGATTGGTTCCAATAGATCTTGCTTATTGAGATCAATATTAAACTTATTTCAGAAGAATTCTCATATTTGATAAAGTAGAACCATAGAACTTTTAAATTACTTTTCATGAAAGACTTATCCATAAAAATGTATATTAAATGATTTAACTACTGAGCGGACTTTTAAAATATTTTGTTTTACTTCGCTGATTTTTAGTTACTAAAAACTCTATTTAGAAGTTTCATAGTAGAACGATTAACTGAAAGAAATTAATGATGACTAAGGTGATTGAACCAATAATTGTTTGTATAAGTGATCTTTAAATCCAACAAGAAAGATATCAGAAGACGGCACCACTGTTCACATGATGTAATAAAAGCTGTCAATTAAACACAAATATTCAAGGGGTTTGACTGAGTGAATTATTTGATAACGAATGAATGATCAAGAAGAAAACATATTTGTCTTTGGATAACTAAAAATAGACTTCATTCCCACTCATTAAGTCAAACACACTTATTCTCTTCAACCAATAACATTTATTCATTGAGAGTTCTACCTTCATTATCGGTAAAATTAACTTCATAACGTTCTAAACCTAACATTATGAATAGACTATATGCTAAACATCTTCAAAGCAGTCACAGAATTATGCATTCAACAGTAAATCACATTTACAAATAATGATCGTAAAAATATGTGCATAAAGTTATGCATATAAATTACGGACTGAAATTAGCCATCTGGAACTAGACACCATTGGTCAACTTTTTCGTATTACTATGAGTCTTTTCAGAAATGAATAATTATGCTGAATGCTATCATAGGACGAGACAACTTTCTGATGCACTCTGGTATTTCCGAAAATTAATATGCTTAAGCTAAATTACCAACAAGGCATAATCATCATTCAAAAAAATTGGATGTTTTAATAGTCAATAGACAAAGTGTATATGACAATACCAGAAAAGTAATCAAATTGAATATAACCAACAGACAAGGACAGATATGTTCGAAAATGTCTGAAACATATATATTTCACAGGAAGTAATAGTAACTAATTAGACAATCATTTATCCTTTAAGATTTTTCCAAGTAGATTAATTACAAAAGGATCTGTATTCTAGGTATCAAACTAATTCGTTTAGATATCTTCAAAATGTATTGTATATTCAAACAACTACATGAAGTAGTTTATATACTAGGATATTAACCATCGTTATTATGATGGCTAACAATGATATATGTTGATCTAAGTCAAGGCAGTTTTCATTGGACTCAAGTTACTGATACAAAGTTTGAGTACATAGTATGTTGCCACAGTAATCCTCTCCTCCTTATTCAGTTGGTCTAGGTTAATTCTACGTTTGTATATAAGTTGTCAGTCTAATGATATTGCAACTAATGACCTCGAAATGACCTTGTTGGAGCTGTATCCATTTCTCAAGAAGCTTACAATTAGGTTTAAACTACACTTTAGTCACTTAAAAATAAGTTTACTCAACCTGTGACCACAAGAATATTTTGTTCCATCTAAATATGTCGGTTATCTAGGATAAAAGAATGGGCTTCTTATGACTATTAACATTAATTCTCCATAATAATTATTTAACTGGTTTTTTTCTTAATTTGTGCATTACTTAGAGTAAAAGCTTATCAAGATGTTGTTTGTTCATTTATTTACGAATATGAAAAAAATTTATTCTGCAATTTGCTTTATTGCATAGAAAATCTTTGTTTGGAAAAAAGCGAAAGCATTCTAAACCCGAATCTACTGAACATCCCTGTATAACTGAAATCATACTTTCGAAGGAATTCAAAATACTCTCATATTATGAGGTAGAAGATATGTAATTAACTACCTCTATTTGTGCAGACCGATGTAGATAATCTTAATTGCCTGGTGGCACTCCTACTTTAGTATACAAGAGCTTTGAATGCATTCAACGGAAAGGGTCTTCTGTAGGCGACAACTATTCAATTATAGCCATCTGCTATTAAAAACCTATCCAGGTTGTACAGGACCTCAGTGAAAATTCCTCCAAAAAATCCTCAGTCAAATAACCTCAGTGCATAGTGTAGGGATAAATTTAATTTTCACTTACTACTGGTGGTGCCGAAAGATGAATTATAATCAGTGATTATTTCTATCAATTTATACCTATAATACTATCGATTACTAGCTCATTTTATCAAGAGAATCGAATGTGTATATCTGTGGAAAAGAAGAAGTCCTGGTTCGTGTAAAAATGCTGAAAATGTCGATAATCAGCCAAAACCAAGAACAGAAAAGTCCGTTATTTCTTCTCTTGAAATCATGTGTTTTTTCCCTATATTATAATTTAGTTTTGTAAGAACTCAGCAAACTGTCGAATAATTATTTATACATATTTTTGTGGCGGTGTTCTAATTTCATTATTTCATCACGGACCAAATGATAAGTGTATGGGACAAGATATTCACCAATAACGGCTTAATTCCTTAAGAGACAAATATATATGAACAAATGTACAATTCGACTTAGCTAGGTTAATAAAGTCCCCTTCTCACTATGTCCTTCACTTGAGTAGCCAGTTGGACTCGTGTAAAAACTCTTGCGAATCACACATCATAAATTACTTAGACGTTTTTGATCCCTGGATATTCATTGCCTAACTAATGACTTTCTACGTGCTAATCCACTAATTATTAAGGCAGAAAAGTTTTTACCGAATTTTACTTTACAAAATTACCTAAATGAATATCATGATCAACCGTTTGAATTGTATAAACAATAAGAATGTGAATTAATATTTTAAAAGAATGAGATTTCAAATATTCCATCGGTAAAAAATGGAGTCTTTAGATTACACAGTGCTGAAGTTAATAAATCATGATTAGTGACTAAACACACAGCTTTTGATGAAAAAAATGATTACCATCAAAACAAAAGCAGTTAGATGAATAAACGTTTTCACATAGTAAATCAAAAATAAGAAATAATCCAGATATGACAGTACAATAATGAAGGCTTTAGGAAGTGAGCATTTAAACTATGTATAGAATTCTTTTGATATGAATGAAAATACATAAAAGCAAAGATAAGGGGACAGGAGCTTTGTGTCGTATTTTTCTAACCACTAGTGAATGACAGCCAATAAAAGCAAACAGTCGATCCATAAAATTGGAACCGTAAACAATGAAGTATACACCGAGTTTTTTTTAGGTAGAAACACAGATCTTATACAATCGAAAAACTTTACAAAATGTATTCATAAGAAAAATATTACAAGTTTAAATATGTCATCAGGATGATAAGAAAAATAACATGCCTAAGCAAAGGATTTAGTGCAGAACTAAAGTATACAGAGCCACATATTTATATAAATAGGAAAGGTGAAGCAGTCATAGAGCAGAGAAAGAAATAAGCATTTACATAAGACTGAGTGAAATAGTTCACTGGGACTGAAATTTCAGGTGGTTAATATTATCACATGATAACATACAAGTCTGTAATTTCGTAAAAATCAACGATAGTTTGTTAACCAATAGTTAAGAATAAGTATGCAGCTGTTGAATATCATTAAAAATAAAGTTACGTAAACGTATCAATGAAAATTTAAAAGACATACACCATATATATATAGGTGAGATAGTATATTGAAGGATTATATATAAAAGATTTAACGGGGAACAAATGGTTAGTAGATAAAGTTTATTCAACAGGTAGATTAATTTTACAGGATCTATCCAAGGTTTTCACAGATTTCGTTTATGAAGTCCATCACAGGGAAAGCCATTTATTTCTAATGACAAACTGTAACCATTGGATATTTTACTTTCTGAAGGAGGACTATTTACTTTCAGTCCATTTTCAATGTAATGATCTTTATCCTCTCTGGGTGGAAGTAGAAAATCGTTACGAAGAAGTATGTAAAATAGAACTGGATTTAGGAGATTCATGATGAACATACTTGTTCCTAACAATACAGTATAAAACGGTGTCATTTTTTCGGGGTTCATGTACATGCCCCATGAAATACGAAATAGTGCGAAACCTCGACAACCTGCGAATGTAATTAGATTCAGAACAGCATTGAACCGATAAGATAAATCCATCGAGGGAACTTTATGCATTTGCATCAATTTGCGAGTGTGAAGAAATATGCTATTGACTTCAGCAAGTAGAGCGATAACTGTGTAGGCTATGTAACGAACGGAAAGTACGTTATAGATGAAGGCAATCAGAACCTAAAAATAAATATGGAATAACAAATTCGCAAGTTTGAAATAAGTGGCTGTAAGTGTTTGACAGTACACGTAATGAATGTTATGTTCGGTGAGATAAAAGCTGCGTGAAACCAATTTTGACCCCTAAGACTACTGATGCTTATTGTGTAATATATATAAAAATGTAGGATCAATAGAATTTTCAAATTAAGTGTTAAGCAATTCTATTATCTAAAAATCGTAATACCGTTTCTTATTTCTATATACATATGAACCAAATTACAGATTTGCCTTTAATTACTTGCTTTTAAATGACCTGGGTAGTGCCTATTTGTAGGCTATTTAATATGTCAAGCTTTGATTCGGGAAATCATGCGGCCTAAAAATGGGAAGTCCCGGTTTTTAAAAAGTATTATTTCCAGCTTGTAATGAATATTTCTGGTCAGATTACTTAGTAGGTTGTACATGAGTTAAAATCGTTTATGATAACTCATTGTATCATAGATATACATCGAAAGAATTATTTCTAATTTGTAGAGCTGACATACCTGAGTACCAGCTAGTGGAGATTATACATACTTGCAAAGAATCGTTTGGGAACTCTATCATCGATACATAAAACCATAAATTTAATAACCTACAACGATTAATGATTCTGATTAGCTACTTATTTTGAACTTATTACTTTATCATGCTGTTAATAGGAGCTTGCAAAAAAGGGATACGTGACGAATTATACGCCTTTAAAATAAAAGTTGATTGCCAGTGACACCAGATGACTGATATTCATCATATAGTTAGTGTGGTTAGGGTTAGGACTAAAACGAACTACATTGGCGTCGAAAGTTCCATTCCAGTGAATGATACTAAGAAGCTGCACACAAAACGATCTTACTTTTCCGTACGATGGGAAAAGGTTTCCATTTCTAATAATTTTTGTGTAGAAAAATAGTAATCTCTTAGGTGTCGGTTATTCCTCGACACATGCCAATAAAGTTACTGAGTATTTACTTTGCTGAGTGCAGATTTTCCGTATTTTCCTGTGAAAGTTGTTGATGCTAGACGGACACAAAACTAGAATTAGAAGTAGAGTTAGAGCTTGGCACTAATCACTTAAAAGCATAGTTTTTGACCCATTTCCAATGAGCTCTAAAATAACGCTGAGGAAATGAACAATGCTTACTAATGACCACTGCCATTGATATTTGCTGAACTCACAATAGCTTCACGAAACACATTCCGCACAACGAAACTCGCTTGCTTAATGACCATCAGTCAGATAAATGAAATGTTTTCATAAAGGGGAAATAGTTTTTTTAAGTTGCTACCACTAAGCTCGCACACTAATTGATTAGATAATTCAGACAAATTTAGTGAAAAACAAAACTTAGGAAAATATCACATTAATTTTACCCATTAAATTACTTACTGCGAAGTGATGTAATGTTAATTCCCACATTTTGAATATTTGCCTTTGCACGCACATATCCCAGAAATCATAGATAAAGTAACCTAGGTGATGTTAAATCATAAGGTTGCACAGTACCAGTAGAAACGGCCACTAGGTAATACGTAAAAGGCACGATATGGTCTACCGGATCATCCATTAACTCGGGATAGTAATAAAAGCTGAAAATGAAACCAAAATCGTTTAACAAACCACAAAATATCCCATGTCCCGACTAAAACAGCATGTATCCAGGAAACCACCATATTACGCCACTTCCATATGGCATGTGAACCTTTACAAACAACGGTCGTAGGGGGATTTACTCGCCTTAAAATATAATCTATTGCACTGAAAAATGTCACAGATAGAGTGATGCAAACTGTGCCGCAACCAACACTTGGAGGTGGCAGCAATCCATGCCAGTACATTAGCGACCTAAAGCTATCGTGACCACTGATCACGCTTACTTGACCTTCGATTTATATTGTTAACGGGTAATTTTGAACGGATATTTAATGTTCCAATATGAATGAGCGTTACTTTTCAGGATGGGCAGTACGCTACGTGATACGAGTTAGACTTGACGATCAGGAAATCTATCAGATGATCTAGTTTTCTCTCGAGTGTATCAAGAGGAGGAGCTTCAACTATTCGCTGACCTATGGAAATCCTTTTGCCTTTGATGGGTTCATTGCCTATTGACAAAAGGAATAGATTCAGTTTATCTAGTTTCTCGTCACACCAAAGCTTGATTTCCGGAATCGTTATAGTAGAAGTTATTTTGATCCAACCACCTGTAAGACCTAAAGCTCTTGATTCTAAAAAATTTTCGCAGCCACTGGACAACGTTTTGCTGTAATTTTTATGCCTTAACTGAAATAAACTCTCAAATCAGTGAATATCCCAACAATAAGCAACCCGAAAACACTGCCGTGTATGTTATTTTATTTTAGTAACCAGTATGTAAAATAATGTACATGATAACCTTTATTAGCAGCCGCCTAATTCTGTAAGCTCTTAACCAAACTATAAATAATTTATCACTCTTTATGTCATGATATCGTTAGTATTTGAGACCACCAACTTTACCCCGTCATGCGGGAAGCTTTTTTATGGTGAAAAAATATCATCAAAAAACCTCGCCTCCAGGCACTACAATAAATGGAAGTTTTTAAGCTAGATCACCAGGAGTTAAAACACACCATATCAACATCCAACTGGACGGTCATCCTACACGCGATTACTTCATCTATGAACCATATATTTCTGAACTTCAATAGCGATCCGCCTTGTGGAACTATGTCAAAAGTCCCAATGAAGTCAGTAGTGTCAATCTCAGTAGGTAACATTTGTTCGTCAAAACCTCAAATTTCTAGATCATCAAACAGGCCGATTACTTTCAGTTCACTTATAGTCATAAGACTTGTTCGTACCACAGGAAAAGCATCAAAACAGTATATGTGTTACCAATGTTATCTCAGAACCCCTGAGCTTGATTACACTTTCCCTCTACAGGCGATGAAATACCATTGCACGTATACATGATTGAGACAACCTTTCCTGAAACCTTTTTCTTCAGTACTTCTAGACCAGCATACCACAAGTCCCAACGGTCCCAAATGAGAGACTGCCGTATATGTTCAGCATCAGCTTCTAAAATTCTCATTGCTCTGAAGTGATAAGGAGTGGACAGTCTACATTTCTAGAGCCATAAAATTAATGTGCCTTGATTGGTTTTTACTCATCCAGTCGGTTTCTGAATTTTCATGCAAATACAAGGGTAACGTAATCAGAGCTACGGGTTTGTAGAGTATTGAAGTCCAGCAATGAAAAATTTCTTTTGTTCGTGTTTTTCCTTTTCAACGAAAAATTCAAGTGGATGCTCCAGAACTAACTGCAGATAAAATGACACGCTTGTTCGAAAATATTGTCAGTTTGAGCACTAGTATCGATGCGGTCAACGTTTCTTCGATTCTAGCATAGAATTATCACTGAATTGTAGTATGTTTGCTACGCTGTCTATTCGAGCTACTTGATCGAGCTGTCTGACAACCTAGATAAAGTAGAACCTCTCGCAGCCGTTAAAATTCTGACAGAGACTGTAGCAAAATGTAGTCAAATCATGGGAACGCGAGTGGATCACCATGAAAAACATTGTTCAGTTCATGACTACTTACAAAATCTATAAATTTCTGTGATCATTAGAATTTTAGTGTTTGATCAACCAGATGTAGCCAAACATGTTCTTGGCGTAAACATACTCACAAAGTTATGGGAAACGACCGAGAGGAGGTGCCAAAAATTTCCGCTTATATGTTTCAGGCTCGAATACTTTGGATGACATAGTTGCTGCCCTGAACACAACACCCAATAAATAAACTGACTTGGATTGAAAAATGTCCTCAGTTACACTACAAGCTACAGAGAGTACTAAAGTGGGGACGTCTAGGCAGCAAACGTTAACCCTAGATCTTGGATTTAGAAGAGAATCCCTCATGATGTTCACACTAGTGGATGTGAACCTGGCAATCCTGAGAAGAGATCTTTTAGGTAGATATAAATTTCTAGTTGACACTAAGAGACGGTATCATACCACACAAAAGGCAAAGAAAGCCAAATAGTGAAAAGTAGATTAGTTGTGACTTATTGAGCTACAGAGTTAAAAGGAAAAAGAATCAATAAAATGTCACAGAAGCATCAGATCAATGTGCTTCATCTTTACACTCTGTAAATCAAAATCATTTCTAACAGTTTAGTTCTTTTGAATTTCCTCTACTTATAAGATTATTTGCCCACTGATTACCTCACTATTGACTTATCTTCATTAGCCTACATCAGTGCGAGTGTTCTATTACAGAAAAAAAGGTCTGAGTAATCATACCTTTGTTTTGTTGAAATGTATTATCTGCTGAGTCATGACTCTGCCTCAAACAAGAATGCTTTCTGTCCTGCTCCTAGACCTTATCTCTTTATTTATCTTTTTTAGCACCTTGTTCTTAAAACATTTCAATCAAAGTAAGCAAGTGATTTCAAGTTGCAGTGTCGGGACACAGAAGTGTCTGTCTACAATTGGTGGTTTAAATTCGGAATTGTTCAAAAACTAGAATATTTCCTATATCTGTTAACATTGCCAACTTCAGCGAGCAAAATACTAATAACATACTGTTCGTCAGTGTGTAGTGCCATTCAATAAAACGTTTTCATCACTCAGCTGATTATGACTACTATACTTTCGAAGCAAACTTGTACTAATAATATTCCGTTGAATAAATAAATAATACTAATAATAAATTATATAGGCTATAACAGGTTTCTTAGTTGAATTGATGAGAGAAGTGGTACTTAGGCAACAACAATATAAGCAGAATGAGTTGAAGTTCAAAACTTCTGGAAGTTCATATTTTTAAGATATATCATAAATAGTACTGATATATTCCAAATGTTCAATAGTTGAAAAGGATGATCAGTAAGGGACGCTTATCCAAAACAAAATAAAGTGGTAATAGAAAGTGTTAGCTGTTACTGCTAAAAGATTTACTGTAATACTGTAAAACAATGATTTCTTTGGATTAGTATATTTGTCCCTGTACCTGAATATCACACTAATATACAGTATTCATTTCCTTGATTAACGCGAAAATTACGAGGAGAGCTATATACAACATACTCATTGAATGCTAAAACTGTTAAAGATAACCTTTATCTTAGTCAAAAATAACTTCCAAGAATCATTATTTATGTAGCGAAAAAACCCATCTACTATGACTGCCAAAGAATAACTAATTAACGCTTTAAGTCTAGAAGTAATTTTAACTTTAAATATTGTTAATAAGAATAAGATGGACTAGATAAAGATATGTTGATAGAGAGTAAAATAACTCATATCAAAGACTGATTGTACCTCTCTCCTGATCAGTATTTAATATCAAAAAAAAATTTTCGAAAAATACAGCCAACTGTTTAATTTTTTTATTTTATTTTGTACATGATAACTTTGAATTCAACGAATAGTTGCTTATGTATTTTCATATGAACAATTTTAAAGAAAAGGCAATAAAATGAAATCAAATAAACAATTAATAAATAAATGCTGATTTTGAATGTTAATTCATTGGAAAATAGATCTTGAATTCTCCTTCATTAAATTGTACATTCTTACAACTGGTTCATTTTCTAATTTGTTCAAAAAAGCTTCTTATATATATATATATATATATATATATATATATATATATATATATATATATATATATATATCAAAAAAGAATCCACTTCAGAAAATGAATGTATGAGAAAAATTCAATGAATAAATAATGACTATACAATAGATGATCAAAACAGAGTTAGTACTCGCAAAATGAAGTTTTTGCATGATCGACACATATCTTTCATGATATTAATTGGTTAATTAATATTACCATAACAATATCCATTCTATATTTCACCTGAATCAAGTAATGGAGATTCTTGTTTGCCGGAAGACAACTTTGTTGATTTTTTATGTTTTTTACTACCAAGACCGAATACTCCAGCAACTGCTGATTTAAAAAACATACCTTTACAATCTTCTGCATATAGTTCATCACTATTATTAGAATTATTAGTAATATTATCATTACGTTGATTTATTTGTCGTCCTTTCGATGAACTTGGACCGCCAAAACATTCCAACTTACTTGGTAGTAATTTTTTATGCTTCACAAAAGGTGCTTTATTTGTATTCTGTATTTGTTTGTATTCATTCGACGAAAAATGAATATTTTTTTGACTATTAAGTAAATAGTTATTATTCTTGTTACAATTAAATTGTTTATCATCCAACTGAGTAGTTTTTTGTAGAGAATAGTTAGGCACTTGTGTAATAGATACGCCTGATTTTGTGATTGACAAATTAGGCTTTCTATTCGTTGGAATAATTATTGATGGATGCGAAGTGAGTTGATTCTTCATAGGATGGTAATCTTTTTGACAATAAGCTGTAGCTGGAATTACCAATGGGTTATATTGAACAAGATTAAGAGCTGTAGCAAAATAGAAATAAATAAATCATTTAAGTTATGTTACTTTCTTAGAGCGTCAATATCATTTCTGACATGTTATTGTCTTTAAGCCAGACAGTTTGTTGAATATGAAGCATAATCAAACTACAGTTTTGCATAATTTTGCATCAGATCAAGTTATGATAATATATTAGCATGACAAGTTGAAAATAACAACGGTAAGCGAGTTAAAATTTTATAGTGAGAATGATGATTAAATATACTACGTATGCGAGGATATTTGGAAAAAAAGAGAGTGAAAAAGTGTATGTGAAAGAACAATGAGACTCATGATCAAGAGTAAGATAAACAGTGAATGCAAATGAGTCACTGTGACTGATCACACCACCCAATATCTTCAACTAGTAGTTGCGGTTGTTGCAAGGATCTAAAGCAGATAGTTTTGATCAATCAAGATAGCTATAACCATCAGATTAGAGAATTTATATAATGGTGCCACAACTTAGTTTGGACATCGTTCGCTTTTTTTTCTAGTTTACTTCTACTCCAGATAACAACGCTGGTTTTGTCAAACGATGACTCAAAATATGTACAATAGGTCCCAGCCACCTTAGTCAGAATAGATTCATGAAATTATCAACCGTTTTACCACGGCCGCTGAACAATTACATAAAATTATGTACGTCTGAGTGGTTCTTTCCTCAAACTTGAAATATAATATTTTAGAATTTGAAGCTTTCAGCCAATGTATATTTGAGTATGAACAATCTGAAGAAAGTTTCATACTTCAACGAAATAATTTCGTGCAGTTCTTTAATTTCTGAAATTCATTCAACCAAACTTAATTCATGTTAATAATTATTTTGTTATTGTTGCTCTATCAAAGTAAATATGATTATTGTTTTATTAGGTCATTTTGTTTAAATCATTCAACAGCTACTTTCGAGGTCATAATAATTTATAAATGTGTTTAATTTGTCGAAAAAAAGAAAAAAAAACAATTTATAAAAAGTACATCAAGTATCATATTTTGTTTGAATTAATAAATAAAGCAGTCAATACATTTGTTAACATTTCTTATCTCAATGTTGATTATTATCGAATTTCAGAAGTCGACTTGACAATTGTATGAGAACGTGTGATTTTAAATGATCTACTTTCATTAGATAAAAATATTTCAAATTAAATTTAATTATAAATTATAATTACAAATTACAAATTAAATACTCCGATATTTATGTTCATTTAAAATTTCAAAACTAATAAACAATATCTTAATAGTGGTTAATATAATTTAATTGACTAAATTAATCAATTCTAAATGTATCTTGTGAATAATGATGTTTCCAAATTTACATTTATAACATATTCATATTTTCTTTTGATTATTTTGCAATTTTAAAAGAACTATTCTGACTCATTGACTTTGTGATTTATTAAATTTTTATAGGTTAATAAAACATGAATGAAATCTGGATCAATAGCACAGATTTCACATAAAAAAATCACATCACTTATTTATCATCATATTTTTCCTCACTGATTCGTTTAGCGAATTTTATTAATTATTTTGCAAACATAGGTCATATATTTAAAATGACCTTGATATAATGAAGACTGAAGTAAACATGAGTTGTCATTAAATTATCAATACAAATCTTAAATGAATATAATGAAATTAAAAATATATATTTGTGAATAAAGTTTATTTTTTAACTTAGTAATACAAAGAAACATTGTTAGACCATAAATTTATTGATGTAACAAGTTTCTTGAGTATTATTAGAAAATAATGTTAGCTTAATGACTGATCAGTTTTTGTGTATACAAAATTTATTTGAATAGCATATACATATTTAAGACAGTAGTAACATTTAAATACTTTTAAAAGAAACAGTAAATTAGTCTGAGTGTCCAGTGAGAAAAATGCAGCAAGACGAATGAGATTTCACCACCAACTAGATGGCAATGAGCGCGGTTTATATTTGAAAAAAGGATTACGTTAGGAAAGATCATTTCGAGGTTAAACAGTAAGATGAAGATTGTTAAGAGTAACAGTTTGATGAAATGATATTTTCTGAAAGTCATTGATCTACAACTGAGTGAGTTAAAACAGGTAAATTCTTCAATAACGAGGCAAAGAATTTTTAAAACAGAACACCCTTAAACTGTAACGGAAAATGAAGAAACCAATATCAACATTCATACAGTAAAACTTAATCTATGAAATGACACATACAGGACAGAACATCAATTAAAATTACAGCTCATATGAAGTAATAACTGAGATAACAACTCATTGGTAATGTATTTGAATGTAATGCTGGATGATTCATGTTACAATGTTGGGGAGAAAAGCGATTCCTTGAAAATAAAGATTCAGGTTTTCCTATTGAACTCTTAAAAAGATCTCACAATAATTGAAAATGTATTCAATACTAATTAGGTCCAGGTCCCCATTAAAAATCTGGTTCTCTACAGAATTAAAGTTTTTCGCTTTAAAGTTTCATTGATAACCAGGTCGACATTTATCAGAAAAAAATCGATCGGTTCACGTAAACAAGTATTATGAAGTGGATTTCCTTAAAAAAGTACAATCGTCTAAATATTCGACAGAACTTCATAAAAATTGAATTCACAAAAATACAACTAACCTGGTATCTGGCATTGATCTAATCTGTCCTGAAGGTGATTAATTTCACTGGGACGAACGATCTGTAAAGGATTTACAAAATTTGAACTACAGGATATTGGTATCTGATTAATATGCGTGCCAGAAGGATGTGGAAGATAGTAGTTTTGATTATGCCAACTTTTTTCCGCTGTATGATGACCTTTATTTATTGGATAACTGGATTTTAGATTGACATCCCGATTAACGTTTCCTTTCCTTTCGGACACATGAAAGTTATCACGTAAGCTGGAGGCATGTAAGTGTCCGCCACCTGTTACATTCGTTTTCGATGGTAAAAATTGTGATGTAAATAATTCAGGCTGTTTTGCATATGCGTTATCATCTTCATAAGACACTGTTTTGTTTTCAAAGTGAAATAAATAAAAGGGAGTAATCAGTGAATATATAGATGCATATAAATATATCCAGCTAATGAGACTCAAGTGGGACTACATTTACGTCTTTAATACCATTGTTAACCGTGTTCTATCCATTCTTATAATAAATTAACAAATTTTACTTCACTGTAAAAAGAAACGTTTCTAATAAAACTGAGATATTGCACTCAAAAAAATTGTATTTTAAATGTTTTTAGCTATTTGTATGTAAAGGAAACTGAGAAACAATTAATTATGTGACTTATGGTTTAATGAAGTAGGTTAGTAAATCCAAGCAACAGAACACTAGTTTAGATATATTTCAACAACGCGAAAGTATTGAAATTTTGAGTTACTTTAAAACATCTCTGCAGATGTGACTGATAAATTGTTAGACATTCATAGTGTACTGACAGAACTGGTTGTATATATATATATATATATATATATATATATATATATATATATATATATATATATGTTTGACATTTATTTGATTACAGATAAGAAGATAGTTGTTAATTGTACTAAAGTAAAACCAAATGATTCATCAACTTAATATTGCGAAATTGAAAAACCAGTTGAATATACAGTTAATGATACAAAAATTCTGCTGCATCTTGAAATGTGTTATAGCTAAGAGTTTCATAATTTCACTGAATTGTTTACTTGTTCGAAAAAAAGGAAGTCTAATTAAATTAATGAGAAATCAAATGAAGTTAAAAAAAATTGATGAAGTAAACAGACAATGTAGATTGGAAAACATGAAGAAGAGTGTTTAGATTCATGATGAATAATGTGACAATGATTTTTATTGGAAGTAAAACAGTTAAATTAACAGATTTTAACGAGAAAAAATTACCTAGACGTGAATTTTGAAATATAATGTCACAAAATAACATACAATTTGTTTACATATTCGAGACCGAGACCAATCATGCAAGCAATTTAAGCTGGACAACATAATCATTTTGAATAAATAAACTAAACTGCCACTTTAGAATGACAAAATTTTCAGTAAAAGTCAAATCCTATGAAGTGCAGTAGCCATGGATGTGCATTGCTGATGAGTCCCATACCAGGACGAAACGGCTATCCAGTGCTTCTAGGTTTCTAATGGTGATGACTGATGATTTCAATGTGTAAAAACATAATTCTCCATTACTCTAATTGGAAAATAGTCAAATTATTTGATGATATTTGTTTGTTCAATGTTTTAAAACGCTGTATCATTCATTACGTAGTGGTAAAGAATTAGATTCTAATGAATAAGTATAAACAGTTCAATATTGATAAATTTAAAACTAGATAGTACTTTTGGTCCGAAATTATGCTACTCAAATACTCAAATGTAACAGTAAAACAACAATATTCTTTACGATTTCAACTTCATTACATAAGAATTCATGCAAATTCGAAAACTACTTCGTTAAGTACTTAAACTACATTTCACGTGAACACAATAAAATAATAACTAAAATAGCAATAAATATTACAACAACATCAAAAAGTACAATAACAGAAATGTATCATATTTTCGTTGTATTCCCTTATTCTTTTTTATTTTGATTCAACAATAATCACATGTTACTAGTGATGTTGAATTGTGTAACCCGGTGATAAAATCAATCGAATTTACAGTATTTTTTCATGAAACCATAAAACGGAAGGATACATACATACTTATACAATTAGATATTTTTTAAAACACATCGTTATGAATCGCTTTTCAAAAATAACTGTACGAACGTTTTTATTATGTGAAAATGTCAACATTATACTTTTTTTCTTTTAAATTTACTTATATTCTGTTTCTGTATCAAATCAGTAATTTTTAAAATTAAAATTGTTTTTACTTTTTCAGAATTAACTTTAGCATTTAGACTAAATTTGAAGAAATTATTCGTTGTAAGATTTACTATTTAAAAGGGAAATTTCCTGTTCATCGGTAACTAAGAAATACAGGATGATTGTTCAATGATTTTTGTAATTCGTCAACTGAATGTGTCTAAATCCTACAGTTGATAGCTTCATTGATACTCAACCTAGTATATACTGTTATGTTCGTCACTAGGTACTCTTGAAGCTAATACGAGTTCACCTTAGTCGATAAACGAAAACGAGACAATTAGCAGCGTCGAGGTAGGCTACCTTGAATCCCAAGCGGTAAAACAGAAGTCTTTGTAAGCGTAGAAAGTATATTCTACAACACCCAGCAATCACAATACAATCAAGCACACAACTCTAGTTTATTTATACATCATAGAAACGTCCTTGGGACAGTCACAAAAATAGCACACTATAATGCAGAGCAGCCAATCACAGCCATGGATTTTCCTGGTGGGAAATGAAATCTCAAGGTCAAATAATCAGCCTATGCTCACAAACGTGAAATCCGAAATAGGGCCAAGCGAGTTCTGGGGTTCTAGCATCCCCAACACATACAGCTTCATATAGTCATATGTGAATAAGTGAATCACAAATTATTCAATGCATGGAATCATTAAAATTGTTTGTGCTTTCTAGTTGTTGTTATTTAGTTTTGAGTATGATCAGTTTGTATCAGGATGTGGACTCATTGAATCAATAAATGGATGCATGAAATGATCAAACAAAAATACACGCCGATTCAGTAATTCAATGTTGCTTGCTGATTAAAACTGTACTGAATGCTATGAAATTACTTAACGGATTGATTCCATAGCGCAAAAAAGACTGATAAATTTAGATCTCAAATTAATAAATACATAGTGGCATTTTAATTGAAATAATAACAATCATAAACAAGTATCAAATCAAAAATAATTAACTAACATTGAGTTAAATGTATGGGTTGATTTGATGAAACATTATGATCAAGCGATTCATTTCTTAATCCTTGAAATCCACTACAATCTGTTTTACTGAAACTATCTGATGAAATTTGTTCACTCTGTATTGCATATTTCTGTTGTGGAATTGCTAGGAGTTGAGCGACTTTGTCTGAATCACGTCTGATTTTTAAGTCCTTGATCATTTGTTTATACTGATAAAATTCACTATTGTTATTATTTGGCCAATGACTATTGACCATATTGAAATCCGATTGACATAATTCTAAAAGTTTACATATTTCTAAATGTCCTGCTTTAAGTGCAACACGATATGGTGTACGGCCATGAGAATCAGTTTGTGATGGATTAGCATTAGCCTGACAGAAACAAGAAACACATATAAAATTACGGATACTAACTAAAGATAAAAATGTATACGACTCTTTGTTTTGAAAATACAGTTTAACTACTGACACGATATGAGTAGTCAATGTTAAAATTAGCGTAATACTTCAATGTTGGCATATAACTTATCAGATTCGAAGGCTACGCAAATTTATTTTCATGATTGCAGGTAATGATACTAGTTTTTCCATATTCATAAGTTCTATTCGGAGGTTATGCTATTCACAGACAATAAAGTATATTCACATATTTTGAATTGATCATGAATTTTTAGAAACGTCTTAGGATATGAAAATCACTAGTAAAGTTATGCAAATAAAATTGAATTATTAGTTCTTCGTTTTCACGTATTCGGTGGCAAAACGTAAACAATCAATTTAACTAGTTTAGAATAACAGCTTAAGGTTAGGATACTACATTGAGAAGCTGTAACTTGTATAGTTAATAATATCAGAGCAGAGAAAGTAATCCATCGATGACATCCGACGAGTGACATATCATAACGATGTGATGAACGCACTTAAAATTACTTTGGTAATATATTTTTTGAGCAAAGTTAAGTTACTCTTCTCACAGAAACTTTCATGAAACTGCTATTCTTATGATTAAATTAGCCTTTTAAATAAATAATTCTTCATAAGATATCAGTGTATTTATATTGCAGTACATAACAACAGAAAACATCTACCTGGAGTAATACTTTACAAACATCTAAATGACCTTCTTGTGCAGCAATGCATAAAGCTGTTGCACCTTGACTACAGACTGCATCCACTCGAGCATTTCCTTCATTCAGTAGTATATGACATATTTCAGCATGGCCTTGCCATGCAGCAAGTTGCAAAGGTGTTCTACCTTCACGATCACGAATATCAACTGGTGTTCCGGCCTGAGAAAATGCATTGTAATATTAAAAAGACTGATGAATAAATGAAAATATATAAAGTAGTCCATATATATTAAAAAAATTAAACAGTAGTAGTAGTTTTTCCAAGGAATGATTTTTATGCTGAAAAATAATATGTTACTGATATATATGTTAGACACTATGAACTAGTAATTGCAGTTTTGTCAAAAAAATAACTCATCATGATAAAATCGTCTGTTAAACTTTATCACAAAGCGATAGTGCATTGACAATATGAAGTTAGGAAATCATAAAATCATGTAAATTTCATTACACATGGCTTGGTAGCACGTCCCAATGACTTAAAATTAAGTTATTCACTTTATTTATTGTTATTTGAATATTCTGACTCACTCCATAATCTTATCTTTAAATTTATGGTAATTATATGTTTTGAAAATATTAAATACAAAATTTATGTCTCTTTACAGGTATGGGCGGCTTGATATACATAGAAATGTATAGGACAGATATGTCATATGAGATTGTTTGAAGTATCCTGGTTAAAAAATGTTTTAGAAAGCACTTTTTCTCATGAACTACAGTAATGTAAGGCGTTATTTAGGAACTAATCATGGTTTTTAATCAGATATCGTGTTGCAGTGTGAATGGTGCACTTATTGTCGTTTCCAATGCCTAGACGGATAGGTTGTAACTGTCTACCACAGAACCAGGAAATCAACAGCTATTACAATAAGTTAGTAAGATGTACCATTAAACAAGTAAAAGATTATTTTATGATTAGTAGTTCGGGTTAGATACCAATCAAATTAGTTAAATTTACAGAGGATGATGTTTGTGTAAAGTATCTTCCAGTAAGGAAGTTAATTAGTAGGCTCAGAAATAAGAACAATTAAACATTCACACAGTGAAGATTTAGGATGAAAGGTTTCACTAATGAAAGAGAGTTACGAAAGCTGTAACTAAGAGTTTCTGCATATCGAATTGCTTCACCAGATGTGAAAGATGGCTTATGAAGTATTTTCAAGAAAAGATCACATTCACTTTAAATTTCTTCTTTCATTAAGGGTCAGGCCCAAGTTTACTCCATCTATATTTAGAATTTAAAATACAGTCAGTACCAAGAATGCGAAGTGTAAATCATCTCTAAAAGGATTCCAGCCTTAATATACCTTTTATGCGAACACTTCCAAGAACAAATTTGTAGTACGTGTAGTACCAATTATGCAACCTAGAAGACTTCGAGGTCTGTTTAGATACCTATTCTGAGAACAAACTATGAGAGTACTTGAGTTCTATTTCGTCTCGAAGACTAATGAAAGAATTAAGCTGGACAAACAAAGGGTTTCTGATCCAGTGGGATGGTAGTTTATTGATAAGCAACTGATGGTTAACTATATTGGATGTCTTAGTCTTAGTACTATACTTTAGCTTATCTAAGTGTCCTCGGTTGTACTGAGTAAACGTTAAGTTGAAAAAGTCAAAGTGGCATGTCATACGAGATCGATTTTTAAGGAAGCCATTTTCGGAAACAGTAGTAAGTTTCTCAGTGAGTAAATAATTGGGAAGTTCGTTACCAACAATTTTTCTCATCATCCGAGACAGAACTGGACTAATATTTATGGGCCGATAGTTGTTCAAAACGGTCTTATCTTCAGATTTGTATTGTGGTATGATATGTGAAGTTTTCCAACAGTAAGTGTAAGTATTGATCTCCAGAAAGAGTTATGGGATATTAGACCCACTATGTTTGCAAGGAATTAATGAAATCCTGTCTAATCCATGAATGTTTGAGACCTTATGGGAGTTAATAGCTTTACCGGATTTTAGATTAGTAGAAGAAATAGTTTGTATGGAGGAACTAGTCACAAACATGATTTTCTAACAAATGCCCTTTAGGAACTTGTTGTTGTTCGCCAAAATTTCTACCAAAAAGATTTTTAATGGTTTTAGAGTTGTATACAAGGTTAAGTGAAAAGAAGTATTATGTTTCGTACTTCGAAGCTGTTGTTAATTGCTACTATCTCTTCATTAATCGCTTTTAATCAATGCTTTTCTTTAATTTGGTTAAACGTTATGGTTGTTTGTGGGGTTGCTCTGAAGTGACATGACTTAAAGCAACGTTTCTACAGGCATCTTAATTTTTTACGATATTCAACTGATATTAATAACTTTTTAAGTTTACCAATCCTGTATGTTTTAAGAGGTGCACAGGAATGTAAATATAAGTTGGTAGTCTGATAGAATGCATCAATTGCATCCACAAGAAGATATTTCAGTTAGAGGATCATATCACCTTATGCGGGAGATCTCAGTCAGAGTATTTGTAATCTCTGTATTGACTGGTTTCCTGTGTAGGATGGTTATATGTATTGCGGGGTAACTGAAATCTTCTGTAATGACCTTTACATTGAAATTCAGAGCGTATTCAAGTATGAATGCATTAATAGTTTCTTATTTATAAATGCACGATAGTTGATGACTAGCCTTTTCAAGATCTGTCAATATCTTAAACAAATACTGACTAACATCGATAACAGGTATTGGAAAGTTGTTTGAGATGTCATGATTTTTCTAATAATTTCTCTAATTATAAAATGTTCAAGTGCCTAGTATATGTATGAAATTTAAAAGAGAAGAGATGACAGATGATCATTCATTCTGACCTATAAAATCATTTTGTATATGAGTACTACACTTGAAGAAATACAATGGTCAAATATGTACTTATTATTTATGAAAAATGTTTCATACACAGTAAAGAAACTAGTCTATTGTTTTGAAAAAGCACTGGCGTCAAAAGAAAAACGTTATACATATTAAGAACACTTTTTCATAGAAGGAAAACACATAAGCAACATAGATAGTTCACAATTTTAGCCATATTGTACAATTACCGATTTTTTAATTAAAAAAGATGAAATCAGAATCAAAACTAACAAATGAAATTTATTATGTAAAACAAGAAAGATTGATTTAGCGAAGAGTTCTCTTTTCGGCAAATTCATTCTCGAAGATATACAATTGGAAATATATTATTTTTTTCTAACCTCTATCTAGTTTACCTCGCTATAACCATGTTTAACGAAATGCTTATTATCACTATTATTGTATCACCATGGAAAAAAAGTATGTAATTGCGATTGAATAGCTTTATAAATAAATTTACCAAAAAGAGAACTCGTTGCCGAATCCATCTTTCTTGTTTTATGTTTTGATAGGCATATTCCATTAACTTGAAATTTATTTCACTGTGCATTATGATATTGTATGTAAATTCAAATGTTCTAGTTGGTCAGTAGAGATTGGTTATCTGTATGTTATGAAATCTGGTATCAGATGAATCAAACTACAGCTAAAACATATTGACTGTAGTCATCGTTTTTGCTTGAAAACCTTGAAAACTATTTTAATGTAAACTTCTTAGCAGACTTTGATTATTTCGATTGTAATTTTTTGTTCGTATGTCAGATAAGCTATAGAGAACTGCTGACTGGGTTCACCTTCCGGGATATGAGCAATATCATCTAAACATTTTAAAATCATTTGATTTAGCTGACATTGACTCTTGAAGGATCATTCGATAACCAAACATCTTGACAGACTGTATAACTCTTGTTATGATGCGTGTTCGATTAAATTGGAAATTTAATACTATATAGATCAATTTAAGCAAAACGTATCCAGATACACTTTCTTACCTGTAACAATATACGAATAAAATCAACATTTCCAAGCCATGTAACTACATGAAGTGGGAAACGTCCTTCATCATCTGATAGAACAGGATTCGCTCCAATTAATCGACTTGATCCTGGACGTGATGATGCACCAGGAGCTGGACAGTGTAAAAGTAAGTCAGCCATATCAAGTTGACCTTCTAAAGCTAACATGTAAAGGGTAGTTCGGCCATAAGCATCCTTTAAATAAGAGACATTGAGTGATTTTATAATAGATGTAATAAATTTTTAAGTTGTTTTCTTTATATAGAAGTAGTTTTAGAATGACAGAATACGCAAACTATTTGAAGATTTACGGAAAATAACTGAAACAATGCGTATTTTAAGTGATAAGTGACGATATATATATATATATATATATATATATATATATATATAAATTTATTGAATGGGTTATGAACAGGTTCATAAACTCTCACTCTCGGTCGTATCTTACTTTCAAATATTTAATGAGATGAAAGGAAACAGTCAATGATTTATTTTCTGTTACATAATCACCTGGTAGTCCTTAATTTATGACAGCAACTAATTAGTTTTTCATTTGCAGAAAAACTTACACTTTAAACAGTACAGCCGACGATTCATAATTAGACTGGAAATGGGAGTTATTTATTTTCAATCTTATATTATTACATCATAAATTCGAAATAAATTAGCAACTTGTAAATCACAACTATCATTATTAATTGTTGTCAATTAAAAATATTTATTTCAAAGACTCGCTTACAATTTCATTGATGATAAATATAAAAACCAAAATATAATACTTAAGTGATGAATGTAATTAGATTTAGTTGAATTTATTAGAGTATTGGGGGATCAATTTACTCATCAGATTGACTTTAAATTAACATATTTATAGTTTATAGCACTAGTATATTATTCTTATGCAAGGTTTAGATTGTTTTGAAATGGTCCACAATAAATCTTCACTACAAATGAATGAGATTCTTCTACTTTAAACGAGACCTAATGTGGATTGGATAAACCAAACGAAAGGCATCCAACACTTCAATAATAATAATAATAATAATAATCACACTCATTTCGATGAAAAGCAAGAAGATATTCAAAAATAGTTACCAAATACAACTAGTTTTTTTTACATAAAGTGATAAAACGTGACCCTGGAAATTAGTAAAATTAACCAACCAACATTGAATACAGGCGTGGAAACACAAATTAGATAAACCTTATGAAATTCGTTCTTTCACTAAAGAACTAACATTTATTAACAACAAATTCATTTACTCAAATTTAATTGATCAATCATTAGATCGAAATCTTTTACACAAAAGATCATCAATTATAACTTATGTTCGTTTCGAAATATCTTGCTGTTAAAACTTAACACTCACGGAATATTGCTTGAAAAAGACTTCCTTTAGAACTTGCTACAGTACTAGTTATGAAACGTTTTAATAACCGGTACAAAGTTTACATAATAATTTGTTTTGTTGTAACTAAATAATTAATCCAACAAAACACAGTAGATGATAAAAGTGTCCTGACCGATAAACTACTCTTGAAATGAATCCCCGTCTTAGACAGTAACCTTTATACCATTTAGTTAGAATCCGATAATTTGTATTTCTAACCGCAGTTCGTTCACAACCTCGTGTAACCACCGTTTTTCGACACAAGTGATAACTATTAACCTCTGTTAAATTTTTCAGTAGTTGCCCAATTAATGCCAGTCTATAATGTAAATTCAGCAATCTTCAAACCCTCCTATACTTATTGAATACAGACATAAAAAGTCCTATTTTGAATTTTAAAAGAGATGTAAACTCCCGTCAAGTACTGAGAAATAAAACAATAGTTCTGAAACCCACTAACAACTGGACATGTGTAACTCAGGATTAATGTAAGTCAAGTGCAGGTTCGCGTACTCGAATTCCAAATACATTGCATGAATATTCTGGAAAATTACTCAAGT
Source organism: Schistosoma turkestanicum (assembly GCA_944470395.2). NCBI lineage: Eukaryota > Metazoa > Platyhelminthes > Trematoda > Strigeidida > Schistosomatidae > Schistosoma > Schistosoma turkestanicum. The sequence continues at coordinate 41,020,783 of OX103971.1, forward strand.
TGATCTGGAAGAATAGGAGCATAGTTCACATCTACAATCTTCTAAGAAAATCGAATAGAGTAACCTCCATCCTACCTTACCTGTATATCATTCAAGCAATATCAGTAAGTAAATGTGATTTCTGTGGGGAACAAGTGATGTACATTATTTTAACCATCTCCAAATATCTTTTATATTAAAAACTAAGGCTTATGACTAGTTTGTTTCAGGGTAATAAGATGTCATCGCGAGAGGTTGGCAAGTAAACGATACACAACTTAATAAATCTATGACACAATAACTTAGAAAACAGTAAGAATTACTTGATGATCTGGATCGGCTCCATAAGCAAGCAATAACTTTACCATTTCATGATTATTATGAAATGCTGCAGATCGTAAAGGCGTTTGACCATCGTAAGATGCAATATTAATACAAGGATTAACCGAATGTGATAAATGCCCATGTGAAGGGGTTAGATTTAGTTGTTGTCGTGATCCAGACGAACCAGAATGAGTCGGACTTCTACAAGTTGACGGATCATTTGTTGGGTAATTTAGGAGAACTTGCACAGCTTTCATATTGTTTGCTTGACAAGCCATAAGTAAAGGTGTACGACCAGCATTATCGGTTTCTTCCAAATTTGCTCCAGCATCTAGTAACAGACTGTAAAGAAAGAATAATATGATGTAATAAATATCAGCAATTTAAATTTATGACCTTGAAAAATTTAACATGTATGAAAAATTTTCGTTCTTACAAAGATCACTAAATGCATATTGAAAATACTCTCCAATCTAAACTGGAAGTTTCAGCGACTAAATAAAACCACCGTATGAAACTTTAACATGCACAAAAGTCTTAGACTATCTGTTATGCAAATGATTGGACAATTTAATTACGAACAATTTTCACGTCTTTTACATTTTGTATTTTTAAGGGAAGTGTACAAACAACTATGGTGAATTTCATTATTTTCTATATCTTTAGCAAGTCCTTGCTTAATCTATAGAAGTATAAACAGCCATATAAAAAAGCAACTCGATAATGACTATCTTATTAATGGAATTATGAAAAAAACTACTTACTTTATCCTTATTAGAACAACGGATATTTTTATCAGTTTATAAGCATGAGAATGACATAAAGGAGAATCATGATGTGTTTTTTAGTAAAACCATTAACTAAACCAATATATATATATATATATATATATCATCAATTTAAACAAATATAAATACTAAGCAGCACTGACCGAATCACATCCTCACAGAAATCATTTTGATTATTTAAATTCTCTCTACATAATTCATTGTCAATCAAATTTTCCACAGCTAAATGTAATGGTGTACAACCTGAATGATCTTTGTGTGCTTCATCTAAACCACGAGCAAGTAATTCTTGTACAATTTGTGCATTTCTAATTTGTGCTGCTATACTTAATAATGATCGTCCAGCATGATCCATAATGTCAACTGCAGCACCCCAAAACAATAATAAACGTACTACATCAGTATGACCGCCTATAACGGCTAACATAACAGGTGTACGTCCAGATCTAAAATGATTCATTGAAAAAAAAGAAAAGAGTAAGAGGTAAATTGACTAAGCAAATATTTCATTAAACTTAACACGCACAGTGATTAAATAATAACAGTGTTTATAAGTATAAATTAGTTTGTATAAGATAATTTGCTTGTATCTAAACTTGAAATGCAACATAGCCGTTCAAATCCCTACACAAACAATGCAACACAAAGACAAGATTATGTGACAGTTATTAAACAAAATTAAATCTCTATGAAAAAATATTCATCTATTAAAAATTTTGTCTTTTTTTTGCATTCAATAAAAAATATATGCAAATTCAGTAAAAAAAATTTACTTACATCATTTATAGTTTGACTATTGCAAAAATATAAAGCCATCAGTCGTGTAGAATAAAACTTGTAAAACTAAAAAAACTTAGTCACTTAACTTAAATTTGTCACAAATCCATTGCTTGAAATGATTTTATTACGCTGTACAAATAAATTGCAATTACCTTATATATTAGATATAATGATATAAATCTGTCTACTGTAAAAAATTTTACTTGACTGCAAAGCCATAAGTCATATTTTATGAATAGAAAAAAAAATAACAAAATATAAAATGTTTTTTTCTGTCGAAACGAAACATTTCTACACTGTAGTAGTATATTTTTTTGAATATAAACAAAAACTGAAACGAATTATGGAAGTCATTGCACATTTAAAAAGGAAAATATTGACTTCTTTTTAGTGATTTACAGTTTGCTTTCTTTACATTGAATCATTACCAGTACAGTTTGTTTTATTGTTTACTATCGAGAGAATCAGAATTATTTATTCTATCTGCAATAACTAAGCTTTTACATGCAATAATGTGGCTTAATGAGAAATATTCAGGAGTTTCACATGCATTATCATTGATCGTTTACACCGCTTCTTCTGTTGGCAAGTATAATTTTGTAATGGCAAAATAACATTCCAATATGTTTATTTTGTTATGCAGCAAAGAATTAAACAATGCGGAAACAGAAACAAATAGAGTTTATTTTGTAAAACATTAACATTCAGTCGAAAATGATCACTATTTACAATAAAAAACTCGAAGGTAATAAAAGTTACAATAAACAACTCCGATAAATTGCAAATAGAAAAAAAAACCTTATCATAAAATTCAAATTCACTAAACAAATTTTAATAGGTTCTGGTCATTGTCGTTCATTCGAACATTTGTTTAAGGAAGCTCTATGATTGAGAATTAAACAATACCATATGGTATACACAGATAAGTGCAATAGTTCAAGTAAACAAATGAGTCATTAAAAATCATTAAAGTATGAAACAGTTAATGTCATGATAAATTTTTTTAGCACAAAACAAAACGTCGCTCTGTTTACTACAACTACAAGATGAACATTTTCTGTATGGAGGGGAAAACCTAATATGTTATAAATCGATAATAAAAGAAGAAAAATGCAACTGATCTACGCTACATGGGTAAGTACTTTTGATCAGTCTTATATAAAGTGTTTATTACTCCTTGAATGGTATTTGTTGGTTAGTTAATGTCAGTTCTTGATGTGTACTACAAATATTAATAAATATGTGACTAGAAATTTGCTTCGTGTTAAGTAATATTTACCAAATGACAATTCTCGGAATTGTACAAGCATAATAACTTTGAATTTAAGTTTAAACTTACAATATTGTTACACAAAATGGTATAAACAAACTTTTTTTCTAAATACACTTACTTATCAGCCATATTCACATCTGCATCGGATTCAAGGCATAATTCACAAACTAGATAATTACCACTGCTGGATGCACCAAGTAACGGTGTAATACCTTCATTATCTGATAAATTAGGATTTGCTCCATGATTTAACAAACAAGCAACAATATCTGTATGTCCAGTGGATTTTTGTACACAGAACGCTGCAACATGCAGTGCAGTGCGACCATCTGAATCGGAATGATTCACATCAGCACCTTGATTGTAGAAATGCAAACAGAAGATGAAATAAAATTTTCGAATATGCAAGATCGTAGCGATAAAGAAGATCGTTTCATAGAGAAATTATATAAATAATTTGTGAATTATCTAATACATAAAATATAGTTTGAGTAAACGATTCACCTGATAAATAAATAAAGTTAGTTCATTTGACTGATTCATCAAATGTTTGCAATCTTCAGTTTGACTTGTTCATTTTATATAATTGTTACTTTTTTTTATTATTCAACAGAAAATGTTTGATCTTTTCGGAAGTAGTAAATTCGTAAATTCAAATAAATTTCATACATTTTGTTCACTTTATGAATTTGTCTATGATCAATTAGGTTCTTTAATAGAAGTTGGTTACGAATAAATTTACTAAAGATCTTTGTTTAATTTCGGTTGCATACATTAAAAGGAAAGCAATTAATACGCTAGTATTCTAAAGAAATTTCTTAATTATACTCAATAAATTAAATAAATGATTGTTTTAACCTGAATAATATATATATATATATATATATATATATATATATATATACACTATTTATAGTATTTTACACATTTGAAATCATCAATCAATCATTGTTAGAGTTAGACATTAACACTGTTGGATGCCAGCCCAGTGGTCCGGTGGTTAGGCGTTCGCACACAATACCGAAGGTCCCGGTTTTGAATCCTGTGAGGTGCAGGAGTCGTGGATGCGCACTGCTGATGAGTCCCTTACTAGGACTAAACGGCCGTCCAGAGCTTCCAGGTTTCTAATGGTGGTCTAACAATGATTGATTTATGATTTCAAATGTGTAAAAAACAAATCTCCAAAACTCTAACTGAAAATATGGTATTGTAGCATACAATTTATTTTGTGTACATATAAATTAATGACTTGTAGATCAATTGCAATACATGTATAAAATAATATCAGTCAAATTTCTTTTTTTGATAAATGTATTTTTCTTGGAAAACACAATCAAGAAAATATGGTTTGGTATCAGTGAATACTTGATTTCTGAAAAAAGGAATATTATGTTTTAACTTAACGGTTATGATAATGGATTCTCATTACTTGATGCTTATGAAATGGGATTGTATGTGACAATCACAAAAATAATAATAGTCGATATTAAAACATTCAATTCATACTAGAACAAACTAAAACTTCGTTCTATACTAATTTTCATTGATCAACTAGTCGATATCAATTCGTAATGACAAACATCACTGTGTGTGATACTACAGCTTGTATTCTTTGAATAAAATTCCATTTTGTACAAAGTAACAATTGTTGAAGTTATTTTCTGTAGACAAAACAATGAATCAATAAATAATCTTTTTTGCATGAGTGAAACACTTAGGAAATCAATTTTTCTGATTGTTTTAAATTCTTTTTTTCTTTAAATAACAGAGGTAATGAAGAGTGTTTATTTATACATAACTTATCCTGTAACTTAGACAATTACTACTACTAACCAACCATCTAATCTTAAATGTATAAATGTTTTATGCATAAACAGTGTTCACAAAAGTTAACAATGTATCTAAATACTTTATTTAATAAATTCATGTGATATAATTTTAACGTATGTTCCAGTCAAATAAATCACATAATAGTAATAATTATTATTGACCTGGATAAAGAAAGAACAAATATCGCAACAGAATAATATGAATTTATTTATTTACTGGGATCTCTTCATCTTCATCTTCATCTCAACATAAGTCAATGTATTCATGATTAAAATGAAAAGGTATACATACTCTATATCAGAAACTTATGGAGCAAATTAAGTTAATATGTAGAGTTAGATCAATACTAAGTGATGAAGACTTAATATTATTCAAATATTTACTCAGAAATGCAATTAGGATACTAGAAATTGTAATTAACGTTTATGGGAAAAAGCCTAACGGATTAACCTCTCAAAATAAGCCCACTGGTGCAAACCAAGATCGATAACTGTTTCTTTCGAATATATAAACTAGGATTTAAGTCTTTTTATTGCCACAGCTTCGGGAAAACCGTAACACTTTCTGAGTTATTTGTTTGTTATTCATTTTGAAACATTTCGAAACTTCAATATCATAACCACTGTCATGCAAAAGATTGAAGATAGTACTATTGAAAACCTTCTGTTTCTTTAATCCAAACTGTTGTGAAATATGTTCGAAAATGCGGACACAAACCTTCGTCTCACATACACATAAACTAGTAAACACAATTGGAGGTAACATAAAGTGATTATTTGTTCACATCTGTTTATTCTAATCAGTATCTGATTTGGTATAGAGACACCAACTTTAGTCTCTGGAGACACCCATTTTAGCACTGCCTTTTGACTTAAATTAATCCTCCCAGCAATTTCATCGTCTTTGAAACTGAGCTTTAAGGTGATATGCTTTTATTCAACCGTACGGTCTTTCATTTACTTCATATACTTATCCCATTTTCCTTTGGGAGTTTTGTGGATAACCATTTTCACGTAAGTAACATTCAACTACGGCTAATTCTCCCTCAATTCTATTCGCAAAATATAATCTATGTACAAGGTTGAAGAGCGTGCTAACTAAAGCTCTTTTGTAGCTTATTTGACAGAAGCTATGGAACTTCAAGTGTAGCTCACTTCCCGTTTCATTTTGATGAATACATCTTTTCAACCGCACAATTGCTGCATCTAAGGAAACTCCAGGAAATCAATGAATGCATTTTATTCTATTACAATATTTGTTCCCGTTTTATTCAGGTTTATAAGTGAAGAAAATCATAAGAAATTAATATACAGTTGTATTTGGTCGCCGAAATTAGCTGACAGAGATTCATAGACTTCGGGTTCGAACCATTTAGCACTTCTTAACAAGGTAGATGTGTTCTCAAGGAAACTAAAACCTCCAAGTGGGTTCAATGGGCGTCGCTTAAATACAAAAGTCCATCTTGATAACAAAACGCAATAGATTGAAACCTAAGTCCAATGTTTCTTGCTGACAATTCTCAACAGCCTAACATCTTAAGAAACCACGTATCGAGTCCTTCAGAATAATGGCCACATTGCAACTCGATCAACAGCTCTTGTACTATTATGAACATAAAATATATGCATAGGCAGATAGAAGAATAGTAATCTTCTTCTTTCTATGCTTTAATACAAGTAAAGTTGAAAATTGCTGGTTGTTTTGTCTAACCTATTCCAATCTTTGTCTATTAATTGATTACTAAGTAATTTACTATGATATTGTTTTGAATAAATAAAATTTTTGTTTATGAACAGTAAATTCAGATTTCTAGATAACTGATTTCATCTGTTAAAATTCAGTTAATTATATATCCAGGAAGTGACTCTGTGAATTAACTGATAAATCTGACTTATTTAATTATTTCTTCAGTGATCTATCAAATCATAACATGCATCTGTTAATTGTTTCTTATCTTCAGTCGTTAGACAAATTCAAATAGTAAAATAGTAAGTCCGGTAAGTCTTTTACAAAGCTGTTAAATCGATTTGCCGGAAAAACATTTGTAATATATGATTAGGGTTCCGAAAAGAATAAGTCACTCAGTATTTATATATTAGGCATATCGTAATTATCGAATGTTGTACCAGTGCCTCTACGGTTAATGTCTGACCCAATCAGTTAGTCGGTTACGTAGAACTTCGTACGTAAGTACATCGGTTCACGTTGCCATAACACATTTGCACAGAGACTCAATTGTCAAGTCACGTACCATAGTAATAGAGGTAGCAGAAGTATTAACAGTAATCAAACAGATGAACGATCGAATATATCACTCGGGATGTATACCCCAGAGGAATCAGTTTAATAGAGAAAAAACGGTCATGAGGAACTCAGAAGATTTGAATTTGAGAGAACACAAAGAGTGGATTCACCTGCGCAACTGCAAAAGATCTTGAGCCATGTCGTTCAAGGTCTCTACACATCGGTTACTATTGTCTAGCGGACTCCAACCAGGTAGTATACACTTACCAACATGACTCACTCCACTTGTCAGTGACTTTAGAGATGTGTGCCATGTTTTAGTTTGACCGCCCCTAGCTTTCCTCCAGTTTACCACCTCTACACCGCAAAACCTAGCCCGACGAGGCTGTCGGTGCTTGAACATTTTTAACATATGCCCCAACCACCTTAAATGATGAAGTTTCATTACTTCATCCATTGATTTGCCTACTTTACCTAGTACCCGTTTCCTAACAAATGCATTGCTTACTCGATAGACATAAGATAAACGAGCAATGTTTCGAAAAATGATCAATGCTTCGTATCTGTCCCAAACTGAGGAGAAGAGAAAGTTTTGGGTAGCGTTGTCAATCTTAACTACTAAAAAAGTCAAGCGTTGCTAACTCCAACCACAGTAATTCAACTATATTTAGACGGAAAAACTAGCTTCAGGAAAAATGTTATTTTATTCTTATCAAGAAGAAGAAAATGCTCTTTAGACATATAAGGAGTTACACCGATACAGTCCAAAGAAGCACGAAAAGCGCATATATGATGGTAAACTCAAGTCCACAGGCTCATCAAGACATCTGTCAAATCACAGAATGAATGTTATCCAGTGGTATGCAACCACTAACCATAATAGCAAAGTTTATAAAGACCAGATTCATGGGAAGCTACAGTTCATTTTAGAAAAATGTCAATTAAAAGTTGAGCAAAACTGATGAGGGATCTAAACGCGAAGCTTGCAGTAGACAGAACTGGGTACAAACGCCTCATAGGTTGACATGAACTGAAGGAAATCGACGATAACTGTTAATCTGTGATGATTAGCGGACGCTTTTACCCTACATATGCATACACAAAGCTAAATGAGTTTCAAAAAATTACGTTACGAAAAACCAGATAGATCACATTTGTAACGAATAATCCAGAAGGATGATACGAGGAGTAATAACGAAACTAGAGGAGATTGTACAGCTTCAGACGACTACCTAGGGTTTTCAAGCGAAAACTGAAGCTGATTAAACAGGCAGTACTACACAGTTTTAGGTTGGTCTGGAGATGCCAACGAGCTTGCTTAGTTCAGAAAAACTCTCAGAAACAGGTTTAAATCCAAAGGAATCTACCAGCAGAAGAAACCATTATGAACGGCAACTGAAGAAACAATAACTCCGGCATGCTAGAAGCTGCTGAGCCCTACAAACACCATGATAAAGAACGGATCTTTGTGTACTATCTAGACAGGATTCAAGGAAGAGTCAAAAAATGTCAGCTAAAAGCAACCAAACAAGAGCAGAGAAAGGCGAGGCATTGGTTAAATGTACAGAAGCCAACAAACAAGTGGAAGAAGACATCAGAGTTGACAAGGACATTCGTCACAAGAACTGTGATATAATGTGAAATACCAATTGAGAAATACTAGTTCACAGTAGAAGGAGTCAAACGTCCTGTTTAGGAATAAATAGCGTATCAAACGGCAATACCAGTATTGTTTAAGATTAATTATAATCATCTACAGTTAGGGGGAAGTGAAAAGAGAGTGATCATAACAACAGTGGCAAGATTTGTTATGATGGGTCAGCTGTTATATATGTGCTGCTTTGTTTCGTGTGCTACTACTTTAGAAGGTGTTGTTTAGAGTCACCAGACTAACCACGGATAGTGTAAATGTGAAATATCTGCAAGTTTCACAGCACTTTGGATGGTTAAGAAGGAAATAATGATATATTGGTAATATCCTAATAAGTATAAGCTTGAATTTCTGAAGTCTTGTGATTTGATGTAAACCACTGCTTTAGAATAGAAAAAAACTAAAGATTATTGTTATACGATCAAATGCATGGAGCTTACCACAGAGCATGGAAATCCTTGATCATGAAAAGGTGGTCGACATCGTGAGAGCAACAGAAGGAATTAAATATTCAGGAGACGACCAACTCAGATATTAGCAAGCCGGCACTGAATAGCGCCCAAGCTTATAGAACTACTACAAATATGATCAATAAAGTACAGTTATTTATCAACGACTATCTACGCAAGATACTATAGACCGACCAGAAATTAGTGGCAGAAAACAAACTACCTGCTAGCTGAGTATAAAATTAATAAGAAATACCGGAGGTCGATAATACATATCATGCAGATACCACTAAACTTCATCACAAGGCGTATATATGTGCATTTACTGATATAATCACTTTAAACAATGTTTAAATATAGATTCAGATCGTGCGAACCAATGACCGTATCATTAATGATTACTTTTATTTCCCCTTCCTTTTATTTAAATCGATTTGGCGAACATACACATGTATTTGTGACGTACATATGCACGTATATATATATATATATATATATATATATATATATATAAAGTAAAACGCACCTTGTGATAGATGCTTTGTTTGACAGTCTGTGTGCATTTTGGACGAAACAAAGTGGCAATGATTTTAAGACTGTAACTAATGACAATAAAATCAGAATGATGTTCATCACATCATATATCAAAGTAAGTAAAAAAAATCATAATAACCTTGTTTCGATTTGTTTTCAGTTGAACTAAATCACCATTGACACAAATAGAACTTATTTTATTCTTACATATTGTGTTGTGGATGGTTAAAATAAAGCGCCAGGAAGCACCAAAACAATTGGATTTATGAAAATTCAAATTCGTATCACTCAGAATCATCAACAAAATAAACCAAAAAAGATAATAATATAATTGACAGTATGCAACATGAACCACTACTATTGATTAGTGCAACATTCAAATTCTAAAAACAAATATCATTTTTATATGCAAATAATTAATTTAAAATTATCAATACATAAAAAAATAAGTTTCTTAGCATTTGAAGACATTATTTATGCATAAATATAATGATAACATTAATAGGGTCATTGTTTAAATGAAAATGCAACGTTTACAATCAGGGCATATTTAGGTGTGAAGAAATAATTAAGATTTAAATAGATGAACTAAAATGAACAATAATGTAATTTGTAAAGTGATTTTAAATGGTGCCATGATAATAATAAAACTGATAATATAAAACTGTTCGTATACTTAGATGCTTTAACACATTAACGTTCATAAATTAAATTTCAAAAATAGTAGTAAACTCAATATTTAAAAGCAGATGAACATTAGAACCAGTTATCTTACAACGATTCGTTTTGAGCTCTATTATTCAAGGTCTTGTCTGTAACTAGCAACAATTATTGTAACATGAAACCAATCAATGGATGTATAGTTTTCAGCACGATCCAGTCTAACGGTGTACAATTTCACTTACTGATTCCATTTAGTTAGATACAGCCTTTTATCAGACAAATCACTGTTTTACAACACAAAAGACTATAGCCAGTCATTCGTGATACATTTTAAGTATTTCATTTGACGAACGTTCACAGCGTAGCTGTTAAAATTATGACATGATAAAATTCATAAAAGTACTTTGACATATGACATTCGCCCTAAAACATATATATATATATATATATATATATATATATACATAAACAACAACTCACCAGCTTTGAGTAAAACTTCTAAAACATCCGTGTGTCCCATGTAAGCTGCAGCAATCAATGCAGTACGTTTTTCAGAATCTGACTTATTAACATTAGCACCGGCATTAAGTAGACATTTGACGGTTTCCAAATTTCCAGCCCATGCAGCCGCGCGTAATGCAGTCCTTCCATCTGGTCCACATAGATTTACATCAGCCCCATAATATATTAACAATTCCACTATATCTGTAAATATTTTTTTAAAAAAAAGTTATAGCATTTAAAGAGACTAGTGTAAATAACTTTCGGAGAAGAAATATGATTTTCCTGTTTTTAAAACGAATTTCATCTGGTTTGTAAAACATGTTCTCTTTGTACCAAACCATTCATACTTAGGATTTCAGTGAAATGTTACGAATTAAATAGAAAAATGTATCAATTACTTTTAAAGCACATAAGGAAACTATGACAAATAGTCTTAAGCAGGAGAAAATAATGTTCTATGTAGGAAATAATTATCAAGAAAGAAAGATGTTGAGAATAATTTATGAATACATTCATTCATTAGAAACAAGTAATCTTGCAAAACATATATGGACTTCGTGTGTACTTCCTTCCTTGTGAATAATATATTCCTTCTATAAATATTGTGTTGAATTATGAACAAAATTAAATGCCTCATAAAATTAAATCTACACTCTGAAAAGGGAAATTATTTTTGAAAGGTATAAACTTATTGTCCTTTTAATAATTCCATTTATTCTCCTGATACTTTATTCAACCACTTAATCTTAATTGAATTTTTAAACATTACATTCATATTATCTTTTGAAAAAATACTCATCTATATATCTTCTTACTATGTCTGGTTTTGCTGTAAAGTTAGAAATTTGTATTAAATAACACTAACGCTTTGATCTTCATTGACCACAAACGACTTATTTGAATTTATAAACATAAGAATGTAAAATAGAAATTTATTTCTAAACGGAATTTTCTCACTAAATAAAGATACCTTTAGTAGTTCACATGTGAATTACAGGAATAGTTGCTTTTTTTTGTCTTTCCTTACAATGATGATTAATTTCATACCTGACAGTTATATCACACATGTTTAGTGATAAAATTCAACATAATGTAAATAAATCATATACATAAGATTAAAACTAGTAGTTTAATCAGTTCGGAAAATGCAGTACATTTAGGGTGAAAAATGAAGAAATAAAGCTGAACACAATGCATGGATTTATTATACTTATATAATTAGATTTCACTATTTACACTGCTTAGTTTAAAGAGTTTATTTTGTTCAGCATATACTTTTCTAATAAATTGACCAGTCTAACTTTATCAAAATTTTCTGCAGTATAATGTGAACGTCTAATAATAAAGATAACTAACTTGTAATCAAAACATGTAAATGTGCAAAACACAGATCGTGATTGCTCTCTTGTAGAGAATCCTTTTTGTTGATGAAGTTCGTTCATTTGCGAAAAGCGAAAAATGTGTAATACTCATATGATTTTGAGATGATGTAGAATATTTGTAGCTCAAGATAAGGATTTTCAAAACAACTTGTTAGCAGAGGACAAGTAATATTCTTCATCATCTCGAACATGAAAGTACTGAGTACATATTCTGTACCAGTAAGCTTTTTCAGGTTAGTATTGGTCAAGAATTTTGAGTTAAAAAGATATCAGTGATCAGTCAACTGATCGCATAACATGGACCATACCCAAAACCTTCAATAAATAATCATCTCAGTTTATCTTACTTCAGCCATCATATCGCTTAATTAGGATTTGGAGAAATACTTTTGAAAGACAGTTATATTTACTATTTCGTATTTCGTGATTAGATAATTTAAATTCTAATTTTAACTTTTTTTCCCCTATAATATTAGTCCGTGATGAAAATAGTTTGCAAATTTAAAAAATTATCTACAAATTATTTGAGTACTTGAAGTGAAATAAAAAACATCTAAATCCATTTCCAACTTTGAAAAAAGTGTTGATTGAGTTGAATTTTATTACCAATCTAAAAAGAATAAACTCTATGAGTATCAAGATAAATTTTTTAATCAATCTAACAATAAGTTTTCTTAAATAGCGCACACTGATGAGATAGAATGATAAAGCTACTGAAGATAAAAAGAAATGAAACAGAAATAAAATGAAGTATAAAATGCAGTGCTTAAAATTAAGATATTAAATGTTTTTTAGCAATAAGCATTGTTATATTCACAACTGAATCTTTTCTAACCATACTTTGTATTTAAACAAATAGAAATCATAAACACTGTATTCGTTTTATGACTTCATCGAAAAGACAAAAACTTCATAGGTTTCCATCCTAATCTACAGTTTGATAAAATTTACTACATGATACGTTAAACGATTGACAATTACAAAAGATTCTGAGTGGTTAACTTATTCATTGTACTTTTTTTCAAAAGGCAATTCACTAATTGCTATAAATACTAAACAATTATTAGACTAAAATGACTGTTAGAAATTTAATCACTAAACATTTGTTGAATGTGGAAAGTTAAAAGAATAAGTAAATTACATCTAAGCATATGATTGAGCATTACATTAAAACGATAATCTCAGCACCTAAATTTATAGAAGAAATTAGATAGCTGATAAAATACTGAAATGACTAATGTTCTGAAATATCCTCAAATGACCGAAATGGAAATACCAAGTGAATAAGCTATGGGGAAATAAAACTAGGGAATTTCAACATAGCTCAACTTCTGCATTACTGATAATTTTCAAAGGTATTAACAGAAGAAGTAACCAAATAAAAAATAGGAATGCTTCTAATGAAAGACAAATTATTGTTTAGTTTGAACAGACTTAGGACAACATTATTTCATTGTTTGAATTTTAAAAGAATCATGTTAGACTAACTGACAGTATAATCAATGATCCGTAGACTCTATAATGTGACAGACAAATCACTTATCAGTTACTTTATTTCGGAATTTCCTAAAACCTAAATAAAACACTAAAGACGATAAACTTCCATACTACAATATCAATTGTGCATAAGTCTCAATAATATTTCGTATTCTTTTATCCAGTTACACTACAACTAAGGTGTCATAAAGTTTGATTAGATTAAAATCCAGAGAAAAAAATCAGTCGCGTTTCAAATACATGGATAAATTCACAACTAGGTTGTTGAAATTTTATCTCTAGAGAGTATCACTAGCATATTGACATACAACTGTGCAACTTTTCCGAAGAGAATACAAAAAAACTATTTTTATTAATTTCAGTATTAAATTAGATAAAGAATACTACTGAAACACTAAGGAGCTCCAGTCAAATGTTTTACTTCTGTAGGATTGCACTGTTCAGATATTTCGAACTCTAAAAATTAGCTAATAAATACGTCCTGATGTAGTTAATAAATCGAAAATCGATAAAACTACCAGTCAGTATTCAACTTATTCCTATAAACATTACTGCAAAAAGCTGATAAATTAGAGATACAATTTAAGTAAGCATGATAATGAAGAAATAAGATGGGAAATATTAACATCTTCAGTTGTAAATATCCCACTACTTATATCAGCTAGACAGATTGAATCGGTTGTATAATCGAAGCATTAAAGTTGCATTTAAGAACTGATTCCGAAACAATTTTCACACGACTATAAATATAAAACCAACGTTTTAAGTTCACTAAGACACACATTGTGTGTAATGAATTCTCTCTTTTCAGTCTTTCCTTAATGCTATATTTTCACATACAAAGAACTTTATTTTTATTACTGTCCATACTTTAACACGTTCATCTGCCGTCATATAAACACACACATCTATTCATTTTATCAATGAAATATGGTTAAATAAAAAAAAAAATGATGCATATGCAGTAAACCTAGAATTGACTTAATCATTAATTAGGGTTTAAAATAATAAACCCATATTTATTTGAACAATCCTAAAAGAAAATGAATAGTTACATGTATTTTCGTGTGTTTATAAATCAGTTATGTAAAATTATTTTAGTTATATACGTGTTTGGATTTTTGCCATCAGCATAATTCACCATATGTATGTTTAACATAAACATCAAGATATAAGATATTTTATGATCGATTAGTGTATATATTTAGATTGAATAATAAAGGTTAAATAAATTACTGTGTAGACCGTTATTAATAGCGATCAATTTATTCAAAATTGCATGATTTTTACGGAAGTTTGTAACGTCCGGTGGCTGAATGTAATTGATAGGAAACTGTGATCTTGCGTTTCTTGCATTTCGTTACCTTTCATCAAGGCATACTCATACTCTTGGAAGAACTGATGCCCCCTGATGAATTCGATCTCGTATCAACAAACTGTGATATTATTATAGAGCTGTTTTGGTCAACTAACCTTCTGTATCACTGATATTTACCACTGAGTGATCACTGAGTAGTGAATAATGTCATATTCACCTAGTATTTTGGTATTTATCGGACTCTATTGATCAATTTCAAATGAAGTTTACCTCCTTGCATAGCCTCTAACAGCTCAACATAGTGCATGTCATATTGATTCACTTAGAATAGTTTCGGTCAGCACTAAAATTACTAGACAAACTTGACATCGGTCAACCAATTGTATTAGTCTGTGAAATAATTTCCATTAATGCTTACACGTAATAAAAGTAAATGATCATTAGTTCACGCTGATGATTTTCTGAACAAGCCTACTTTATATTTTGATAAATTTCTCCAGTAATAACGTTTCATTTCATCAGTGTTAAAAGAATGACAGTCCGAGTGTTTACAATACAGAATCAGTCAGTCAGTCAGTTACAATGTAGAACTTCGTACGTAAGTACATCAGTTCATGTTGCCATATCATATTAGCACAGAGACGCAATTGTCAAATCAAATCTCATAGTGGTAAAGATAGTAGAAGAATTACTGCTAATGGAGAGGATTAGGATTTGAACATAATATTCAAGAAGTATAATTCACTGAGCAATAAAGAATACAATAAAATGCAGAATAGTAAATAGAACAACGATAGAGGTAATAATTAAAAAAATGTATTCAGTCAACAGTAGAAAACAGATATTTTCAATGTGATTATGTACTGGAAAACATTTACAAAATAAATACATCGATTCAATAGTTTGATTCACAAAGAAGAATTCATGAAGCACACAGGATCTGTAATGCTTAAAAGATCATATCAAAAAATTTCAATAAAACATCTTAATTTAACTTATTAATTTATTGCTTTACACATTGTTATTCACCGAATATCATGATTAGAATGATACACTGATAACAATTGTATAAGAAGAAATAGTTTGAGTAAACTGAAACAACGATTATTACTATATAGAAATAATTGGATATTTTATACAAATTCGTTAAATTTAATATATTTTAAAACGACGCAAAAACTGGGAAAATCTAATCAAAACAATCGCTACACTTGAAGTCAATGAAAAAACAGACTTTGTGAATAATCAATTAAATTTAACATTTTCAATCAATCTGTGTTTTTAACAATCACTCTTTTTCAAGATAAACATTAAAAATGTCGTCTTTATTATCCAGTGTGCAATAACAATGCTTAACCTTTTAAAAACATTTTGAACTGAATTGTGATATAGCCACACCTCTATGATTCAAACCAATAAGCTAGTGTTTTCTCTTTATGGATTCATTATGTGTGATAAAATCAATTATCTGAGCAAATAAAACTATCTTAGTTTACAGAGATTTTTACTTCATTGCCCACAACCCAATATTAATAGATTGTGAATACATAATCTGTTCGACATTAAAACTACTGCTAATTTATTTTGGTTACAGCTTAGAAAATGTAAGTGCTTATCTATGAATATTGACATAGCTACAAACACACACATAAATATGCATGAATGTGCGTGGGTTTAAACAGACCAAAAACTCCTACTATGTCATACTTTAAATGGCATTTAGTAATTCAAAAAAGCTCTACCCTTTTTTTCTTACTTAATTTTGATTCACACAAAGTTTTTGGTTCAAAAGTATATGTAGCAACAAACCCAACAAGTTCATCACACGTTGGTCATTCTAAACGGGCAAAAATCTTGCATGGATCAATATTTCTATTACCGAAGCACACACATGTGACGTTTTGTGTATGCATATATAAATATATATATATGCATGCTAAATTAAGACCAATATAACCTTCGTTGTTTTTATTGATATTAGTTCTAAAATAAGGCCATTTACACTTCAACAGTCAGAGATCATTAGATCACCTTAACCTTTTAGTTTCATTAGGCGATTTTCGTATGTAGACTCTGATAATAAAAAAAAAGTTAATCTAGTATTTCTTTTGATAAATATAAAAATTAACTTGCCTGAGTATCCTCCCCATGCTGCTGTTCTTAAAGCTGACCAACCGTCTTGATCCATTGTATTAGGATTAGCTTCTGATTCAAGGAGTGACTTTACACTTTCATACTGGCCTAATCTAATCATTGATATTAATTCATCACAAACTCTTGATGGCTTGTCATCTGTAAACTTTTTCTGTTCTACTGATTCTGTTAAATTATACAATTCATCATCAGTCTGGTGTTGTTTTTGTGAGTAAGTTGAGTAATCATATCTTATCGTCTCATGATTATCATTATTATCAGCATCGACAAACTGATTTTGATGTTTATCATTTATGGATGAATGACGATCAGATAACACTGTTGTACAATCTAATAAATTCGTCGTGTAATTCAGATCTAAATTTGACACATCAACTGATTTACTAGTGTCCATTAGAACATTTGTCTTACAAACATCAAAGTCTCTACTGTTGTTATTATTATTATTATTATTATTAGATTTATATGCATACAAATATCCTTCTGAAGATATCACTAACTGATTTTCGGTAGTTTTATTATTATCACTGTTATTAAGTGAATCAAAGAACGAAGCATCATACTGAAGATTGCCGTATTTAGTACTGAAAGTATTATTATTATTATTATTACTCATCGCTTTGTCAATTAACATTTGACCATCCATTAGATTGCATAAATAAGTAGAAGTGCAATGTTTAACATCAATTAACCATTCAGCAAATATTTCATGAAAAAATTGTACAACTATTGAATTTTGGAAACTGAAAATATCGTTTTCTTTTTTCGTTATATACTTGGGGGATAATTTACAACACAGGGATAATATTGGTTTCAGTTGTTCAATCTGTTGATAATAAATGAACTTTTTTAAATCAGGATTTGAAACAACTAATATCGAATACAGTGAACTAATAGATAGTGGTTCACAAGATGCTAACATAATATTGAAAATTGGTTTAATTGTCGTAAACGATGATTTACTTTGGCATTCATTCACACTTACGGGAAATAAACTTTGACATAACCAAAGAAATAAACCATTTAGGGTTCCTGGAATCAAAGATATATCCTGAAAAGTAATTTTCTCATCTCTGATCCAGTCTAATACAGTTTCTAAATAAAGCATACAAGCACTGCTTTTAATTCGAAGTAAATTTATAATATCTGATCTTATTTCATTTGGACATTTAATAGATTCGTCAATAAATCTATTATTCATATAATTTTGTACATCTTGAGCAATCATTGGTTTACGTAGATCATCTATGGCAATCGTTTTAATTCCAGGAAACATGTGTTTCATGATTGATCGATATTTACGTCTACAAGTAATTATCAAAATTAACCAATCAGGTAGAAGATGAGCATGATTTGCAAGTATCTCTAAAATACTTCCTTCCGGTACTTGATTACTTTCATGTTCATTAGAATTGTTAGTAAATGATGCTTTGTCATCCATGGATTTAAATTTAGCTAAAGCAGTATAAACTTCATCTATTCCATCAATTAAAATAAAGAAACGTGAACTAAGATAACCAGATGCAGTCAATGATGGGTCAGTATCTGAAAAGTTAAGTAAATGAGAAGTATTTATGTTTCTAAGTGGTTGAATTATCTCATAATAAAATGCGTCACTAGCTGAATTTTTGTCGGTTAATTTGTCGTAACTACTGTTGTTGTTATTGAGTGCATTTTTAAAAGCTTTACTGATGGGATTATTGTTTGATAATAATTGGCTTTGCAATGAGTTTACAAAATGTTCCTGTTTCAGTGATTTCTGACTTCGTGCATCACAAAAATGATAAGCTACCATTCGTGAAGCAACATGTTCACATGTACTAAACATCTGATTAAAACCATGAGTAGAATTATTACTACTCATTTTTGATTTCTTAAATAAATCCATTCTAGTTTGTATAATTTTCCGACATATACTAGTCTTTCCAGATCCAGATTCACCACAGATAACTAATTTATTGGCTAACTCCCCACATTTTTCATTATTTGTATAAACATATCCCCGATTATTTTGTTCACATATCAATTCTTGGTTATTAGTTAAATATTCCAATAGTTTTTCCCATAACCATTCGCGACAATAAAATTTTCGATCCAGGTTGTGTCCTTCGGTTAAACAACTAGCAGTTTCATCATAATTATCATCCGAACAAGATGCATGTCGATTCTTAACACTATCGACATTATATGAAATAATCATGTGGGAATCGGAATCAATACTGAAATTATCAATTTGATTATCTTTATACGTAATGCTGAATGTGTCATTTTTGTATGCATTTCTGTGCTTGCAATCATTTTCAATATTTTTACTATTATAATCGATACTTTGAGTACTGTAATGTACTTCATAATCATCAGTAGTAGTAACAGTAAACAAATAATGGTTGGATAGATTTGTATATTGTGAATGAGATATATTAGTCAAACTTTTGGAACGGTATTTATGGATTGGAGTGAAATACTGAATATCCGAAGACAATGAAAATGATCTGACCATAGGAATACTTTCAGTATTACAAAACATTTCATTCATACACACATTCGGCTTTCACTGTGAATTTTTTTATAGATGAACTTTTTTCTGCTTCATCATTTGATGTCTATTTCTTTTGTCTCCATACTGTAAATGAAAAATCAAACATCAAAGTCAATTCTAATCTTCGAAATGTAATCCTTGTACATGCTGTAAAATCAACTTGCAGAAATTAAAGCCGTTGTGTTTGGTAAACAGTTAGATAAATAATTTGCACATATGTTCTATTTCATACTGACGAAATGAGAAAGATCTGTTAAAAAAATAAACACAAAACTAATTGCGAATACCATTTCTATAACTGTCGTAATAACAATATTTATGCGTCATTAGTTATCGGTTTGACGTTAAAACATGAGTGACCTCCAAATACACATAATTTATACAAATATTATTTCACAGATATCCTCACAGTAAGATCCAACCACAATTAAAATTTTCTTGAATAAATGCTTACTTTAGTTATTCTAAGGTAATCCAATTTTTAACGAGAAAACCTATCAGCATACAAAATTTAGCTAAAAGTTTTATAAATATACAAATGGTAAAGGAAAATGCGTTATCTATCGCTAATCGGAATAAAAGAGGCAATATGAAAGGAAAATCGTGTTTCAAAACTCCTATTTACAACCTAAAGATTTATGCATGGAAGCAGTTGGAGCATACAGAATAATAAATTGTAATAAGAATAAAAGTGAGACATACATGGCTAATTAACCATAATTATTGGATGATAAAAGACGTAACAAGAATCAGTAATTTTGAAGGAAGTTTATAGTTAGGCCTACGTTAAAATATTATACAACAAACGGGCTACCTGGTTGGGGTCCGCGAGATGAAAATCACCTATGGTGTTAAACCTAGAACGACATGGCTCAAAATCTTTGCGACGGGGCAGATGCATCCACTCTTTGTGTCATCTCAAATTCTAATCTTCAGAGTTACTTATCAATTCTATCTTTCTTTTCCTAAAGTTATCTGACTGAACTATACTGCCTGAATAATACCTTTGATCCCTAATATTCTCCATTACCAGTAACTCTTCTACTATCTCCACCACTATGGGATTTGGACTGACGGTGGCGTCTCTATGCTAGTGCGGTATAACAACTTGAACTGACGTTGACGACGTCCTACGTTGTAACTGACTGACTGACACTAACACTTAATAACTATTCCACTGATGTATGGCTATGCAAGTTCCATATTTCTCTCCCATCTAAGCTTATCGAAAACTTTCACAAAACAATCGGAGTTTTTCAGTTATACGTGATGTGCAAAGATATAAAAATGGGCAAATTAGATCCAACAAAAGTGATCAAAGTGAAATTCAGAAGTAATGCACTGTGATGCTCAAGTGTTTTCCTATGTAGTTGAACGAATGTAAATTAATCCCCTTCGGTCCACTTACGACCTTCAGGTATAAACTTGCAATTTGTCTAAAATCTCGCAGCATGTCTGACACAGATAAAACACTGCGATGCTAGAGGCAGGAAAATTGTAGAACGGATTTTTCATACGGTGTTGAAGATTAGATGACCATTAGTCTGGTTCACTCCTTGATATAACTTGACGTATAGAATGCATCACATGCTCCAACTACGCCAGTCAAATTAGTTTCATGATCTTACTCACTAACTTGATCAACCCTCCTGAAATCCCTCTAGAAAACAACTTCTTATCAAACTACAAAATATTTTTTGCAATCTTTAGAAGTCTATGATAAAATGATTTCCGCACTTTTGTACCACACATTCTTAGAATCCAAAAAGTACAACCCTATGGTTACAAGCAGTAAATTGATGTGGAGAATAGACCTCACATATTTATTTTAAGGTATGTTTGTTGGATTAGGGTGGTAAACAAATGGCTTAGTAGGGAATACTTTAAATGTCATTAGAAAATTGCAATATCGTAAAATCATTCTAAAGAACAGTTGGTTGTCATAATTTAATGAAATGACATTGTGCATTATTTCAATTACGCATCAAATCAATCAGATAGGACAAAAACTGTTCAATAGCTTTGTATTCTATAGGCTTTGGGAACCACAAACATTAATTACTTTAAACACTAGAATCAAATAGAACGAGTGTTCTTTGCATAAATTTAATTAAATAGTTAGCATGCGTAATCCGTAT
This sequence comes from Schistosoma turkestanicum, assembly GCA_944470395.2. Lineage (NCBI taxonomy): Eukaryota > Metazoa > Platyhelminthes > Trematoda > Strigeidida > Schistosomatidae > Schistosoma > Schistosoma turkestanicum. The sequence continues at coordinate 41,042,830 of OX103971.1, forward strand.
TTAAGAAAGCGCAGTAAGTTAAAAACAAAATATTTGGAGACCAAGTAGGCTTAATTTACTAACCTTATTTCAACAGTTCATCACCTGAAGAGATAATCCGCAATTTATGCATTCAGTTTTAATGGTATATCTGCGACAAAAATTAGAATTATGGAATAAAAATTATTGTTATTCAAACTGTTCATCATAGTAGGTGACATTTGCAGGAATTTCAGGGTCTGTCATTTGAAGTGTTGAATGAAAAATGAGGCATTGGTCAAAATTGAAACCGATGATGGACATATATGGATATAAAACAAATAATGCAGAAATAAGTAAAATCTCGGTGCTTATAATATGTATAGATACATAAATATATTTGAAATCAGAATACAAGTGTTAAATATCGGTTTTCAAAAGAAATTCGCAAACCGGATCGAAACAGTTTTCAAAGATGAGACATACGATGAAATGAAAACAAATAGTTCTTTACAGTCGATCGAACCGAAGAAATTTGTCTAAATTAGAAAACATTGATTTTGGAAACGTTAGACTATCACAAATTATTTACTACTAAACTTTTCAAAAATAACACGAGACCTTGAATCAAATCAGCGTATTGTTACAAAAGTGGAATGTTAAAAGCATTGATTTATTTCAGCATTATTTCAGTAAAGATAAACATTTGTACGTCCTGTTTTATTCCCGACAAAATTAGTATTATACTAAACTGAAAGTCATGCTTATTGACCTGCAGATTCTGAAAACATCGGCTTCTATCGCTCTGCAGCATACGCTAGTTCTCAGGCCTTCTCTAAAGATGACTCCTAGGTCATTTTCTGTTAGACAAGTGATAATTCAACGATAGTCAGTGCGTATGTATTTACATCTTGGTGGTCAATATACCTCATAATCAACTTAGAACGAAACTATCGACAACTGCATGAGTCTACACCATCCGTATCATTTCTTAAGGTCATTTTTAAGCTCCGATGGGTCAAATTCACATTCTACCTAACCCCACCTCTTGATATCACCAGCATATAACGATATGAATAGTGGTAGAAGACTAGGAAGGTCATATACTTACAGTAGGGATAACACTCGTCCCAAAACTCTACCTTGAGACATTTCGCTAGGCACAGTTTCTCAGCTGATTGTCTTGAACGTAACACACTCACTCCATTTGTGTGCGACTAGGAAATCCTTCATGAAAATGGGTAAGTTTCCATCCCTCCCTACGTCACACTAATTAGATAAAAGCCGATTGTCAACGGATTAGTCAAAACCGTACCAATGTCAATGAATTCTTCATCTAAGAGTAGCCTTTGATGTTTAAGGAAACATCAATTCTCCTCGACCACTGATAAGTTTGCGGGATGTGAATGGCCTATCCTAAAACTGTTTTGATTTTCACGATGTATCCGGTTTCCGTCTGATTAATCAAACAAATCATCCTGAATGATCTTTCCTCATCTCTTATCCACAAAATAAAGTTCTTGCCATTCTCCATATCACTTAACTTAAATAATAGCTGGTTGTGAGAAACTAAGTCACAGATTTAAACTCAACAAATTTGCCATTGGTTAGTAGTTTTCAAAACAAATTATAAATAGGCATTCCCGTGTTCCCGATAATTGGACTTTGTCTCATCGATGCCGATTGTTCTATACCTCCCGTACACTACTTTCCGTCTCGCAGTAGGATGTGAGCCTCTTTATTGAGCTCAGGTCAAAAGTTTTTAGAATTGCTTGAACTAATCGAAGGAGTTAAAACGTAATAACTCCTATGTACGAACTTTTAAATACCTCACGGGCCGTTCGAATATGGCATTCTGGTTCTAACATCCTATGATATGATGACGCTTAGTTTTTAGTTTTTTGTATATTTGGTTCCCAAATTATTGGTTTTACCTAAGCTGAGGCTAATTCGTTGAGAACAATATGGAAGTCGAGGACTAAAACCACATGGTCACTAGTTCCCAGTGCTAGTATACACTCGAGGCTTGCGACGTAACCCCTTAGTGGGTTAACATGAAACATTGTGAAAAAGATTCGGGTCTCGAATTGCACCCAAATGCTTCTTTAACATGTGCGATACGGCACATGTACCTTCCGATGAAACTAGCTGTTATTTGGAGAGGTTTACCGACCACTCAGTCCCTAAGTTTTACTGGTCTGTCGTAGGCGAATCAAAGTCTTCCAAGACTATTTTTCGACGACTGAAACCCAAGTGTTGAATTCGGCTAGCTAAACCCCATCTGCCCAGTTGTTCGGACTGAGCTAAGGGAGGTCAGTCAGCAAATTTTGTTCACCGCATTTCAAACAACTAATTAACTTTTTCGTGTAGTTATGTAGAGGATATTAGTTTTATTAATAAAGTTAATTCTGCTTCACTCCTCTGGTTTTACTAACGTGAAGCTTCAGAATTGAGATCTCGATTGTCTACAGATAGGGTCGGGCAAATTTGGGCTTGGTGTAGACTCTCTGTATACGTAACTTCAGAGGCCTCAGAGCAGTTATATAATATATAGAAGGACCCATTATGTAACTTCGTGGTGCATCCAAAGGGGTTAATCAACATGCTCTGATGAAGCTTCGTTAATCGCATAATCTCAGTTCTACGGTATATTTGTCAGCACCTGGTCTAGGCTCTGTGTCTTTTCTCAAACTTTATCTTTTTATAAGGTTGTAGATTCACGACCGTTTATGGAAAAGAGTCACGATTCTTCTATTTTATCATCTTTTTGTTGCATAACGTCCTATTCATCATTGTTATTATTTATTTATCATTATTATCTAACGCTTGAATTTCGTGAAATCCGAATATTCTGTATACATGAAGATTCTGTTCAGTATTTGCAAGTGATGACATTACATTGCCTCATTATTGTATACGTTATTAGAACGACCAACGCCCTATATTCTTCGGCACTCGGACTAGTAGAACCACCTTCTGATTGTCTCACAAAAGCCGGAAGAGACGGCAGAAATATTCCCATGGATAACAATCAAAAACTATGTGCGTTTATTGTGTTTGGTACGTGGTGAAATAATCTTTTGTTTTACGTCTGTTACCCCTAACTATGAGTTGGCCATCGACCATCATTCCCTAACGAACTCTGTCCTCTTATCTGCTTTCCAGCTGTCCCCAAATCCAATTCAATATTCTCCGATTCCAGGCTCACTGTGTTCCTCGGTCTTTCTATGCACCTTTGTTTTGAGGATTCTTAGTCAGAACTTGCTTCACGATGCAGTTGTGTACCTTCCTTAATGCATCCTCCCCACTTTCAACACTTACCGAATTGCTGCCTCAGCTGGTTTGTTCTCCTCCACTGCAGGTTGCTGCTGATGGTTCCTGGCCAACGGATCAGCATTGCCACGTGTAGACAACTGGTAATGAACATCTGCGTCTTTCTGCTGACAGCTTGCTTAGTTCTCAAAGTTTCTTCAGCATACAATAGAACGGTTTTAAAATTGGTATTGAAAATTACGACTTTGATGTTGGATGATGGTTGTTTGGAATTGCAGATGTTCATCGATTGAACACATATCGCCTCGCTCCACCAGTCCATGCCTTCACGTTTGCATCAGATCACTCTTGTCTATGAATGATACTGCCCAGATACGTGAAGGTTCCCACCTCCAGAACTTCATCAAGTGCGACCTGGTTGGGCCAGATCAATTCAGCAATTACATCCATCTACCGTGCCCCTTGCTAACCTAGAAATGTTGAGGTGTCCATAATCCAGCCAACCAGAAGGAAGAAAAAGGGTGAAAGTGAGCTATCTTGCTTGACACCGGTTTTCACTTCGAATGAGTCTGTGAGCTTTCCTCATGTGTACGTTTGCAATCTTATCCATCAAAATAATTCTGTGCTATGTTCAGTATCTTCTCGGGAACGCCTTAGAGTCGAATTATCCTCCATAGTGTCATTTTGTCAACTCTATGAAATGCATTCTCGTAGTCAATGAAGTTGATGTACAGTGACGAATTCCATTCATTTGATTGTTCCATAGTGATCAGTATTGTCACACGCATTTTGGTTGGTACGCGATCGATCTTTACGTATTCCAGCCTACTGGTCTAGAAGTTGGGCGTCTGCGGAATACTTCTTTCCGTTTCATAACAGTTTTTCTGACATTGAAAGTGTAGTGGGACACTTTTATCAAGAGGACACGCTTGGTGAAATGGAGATATTTATTATTGTAACCAATCGTACTATGGTTTGTTTTACTGTACTCCTTTGTTTATCTGTACGGATAAACCATTACCTTCCTGATCACTTGACACACATTATTCACGTTTCATCGCCCACAAACTTTATTGTAATCTATGAACTTTTTCGTTTTCATGAGATCACCTAAAAATAAACCTCTACCTCCAATCACGACTGCAGTTTTGATTTTTGACTGGTTAGGGATTGAACTTGGTTATTTCGCGGTATATAGCTATATCTCGCTGTAAAGGTAAAGGAATGCCTCCATAATTCTCACAAGTGCTGAGATCCCCTTTCTTTGCTATTTTGAAGAGGTGTCCTTTTTTCGATCTGTTGATACTTGTTCTTCCTCCTTAATCTTTCTGAAAAATCATGGAGTATCTTCAGAGTTACTGTTATGTGTGCTTTCAGTGCTTCAGCAGATATGTTGTCTGGCATAGCTGCATTGCCACTCTAAATTCAGAAATTCTCTAAAGTGCTCTGCCCTTCTATTTCACTGTTCTTGAATGTCGTTCACTGGCTCGCATTCCGTGCTTTTCACTGGTCCTTCTGGTTTACTACATCTTCCTACCACCATCTTCGTTGTATAGCGGAGTTTTAAATATTTCCTTCTCTTGCAGCTTTTTCTGATACCCTCGCTAATATTCTACATATTTGCGCTTATCGGATGTGATGCTCCTTTTTACTTGTCTCTTTGCTTCTGTGTATTCTGCTTATGCCTTTGCTTTCGCTGCTCTTCTTCGGCCGATGTTGAATATTGCCTTCTTGTTACTGTTCTCTAGAAGTTTTTCAAGGCAACCAAAACAGATGCATTCTTTGTATTGTTACTTCTTGTGGCCCAGAACCTCCTGAAATGTTGAAGTGCCTGTTTCTTTGATCGCCATCCTATTTTTAATAATAATAGTTTAATTTCAAATAATACGTTACATGAGACATGAAAGACGAAAATCAAACTGCTAGCATATTTTTTGTCTGAGGTTGTTCAGTTACTTAAATATTTCATAAAATAGATTGACTTCATACAGATGGCTAAAAGTTTCCACATAAAATTATAAATAATGTTTCGTACAGCAATGTTCAATGCGGTAACTGGCGCGGGTTACGAAAGTCACGTTACTAATGGCTGTGAACCAAAGGACGGCAGTTTTCTCCCGACTGAGTATATCGTCAAACGCTCGAAACTTATTGCTGGGGGCTTTCTTTAATTCGTTGATTTTGCCAGTACCAAGAAGAAATGCCGTTAAAAACTTTTGTGATGTTTTTCGTTCTTTCTTCTCTACAGCTTCAATTCCACGTGGCGATCTGTGGCTAGGTTAGCTCCTCTCCTGGTTCTCACGTCATTATTTATCCTTCTGAAATGTTTATTGATGCATACGCGATCGATTTGATTCTTTGTGGTGTGATGCGATGAGAACTATGTGGCTGTGTATGTGTTTATGTGACCAGTTTGTTGAAGTTACACAGGTTTGCAGATCTCTTACCGTTTATGTTCCCTTCTTCCAGTCCATGTCGTCCCACACCGACTTCTCATTAGGTGTTGTGCATACGAATTTCGGCGTTTATTTCTCCCGTCAGATTGTTCAAGTAATTTCTTGAGTATTTCACAATGGTTGACTGCGACCTCCCATTAAATTGATTTTTAACGTCCTAGTTTGTAGACGCGTAGCATTGGAAGGATGCTTTGGCCATCAAGAAATCATGAGATTGGGTAGAATTAGTGCAACTGCTTGTGCGTGTCGTGCATTTCTTTCATTGCCGAACTATAACAGCAGCTCTCCTGAAGCTATTCTTTCTAGTCCAATCTAAGTCCAATGTGTTTCATTGATTTCAAGCGAATTCAGCATGTGTCTTTTGGTTACTACTTCAACTTGAACTACTCTGCCGGTCTCTCACATTATGCAAACACTCTATGCACTTAAACTAGTGGTTGCTCTAGTTATGAGGAGGCGCATTGGTCTCCTAACTGTCGAAGAAACTCGGCTTCCATCACGAGACGTCATGTCTCTCCTATATGAAAACCTTGTAACTACCAGGATAGAGGTTTGAATTATTTTTTCTGGCAAGCGTCTTTTCGGTGGGTTTGTATTATTATGGACGAGGTCACTAACCAGGTGACCTTGCTTTCTCTTTCATCTGGGCTTTGGACCGGCAGTAACCTGAAAGGGACTGCAAGCACAGATTCGTTCGTTAATATCAGGTAGAATGTGTTGAAGTATATGGTGACTGTAGCGGCTTTCCATCTCCGCACTACTCGTTCTTAAGATCCCTGTAGATTCTGTGAATCTAAAGCTTGCGTTAGTACTGACAGTTGCTTACTGCCATTATTTTTATTATTATTGAAGGCAAGTGTATAGCATTCTTTTGTTGGGTCGTCAACCCACCTCTGATTTTATTCTTTTTCCAGTTCCCCCACAGACGTCAGTCTGCATGTTCTCCTAATGCACATGTTACCTTCCGACCAGTTTCCATGTGTAAATCTGCTGAAGATCATAGCTTTGATAGAGAGTATATGACAAGTTGCTTATGGTTTTGACGCCTCAGGCGAAAATAAATCACGAGTTATGGAACGAGCAAGTATAGCTGAATTAAGACGAAAACAGATAATGAAGTAAGAAGATTCAAAGTTCAACAAATCAATGGCAACGACCGATCTATTAAAATATGAGTAGAAAGTTTTAAGAATGTTGGCTTGTCAGGTTGTGGTGAGTTTAATCAACACTTCTGTAAACTGTGAACTGTTGGAAAGTGTGGGAAGCTATGATGATTACAAGGATTTGAATTATTGGATGAACTAATGATCCAAGAAACAACGTAAGTGGATCAAGAACTACTAGATGAGCACGAACGAATGTACTGTATTTAGAATTCGAAATCAAGCATTCAACAACAACAAGAAGTCACGAGTTCACTCAAACACCACAGCAGCTTTATTCTGAAGGTTATCGAGGAAACTGACTCTTTAAGACCTTGTAAAGACCAGTATTAACGTCTCACAAAATATTTTATCGACATATCATTTTATTTTTGCGTTTCCACATTCACGGAATGTGTGATACACGTGATTTGTATACAGCTTGACCCCTTACTATTAGTGCTTGATCACTGTGATACAATTCTATTGGTCAAGAAAAATTCATAGCATTTTTGTGTTTCTTATCAATCATTATCCACAGAAATTCATCTAATATCCAGAAAAAATGATTCTATGTTTTAAATTTTGACAACGAAAGCAATGCTTGCTCTCCATTTTTCTTGTTATTGTTTATGATCAACTAAACAGCTCGCGACTGAAATAAGCATATTAGTAAGAAATTAATATTTAATTCCGTTTTTGTGCTCTAAAATGGACGTCTGCATTGACTTATGGAAAGCTTAGGTATCAGCCCCCTTTGTCCAATAAACTATGACACCTTTCAGAATACAGTCAGCCAACACTTTTCGACTGTTCTTAACTTTTCAATTTGTTGCTTAATCACACCACAAGCTGATAAATTGACATTCGTAAAATATTTTATCGAATTTTTGTGATGGGTAACTGTCATTAGTTTGTCCTAATTTTAGCATATGTACTTCATTATCTGTTTTGCTTTTGACCCAGTTTTCATCCTTGTTTCAATAAATCAACATACATATTCATTCAGACGTAAAAGAGATTAATTCAGTAGTTAGTTCCATTTTAAGAATCATATTCGCTTCACTCTGTGGTGGCCAATGTCTCACTGGTTTTGTGATTGTCGGTACCGATGCATTCTTAGACTTTGTATGCTGCTGATTCAGACAACCGTTACTAAATAGCGTCTCACGGTCTTTAAATCAAAAGATGAATACGAAGTGTTGATTACGTCTATTCGGCACAACACAATTAGACCACCAGACCACGGGCACACAGATAAAATCAATATGCCGGTGACGAAGGGCAAGCAAGCGAACTGGCGAATGAATGAATTAGACCAAAATATACATATATATATATATATATATATATATACATTGGAAAATGAATGGGTCATTGAAATATTTGAGGTTAACATTAAGGCAGATAGAATGAATATGCGCGTGGGTGGTAAGCAAGTTCAGTCGTACCAGCTACCAAAAACATGACAATAATAAGAGCCAGTGGTACTTGTAAGTTATCACTGTACAAATTACTTGGTTTAATAAGTCAATTAAAAGGCTTAACCAAATTAAATATGAACAAGCTCAATTGTATGTAGAGGCACTACAACTCCATAACATGGAAGTAGCCAATAATCCTTACACTTTTTGGCCATCACTTATGGGCTCAGATAATCCTTTTAAGACACTAAACCAAACTACAATCGTGCCTGAATACTCTGGTTTCTATTTAATTTACGCGGTTATACTAATAGCCACGTTTAAACTGAACAATATTTAGCATCTGCCATTTTGCTGGGTAGCCAAGTGCTTCAATTAGTAACCTTTATTCATCACAGAAATACCGAATGCTGTGGCAAATGTAATTAAGTTATTGACACAAACTAATTGATACATCGGTCGTCTGAATTTTTAAAAAAATGTAAATTTTTCATAAATTAAAAGATTCCAAACCAGATTCATAAAATTAGGGAGAAAAAAAAGAACAACAAACTGAAACAGCGACGATTTTCCAGATTAAAACTGCTAATACAGAAATATTCAATTCAATAATTATTTTTTCAAATACGCAACCTCTATTTTTATTAAACACGAATTACTATCAGAGAATTGTTAATTGTACAAAATTAGTTGCGATTAAAGTGACACAAAGAATTATCTTACCAAAAGAACTAGCACTGAGTTTGACGATAAATTATGCAAAAACATATGAACCAGCTACTGGAAAGTAAAGTAGAAACGCCGAAAAAGAACGAAAAGTAATAAAGACAATTAATCATATGTATCATACATAATACTTCGAGAGGAAAAAAACGTCCATTGAGAGACGCACTGTATATAAATGAAAATATTAGGATAGGTTATTTTTATGAAAGTGAAAAGTATTTCGAAAACATAAGCATATCCAATGGTTGATTGGTAGACAATGTTATTTCTTCAATATTTTAAACAGCGTTGTATATCTCTTATGGTGGAACAACTTTAGCTCCTGGAATCTTGGAAATAGTCTAGTAAGAATAAAACAAACATGTTATTTCACATAGTGGAATGTAACAATAAAAACCTATCAACAAACAAATCATTCAGTAAAGGAACACCAAAATATAAGTAGTCTTTAGGAAAGTACAACCAATCAACCTGCTGGTCTCAGAGTTAGTTATATACACTAAGAAATAAATGTGATCAAACTTATATGTGTCATAAAACTAGTATAATGAATGTTCTTCAAAAGTACTACTTAAGAACGGAGGTGCAGTGTGAAACCGTGATGATCTAACAAATTCACTTTCATAATGAAAAGCGAAAAACAAGCAGGAGTAACGACTATTTCGTTCGCTAAACGCTATTAAAATATCTCTATCTGTATTTGATATCTGTGATGCAGATGACTTGATGGTACCTCGAAAAACTTCGAAACATCTGTTAATTGTTTGAATAGTCCACAATCAAATGTCATTTAAATCCTTCGCCGACGAAAAGTTAGATATCGATATGTATAAAGCACCAGAAAAGAGTGTGCATATGAATTTATCAGAAATGTATTGACATCACACAGCAACTAAAATCCATTCTTTCGAAATCACGCCAAACTGATATGCAAAGGAAGTAGTTTGAGAATACAAACTAATGTAAAATTTGATAATAATTGCACAAGTCAGTTTGAGTTTAAACTTAGTTAATTTAACTAACCAACATTTTGTATCATGTCTAAGATCCTTAAAATAGGGTGTGTAAAATGCAGTAATTTTGTTCGATTCGGACCACCAGTGTTTGGTTCTGATTAGAACACTTTAATCATGAGGCCAAATATTTTAAAACTCACTAGAATCAAAACATAACTCTAAGTCAAAACTACTTCAGACCGAAATGTCTACATTATACCAAAACTCATCATTTAACTAGGAAGCATTTTTCAAATTGTATATTGCTGATTCATGAAACTTAACAAACTGATAGGTAATCTCATGAGAGATGTCAAAAACACGTGATTACTTGCTTTTCAAGCCAAAGATTCCTAATTATTCAATTTGTAGTTTAACAGTCTACAACGATACTGTTAATCTGTATGTCCCATTAAATTACTAAAGATACAGACAAAATTTGAATGGGTCGCGATTAACGACAAAAATAACTGGGATAATTTTAGGAGGAGGGTTATTCTCAGATTAAAATTTGCGTAATGTAGGTGAGATACCTACCTGATGGTCATATGATTGAATACAAGATGAAAAGTAAATTTTAAGACAGATCAGATCGAATATGTTTACCCATGCATTCATGTTGATTACATTTCAGCTGATACTAATCAACAACGGAATTCGAAAACAACATAACAGAAATTTCCTTACTAAAAGCAAACTATCTAGAACATTACTGTCTACTTAGGTATAAAGTATGTTCATCCATATGCAAAAAACTAAGATGAATTTCATTATAATGTGTTCACCATAACGACAATAGTTACATATAAATTCAGTATTAATAATCATTGGCACGCCAAACCACATACTGTTATTGTTGTTTGAGTAACGCGTATGCCATCCTAGATGCGCAAAAGTAATCTGTGAATGTAAATCATTTGAACACTTATTGATATCCTAAACAATGCCGATAAATTTGGAAAATAGTGGTTAAGGAAGTCTTGACTCTCTAAGTTAGAATAGTTAAACTTTGATGATATGAAGAAGTCCAGCTAAATGAAGTAGTTGAATATAATGTCTCTAAAAAATGTTCGAGTAATAAAATATTAGTGATAACTATGAATACCTGCCGATATTTTTCTATAAACCTTCTGAGTATACTCAATAGAATTACATTTAAAACAAATGCAAACCAGAACTTTTAAAATAGCAACAAGACTAAAAGAACAAAAATCTAACCTGACTGAGATCAACGTTTGTTAGAGCTCGAATAGCATGAGGAACAGTTCCTACTAATGTAGTAAAATCTTTACCCAAATTGGTAAGACATTGTAAATTAGCTGCATCACCAGTAGACCCATTCATAATGACAATTTCTTTAGTTTTGCTCAGTGGAGCAGCAACTTCAGCAGCTATTTGCGGTAGTGTATCCAATATGAGGTTTAGAATAGCAGCATCACCGTATTTGCTATAAGCTTCAGCTCTCAAACGCATTCTCTCTGCTTCTGCTCGTCCAACAGCTTCCATGGCTTCAGCTTTCGCAATACCTTTAAGACGAATACCATCGGCTTCAGCTTGAGCTAAAAGGATTTTCTGTGATCTGGAACATTATTTAATTGAAAAATAAACAGTCAACATTTCGGAAATAAAAGCACTTAGTGCATTAAAGATTACAGGTAAATTTAAAAATCACTTTTTTAATTCCTCATACTTTGATAAAGTACAAGAATGAAAAGTACTCATTGAATTAAAAAAATTACAAATTAAACGTACTGACTGGAATTAGTACTGCTTGATTCCTTTCTCATAACTAACAATAAAGCTCATTATTCCTATTAGTAACTGAACAACCATTCGTTTTCATTATAACGAATAAAATATAAGAGGAAATCAACGACCCGTCAAATTTAATGCTTGGAATATCCCAAAGTAATGAAAGTAACAAGATAGAAGACAATCTGAACAGAAGATTATTTATCAGAAAATTTACATCTTAAATGTGTAGGGTCAGCACATTTGGTATGAAAGCCCAACCACCGACTGCCTTGACAAGCGATCTTTTGTGGTGTAGGGGTGGTGGGCTGGAAGAAAACTAGGGGCAGCCTAACCAAAACATGGCACGAATCGAAAAAGTCACTGACAGTTGGATTAAGCCATGTTGGTAAGTGTAGACTACTTGTTTGAGGTCCGCGAGATGATTTTAATCGATGGTTAGAGACTTTGAATGACATGGCTCAAAATCGTTTGCAATAGCGCAGGTGCATCCACTCGTTGTGTTCTCTAAAATTTTAATTTTCTGAATTCGAACAAAATCTCAAGAACGCCGAGATTCACCACAAAAAAGTAGTTCATACTTTATTGTCTCAAAATGTTCGCTAATAAGCACATTTTATCTAGTGCAATAACATAACTCATACTATAACAACCCTTAGCTTTATCAACCATCAAAATACCAAACTGTTTGGACATATTTTTATTAACCTCAAGCATCAATGTAAAGTTTAACTAACTAGCACAATATGTTCATAAAAAAAATACTACAATAATCACTAATTGTTGAATTGGAGGCTCTTGAAAAAGTGACAAAAATAAAAATCAAACTATCAAATAAATATATCGAGTATTTCATACATGATTTTAAATTCTCATTTTTTACTTCTTCACTAGTCTTTGGAATCCTTATTTCTACTTTTTCCTCAATACTTCAGTCCACATTTCTTGAGCAGATGCAATATATATATATCACGAAGCATATGTACTTATGAAGAACGAACAATGCTATCGAAGATGATTAGATTGTGAGGCGACAGTTTTAATTTTGTGGTTGAACATATTGAATTCTTTTAATTACTCAGTCGAATGAATTTCGAAATTCGTAGTACATTAAAAGCGGTTATCACGAAGAGAAAGCCGAATAGTTAAAATCGTTAAACAACTTCAATTTCATTCAGCACTTTTATGAAACGAATGTTTTAAAAATCAATATTGCTTGTACTTTCATTTAGTTTAATGAATATTTTAAAATATAACAACTAAGTTCATATAGTGACGTGACTAATTTACGAGTATGACACAAATAATAAGTTATGCAATTCATTCAAACACAGCATACCTATAACCCTCAGCTATTTGTTGTAATCTATAAGCTTCTGCTTCGGCTGGACGACGCACAGTAGCATCCATATTTTTTTCAGTACATAATATGCCTTTTTCTTCAATTTCAATTTGCTTACGACGTTCAACAATATTAATGTTCACTTCTTCTGTTCGAATTTTTTGTCTCTCTTTAGCAGCCTAACAATTAACAGCAACAAAATGAATAATTTCAATCAGTATTATAAATACAAAACAATTATGGCAAGACGATCTAGGTAATAGTGTGGCAATTGATATACAGTAAAAAAATCATTTTTTGACAATCGAGTAACTTGTGGCGTTCGAATTTCGTTATCTTCGAAATTCAGTATATCTCTGTCTTCATGATCGCTACTAAAGAACACGAATCGTTGCCACAATTTCTTTAATATTCAAAATATTTTATGATTGGTACAAATATCGGATTTAATTTTAAATATATATAGTTGATAGCGTCATCGAATTATTTACACAGGTAATCGATAAAGCTAGTCAAATAACTATATGTGTAGGTGGTAAGTAATGCCCAAGCGTACATGCGCATACAAGCTCAACAATGATAAAAGTACAAAATATATGTGAGGTGCTACAATGGCTCACTCCCAGCAAACAAGGATAAAAAAAGTGTCTGTGTTTGCGAAAAAAATTATTCGAAAATATCAAAATTTTGCGAACGATAATGTTATCTCGTTTGTGTAAGTTTGAGTTCGTGTGCGTTCGTGATCTTGAATAATAACGGAAGATCAGAAATCGAAATACACAAAAATTTTCGACATACAAATGTGAAGCGAAGAAAAAATTATTTTCGAAATGGCTAAAAAAGTTATCGATTCAAAATCGTAGCTATATATCTTTCCGGCCATCTGACTCTTTGTCCATATCTATTCGTCCGTGGACTTTTTTCGTTTTCCTGCGTTGCTTTCGCTGATGGTTGTAACTCGCATTGCGGTGATTCGATGGCTTTCGAAGGATTTGTACTTATCAGCTGTTTCTCACTTTCAATAAAAGTTGGTTTGACTCGATCTACGCTAACTACATCCGTTTTTCTAGCTTTATCAACCTTGATAGTTTTATCGTTTCTTCTAATTACTTTAAATGGACCATTGTAGGTCGCTTGTAAGGGATGTTGTACATTATCTCTTCTGATAAATACATGGGTACTGTCGTTCAGTTGTTTCGGAATATATACCCGATGTTAATTTTTCTTCGGAAGCGTTATTCTAAGATCACTCATGTGTTCTTTTAGGCGATGTAAGTAGTTGGCTATATCAGTTGGAATACTTACTTGAGGTGGGAAACTCCCCTGGTGGACGTAGAGTAGTTCCATAAAGTAATTCTACAGGGTAATATCCAATATCTTGTTTAAATGTCGGTCTTAAACTCAACATGACTAATAGAAGCTTGCTGACCCAATCATTATTGCTGATAATAACTGTGAGAGATGCTTTTAGTTATCGGTGTATTCTCTCTACCATACCATTCACCATCGGATGGTAAGACGTTGTGTGTATACGTTTAATGCCGAGAAGTTCTATAAGTTGTTGGAAGAGGAGACTTTCGAATTGGGCTCGTCTATCGGTTGTACTATTAGCAGGCACTCCATAATATGAGATCCAATGTTCGACTAAGGTTTTAGCTATGGTTTCTGCTGAAATATCTTTTATTGGCACTGCTACAGGTCATCGCGTGAATCTGTTGATACAAGTAAAAATATAACTGAAGCCATTTGAAATTGGCAGTGGTCCCACAATATCGATATGTATACGCTCGAATCGGTTGTCTGGATGACGGAAAGGACCTACTGCGGAACTTGTGTTACGATCAACTTTAACTTTCTGGCATTTTATGCATGTCTTCGTCCGGTTACGAACATCTCGGTTCATAAGTGACCATACAAAACGTTCGCTGATCAGACTGATCGTGACATCATTTCCAGGATGTGATATATTATGCATAGTTTCGAAAACTTTTCTTCTAAACGGCTTTGGAATAAACGGTCGTGGTCGGCCTGTAGAAATATCACACATTAGGTTTACCTTACCGAATGGAGTTTCTCGGAGTACTAAAGAAGTTGTCCTGGATGATCTTAGCCTGTCGTGCTTGTCGTGCTTGGCGTTTAATGCTTTCGTGAGTGGTTGGGGATCTGTGTACACTGTAAAAATGGTACCCCCGAGCATATGTCGAAAATGCTTTATCGCCAAATAAATTGCTAGCAGTTCTCTTCCGAACGTACTGTATCTCGTTTGCGTGGGACTTCATTCTTTTCTAAGAGATTAAATTGGTTCCCATGTGACGTTTACAAAATGCTGTAACACGGCTCCAAAAGCGATGTTCGACGCGTCAGTCATGACGGCTAATGGAGCTTCGTTTTTTCATCGTACCAACATTATCTTCTCATTCAACACGCGTTTAGCGTTCTTGAATGCCTGTATGGCGTCCACTGACAAGTGAAATGTTCGGGCACTTCCTCGCAAAGCGTCAGTTCGGGAATGAATCGTCTATAGCAGTTAGTTAATTAGCCCGAGGAATCGGCGTTTCGGGCAACGGATAATCACGAATAGCTGCAAATTCTGATGGAACTGGTGTGATACCTTGAGAATTTATTATGTCGTAGAAATTGTAGTGACTTCTTTCCAAATTCACCCTTCTTTACGTTGATGGCGATACCGTGTTCTTGTAGCTTATTGAACAACTGTCTTAGTTGTTGTAGATATTCTACCAGTGTAGCACTAGCTACAAGTATGTCATCAATGTACAAATATACGCCTGACAAACCTCTAACTACCTGGTCGATCAATCTTTGGAAGGTTTGAGCTGCGTTAGTTAATCCGAACGGCATTCGCAAAAATTCGAATAATCCGAATGGAGTGATCACGGCCGTTTTCGGTATATCGTCCTGCGCCACGGGAAAATGATAACAAGGCCAATTTTCGAAAATATAATGGCACCTTTCATGTTGTTAGTAATGTCGTGGATATGTGGCACTGGATATCTATCAGCAAGGGTTTGTTTAATATTAAAGTCCAGTAGTGAGCCACTAAAAACTTACTACTTAATAATAGGAAAAGTAATTTGGAAGAATATTTAGCATTCCTGTAGATTACAACTGATAGACCAAAGGCGCGTGAGCACTTCTTAATATTATGATTTAGAAGTTCAATAACTATACACTAGCCAGCTACAACAAAATATCAATGAGTGGTATGTAATTTACGAATCAATCTCAAGCATTCTATACATGATAAGGTTCTGCTTACATTTAATACACTATCTGTTTATCAACTATTTCCATAATCATATTGACTAACTCTAGATTATTCTGTATTTATTGCTAACGAGAAATAAATGATAGTTCTTATGTATAATGGAAATAATAAAAGTACTTATTCGTTCAAAAAAGTGAAATTCTTTAAACAAACATTTATATTAATTAGTTGACCTTAATAGTAAATCAGATGTTGATAGATCAATATTTTGATTAAGTAATGCACAAACTAATTATTATACTCATTTCAAAGGCACCATAGATAAATACTACAACTGACCTAATTTTATCTATCCAAATCATTTTAAAGCTTAGAGAAGTTGTTTTTCGGCTTACGGTTCATTTAAAACATATACAGCAAAGTAAGTTCTTGTAAGTTAAATCAGAAAGAATAATGAAGGAATGGCAACTTCCAAGACCAATTTACGGACTGTTATTATACATTTTCTTACTGCATAACTGTCGATCAACCAGACTGCTAATATATATATGCATATATATATATATATATATATATAATTACAATCTACTGTTTCTGTTTTGTTGCCGGTCTGTTATTTACAGCGGTTCCTATTCACAGATACTTTAAGGCTTGTTCATGCATAATTGTTACTTTTTACGTATAATAGGATGCGGTTCGGTCTGCTTGCATAAACTACAACCGTTTGAACTATAAACGTAGAAGAAGCTGGCTACTGATTTCAGGACTCAAGAGCAAAGAAGAGAGAAGCTAGATTAATCAAAATTCAATAAGAACTGAGTAACGTTTTCAGCTAGTCCAGATACTTAACCGGTGATAGCGATCATCACAAGGCATCTACGTTTACGATGACTGAAACCAACCACCTACAGTACATAATGTTAATGTTGTTACCTTTTGCTTGTGAAGAACAGACTAGAGAAAATAAGGCTGGTTTTCGACCTGGACGTGGCTGTATAGACCACATTTTCACACAACGACAGGTCCTGGAACACAGGCACACATTTAGGCGTCCTACAATATTTGTCTTCCTGGACCTAAAAGCGGCATTTGACTCTGTTGATCGTGAGGTTCTGTGACAGTGTCTGTCATTGAAAGGTGTACCAAAGAAGTACATTAGCTTATACAAGCTCTCTACTCGAACACCACTGGTCGAGTGAGAGCTTATGGCGAACTGTCACCGGAATTCTTTACTTCAAGTAGTGTCCATCAGGGGTGTCCACTCTCTCCATTCTTGTTTAATTTTATCATAGACATGCTCCTAGATATAGTACTATCTTCTTCTGAATTTTCAGGAGTAGTCCTACCAGGAGGATCGCTTATTGAAGTAGAATATGCCGATGACATAGTTCTACTTGGTGAAGACGCTGACAAAATGCAGTTTTCTGACCACTCTAAGAAACAGTGCAAGCCTGTTTGGGATGCGATTCTTCCCGTCGAAATTCAAAATGTTGCTTCAGGATTGGCTTCCGTCAGTACCTGAACTAGTGAGAGAGAGTAAAGCAGCTGAGGGTGTCGACCGCTTCATCTATCTGGGGAGTCTCATCAGTGCTGATGGCCTGGTGACTGACAAAATTTCAGCACGGATACAGAAGGCTCGATTAGCTTTTACCAACATGCGTCATTTATGGCGTAGGCGAGATATACGTTTGATGACTACAAGACGAGTGTACTGGGCAGTAGTTCACTCCGTCCTACTATATGGTTGTGAAACATGGCCAATCAGAGTAGAAGATATTCGTAGGTTACTTGTTTTCAATCATAGGTGCCTCCGAAACATTGCTTGAGTATCGTGGACAACCGAGTAAGCAATGCTGTTATTAGGAAACGGGTGCTAGGTAAGTATGGCAGGTCCATAGATGAAGTAATGAAACTCCATCAGTTGAGGTGGTTGGGACATGTACAGCGTATGCCTAACCACCGACTGCCTCGTTAAGCTATATTTTGCGGTGTAGGAATAGGTTGGATGAAAGCTAGGGGCGGCCAAACCAAAAAATGGCAGAAATGCATGAAGTCACTGACAAGTGGGCTGAGTCATGTCGGTGGGTGTCGACTACTTGGTTAGGGTCCGCGAGATGATAATAATCGATGATTATAGACCCTGAATGACATGGCTGAAAACCATTTGCAATGGCGCAGGTGCATTCAATATTTGTGTTCTCTCAAACCCCAAACTTTTTAATTCCTCACCAATTTATCTTTTTATTTTAAGTTTATTTCACTAGATTCTACTTCTTGAATAATATCTTCTAATTCTGGTCTCTCCGATTATTGCTAATACTTTTACTACCTCGACTACTATGAGATTTAAAGTGACAATTGCATCTCTGTGCTAATGTAACGTGGCAACTTGAACCGATGTACGTACGTAGGAAGTTCTATGTTGCTACTGATTGATTGATTGATTGAGGTGCCAAATCACTATTCACTGATGCTGTATAATTTCAGTGATATTTTTATACGTCCCATCTAACTCACTATCTCGATAGGATATTTGTGTCGATACACATGTACGTTTTAAGTAAGTAAATTAGGGCATGATATTAGTCTACGAATTCGTAGGCCGTCCGTCTGAGTAATTCTAATCCTGTTCACGTTTGGAGACCTTACGTTCAAAGGCTGCAGTGGCATGGGTGCATTCATTCTTTATCTTTCGCCAAACATTTAGCTTGGTGTTATTGGATGCCCTGATCTCATTCGTTACCTTTGAAAACAGCGTATGTCAAGTTCTCCAATCGAAGGGATGTTCATATTTCCATAATCTTGCTTTTCAGTTTATTAATTTCTTTTGGTTTGATTTCGGGCGTAACAAATTTAAACAGAAAGAAAAGGATGTTCAGTCTTACATAGCCTATATGACTGGCTGAATTAGTCACAATAATGACCTTTTACAAAACATTAACAGTAGCCTGGTTGATATTTAAAGTAAACCAAGATCATTCAGCAAACTGACAACTGAAATTTATCAGTTTTAACCAATAATGACAATAAATAATGATAGCTTAACAAACTGTATTGAAATTTTTTTACCGATTACGTACATTAAGACATAAGTTTGTTAATCGTCATTAAACCTGTTCCATACAAAAATCTATCCACAAATATTCATAAAAAGGCTTAGTCATGGAATATAATGTCGAAAGATATACTATTAGTATTGATGATTTCATTTACCTGTAATTTGTAGGCCAATTCAGACTCAGCACGAGCTGTGTTAACCTCCTGATCAAAACTAGCTTTTTTCAGCTGAAATTCACGACTTGAATTTGCAATATGCGTATCAGCTGAATAACGAACATCCAGACGAGAGCGATCACATTCTGCTTCCTAAAAAAATGACCAATGAAACAACACTAACACTTAGCAGATATGTAACACAGAAAATTCATAAAAACCTTTCGGTTGAGATTTAATAATGAGCCAATATCCAAAAAAAGTAAGCCATGGCAAAAGCGAAGATATATTTAGCGTAAAAATAATTAGTATAAGTAGGTCATTTCAACCAATATTAAATTTTCTGGCACTTTGTAAGTGACGTTATGTGAGTAGTAAAATCCTACGTTTTTGAGATTGCTTGATCATGATGATAGCAATCAGCTATTTTTAACTTGGCAAAGTGAGGAATAAATAATGGAAAAGAGATAACCTCAGATTTCTAAAACAAAAATGGTGATTAACAGTGACCAATCAGTACAAAGCACAAAGTTAAACAAAGAATTTATAAAAATTTAACGGGAAATGAAAACTTCTTAGATGCAGAAGTTATGGTGGAAACAGTAACGCATTCTACACCTACGGTTAAGCCAAGAGTTTGGTATAGGAAAAATATGCAGAACCTCTGGTAAGATAAAAGTTAACCAATTGATAAACACCATTTTCGTGCTATGAACTCTTGAATAAATATAATGTGATAAATAAGCTAGATCATCATACAAAGTATACTTTAGTTGGTATTAAACGTGCCTTAATCTCCATTGTTACGCTTTCAAATATTCAGAAATGTGATAAAGAAAGTATGGATTATGTAGATTCGTGGTAATCTAGAAGACGTGTGAGAATTAGTTGTTAAATAATATTATACATGAGGCCAAATTTTGAGAGTTTTACTGACTACTGAACAGGTAATGTAGTACTCTACTACTCAGTAGAGAAAGTAAGTAAAGAGGTATATCTGGATTTACAGCTTCCCACAGATTAAATAGAGTTTGAAATGAATACTAAGCACTTTATAGTAACTGGTAGTAACCAGTTTTAATCTTGAACTCAGTAGCTGAAGCTTCAGCATCTTAAGCCAAAATCGCTTAACAGATATTAGCCGTGAAAATAATAGAAATATAGCTGTAGTGACAGTATTAGTAGCAACAGAAGAGATTAGGGATCGAAGGTAAGATTCAAAATATAAATTATTTAAAAAAAAACCATGATGAACTAAGAAACATAGAATTTGAGTAAACAAAGGATGGGTTCAACTGAGCTATTGCAAACGAATTCCAGTCATGCCATTCATTGTCGCCAACCGCCGGATACAATTGTCTCGCCGGCCACAACCAGGTAGACTACTCCTACTAACATGGCTCCGTACAGTTGTCATTAGTTTTGTGGGTTGTCTATTTCTTGAGGGACCTGAAAAGAAAGTTGCGTTGGTGACCTGGGAGCGTGACCGTATAACCAAAGGGACAGCTGCTTGAAGCTAATCACAAACAACTTTCAATGGATAGTTTTCGAAGTGTGAGCCCCGCTCTTAAAAGGCCTAACCGCCGGATAGGAAAACCCATCGGGTAAGGCAGGGTGTGACACTATCATGGTTTATTTTTTTTACCCCGTTATGAGGAGGTAGTATTGCTGCAGATGCTGGTCGTTTGAGAAAAATGCCATACTGCTGTCGTCTCTCTCCCCAGTCAGCAGTGCGGTTTCGCCTTCAGACTTTAAGTTGAAGCTTTTAATTTTACGGTTTTCCGACCGACCCGCATAGCATGGTAGACCCTAAAGGACAATGTGTTTCAGCTTGATTGGATTATCACGATAATCAAATCCGATCACCTTGTCAAGGTTCGCTGCAAAGGTTGAGAAAATGACTATAAAGGGATTTACTGTATTTAAACCCATAAAACTGTTAATAAAATGTGGTTAGTCTGAAACGACATAAATGTTTAAGAGCTTTCTCATGGAAAAATCCAATAACACTCGATATGAACAATACCTTAATTCCTGCGTCTCGTTCAGCTTCAGCAACGCCAATGTCAGCATCTCTTTTTACATTTGCAGTTTGTGCACGTCCTAAAGAATTCAAATATTCCACACGGTCGTAAACATCTTTTATGGTAAAACTTAATATTTCGATTCCCATTCGTCCTACATCCGGCGCAGCCACCTCACGAACCAGGGCAGCAAACTGATCACGATCCTGAAACAAAGAGGACATTGGTTGATTCCAATTACTAGTATATATAGGGAATATATGAGAAAGACCTCTTTAGTGAATTCAGTTCGGGATTTCACTTTGCTTACAAAATGGAAGCACTAGCATCTAATACACGATTTTATATGATACCCTATTCGACAATAGGGAATCAGATGAATTATATATGCTAACACTAAGTTTACTTTTTATCTTCGTTTCGTCGACATCACACTGATAAATGACAATTAAGTAATTCGAGTTCCCATATTAGCTCACTCAGTTTAGATTTTTACTTATAATACGAAAGTTAAGATTACTTTGAATTTTAAGAACTGGCATGGATTATAAAAGTGATATATACTGGTTATTTAACCAAAACAGTTACCAGTATTTCACTATTAATCCACACTTAGAATATGAGTGCTTACGAACAAGCAGGGATGGATTGATGTGGAATATGTGGAAAATTACAGGCACTTTACCACATAATTTGCATATGCAATAAACCAATTTGTTCTGAAAACATATCTAATAAAAAGGACATCTCATACGAAATTCGAATTCGGTTGACACTCAACTATTCCACTTCCTATTACTAGTTCAGATGCCGATGCAAGCCAATCCTGAAGCAATGTTTTGTATTTCGACGGGGAGAATCGCAACCCAAACATGCTTGCATTGTTGCTTAGAGAAGTCAGAAGACTCTGCATTTTGTTGGCGTCTTCACCAAGTAGAACTATGTCATCGACATGTTCTCAGTGAACAGGTGAATTTCCTAGTAGGTCAACTCTTGAAAAGTCAGACAATGAAAGATTCATCTCTAAAAGTATGTGATTGACAAAGTTGACTCAGAATAGAGAGTGGACGACCAACTTTAAGTAATCAATCCTGATGACAGTTAGCCATAAGCCCCAACTCGACCAGTAATATTTGAGTAGACAGCTTGTATAAAGTTAATGTACTTCTCTAGTACTCTTTCCAGCGACAGACACTAACATAGATCCTCACGATCAACAAATTTCCTTTAACCTTTTCAACTTTATAAAGAAGCGAAGGATTTACATCAATTTCCACTCATATCGACTGAGGATCATGTGTAATCGAAGTTTGATCGAAGGAAAATTGAACCAGTCTATTCGATCGATGCTTAGAGACCCTGAATGACATGGCTCAAAATCATTTGCAATGGAGCAGATGCATCCATTCTTTGTGTTCTCTCAAATTCTAACCTGAATTCTTCATCACCTCTATATTTTCTGTTTAGTTTATTTCACTAGATTCTACTTCTTGAATAATATCGTTGAGCCCTAAAGTTTCCGATTACTGCTAACACTTCTACTACCTCTACTACTATGAGATTTAAAGTGACAATTGCATCTCTGTGCTAATGTGGTGTGGCAACTTGAACCGATGTACGTACGTGGGAAGTTTTATGTTGCTGTTGACTGACTTCCCTACTGTAACTTTCTTACGTTCAGTAAGCCACAGACAGATATGGGCTAGTACTAGGGCATGATCTGAATCTATAGATTTGTTCCAGAATGAGCGGCAGTTCCCAATGGAACCTCTCAATCGTTGACTGATAGCAATACGGTCTGGTTGGATCCAGCGTCGAGTCGATTTTGGGGGTCACCATATCAAATAATGTTCTTCCTTAGGCTTAAAGTTATTATTTCCTAGAAATAGGCGGTTATCTGCTCAAAGTTGCAATAGACGGTCGCCATTATCTGTTCGATCAACCGCGACAATGTAAGATCCACCTAGAGGTCTTTCCGTTTCACAGTGTACTTATTTGAGCACCGAAGTCAATAGCCACTATCACTACTTCAAAGTGCCTAGCAGTTTGGAGAAGGTAAGAAATTTTTCGGCGAATTTCATCCTTACCTCATCTGAGCTGAAGTCAGTGGGAGCGTAGGCAGAGACGACGAAAAGGCAACGGCGTGTCTCAATCTTTTCGATTCTTTACTGTCTCGTTTAGTCGGACGGCGCACAAGCGACCATCAACTAGGATACATTCGAAGAAGGCTAGTTCTGTCCTGGCATTTAATGCTATACCTACACCAGCGAGGCCACGTGAGGCAGCATCAGTGCTTACAGATACGCGAAGTGTAAATCCAGATGGTTCTTTATCTTGACAAGGAGAGGTCGAACAAATAACTCTACTCGGATCCTGTGAGCGTGTTTCGGAGACGCAGCTCAGGAAGCCTGTTATCTTATTCGGACAAGGTTCGAACATTAAAAGCTGCAGAAAATTGTTTGGAATGGGGTTTCAGGAGACCAGGAATAACGTTTCGCGTACGCGAATCATTCGCGTTAGTGACGCATGGTGATAGAGAGATAAGAGAAGAGTTAGTCGTGCAAATAAGAGAGTTATCAAGAGTTATAGGTAGGATTTGATTGTGACCAAGTTGATCTCGTGTGTTGTTACAGGTATGGGAGCGGATGTCACTTCCCGGCTACCCATACCGTAAGTGTTTCTTGAGTGGCCTGAAAAAAAGTTGCATAGGTGTTGGTCTTAGCGACCCCGGAACATGATTGTGGAATCCAAAGGACAACTGCTTGAGGCCGGTCACTCACGACCATTTTACAGAATGCTTTGGAAGAGTTAGCACCGCTCTCCAAATAGCCTTACCACCGGAGACGGAAACCCATAGG
Organism: Schistosoma turkestanicum; assembly: GCA_944470395.2. Classification (NCBI taxonomy): domain Eukaryota; kingdom Metazoa; phylum Platyhelminthes; class Trematoda; order Strigeidida; family Schistosomatidae; genus Schistosoma; species Schistosoma turkestanicum. The sequence goes on from OX103971.1 coordinate 41,067,219, forward strand.
GAATGGTGAGGTGTGATGTTTTTAGGCCTGACCTCCAACCCCTTACTTCCTTGTGAGAAGGCAGTATCGCTGCAGAAGCTGGTTGTCCGAGAGAAACACCTCAGTGCTACCATACCCTTTAAAGTTAGCAGTACGAATTCCGCCTCAGACCTAGAATCGCTGATTTTATTTTCACCGTTTTCCAATCGACCTGCCTGACATGGTAGAACTTACATGAACAATATAGCTTGGTTGGGTCATCACGATAGGCAAGCCCGACCACCACGTCGAGGTAGCAGCTACGGCCGGGAAAAAAGCTTCACTAAATGTAAAGTACTACGCAAACAATCTTTTTATCGTAAAACCATCCAAAAAATTTGGCAAAAAAGGTTACAACTAACACGGTAGATGGCTTCTACTGACAAAGTTCCAAGTATAGCTCTTAAATGTCCTTCCATTGTTTGAAGTATGGTGTTTTGAATATCTCGTTGTTTTTTCCCTAAAAATTGCTGACACGCTACCTCAAGCAGCTTATCGTCCCGCATCACTTTGACCTGTGCTACGCCTGTCAATGGAAAATAAAGCTAATAGACTAACGAAAATCAAAAAATTACCTGTCACAGTTAAAGGAACACCCTCTGATGTTTCCACGTTTTCGCAAACCGGATTTAATGTCATTACTCCTAGTGAAATCCTATGACTCTATAAATAACTCGAAGGATTTACTTCTGAACCTGAGTGATAAGCCACCAAGCCCACCCCCATCCACCAATTATCGTACGCACATTCGCAGCTCCACAGCATCCACCTTTAAAAATAACCGTCACAAACATCAAAAAGCCATCATTTTGACTCAGAGATCATTTTATATGCCACAGAACGCAGTGATATTCCACTATTATATCCAAAAATATCATATGTAAGCAAAATTATTGTTTTATTTAAACAAATATTAGCACAGAAGTGCTTAAACAAAAACTGTCACCGCACATACTGACTTCAAAACAACATTATGCAACAGATGAGTTGGCTGTCCGCTCGTCAAATATTTTTTTCTACATTATACTGTGATTTATAAAAAGGATCATGGAAGTGACAAAGCATTGAATCCCGTCTTACACTTTGCATATCTGATGGCGCAATAAGAAATAAATGAAACAACACCGGACACCACTTTTACAACACTAGCTAGCTGCGTCATACATCAATGAAAAAGCGATTCTCATATAAACAAAAAAGAAGAAATACCTACATTTGTGCCTGAGACACGGGCACACATGAGTTGGTAAAAAATAGGAAGACATTTTGATTAAGTACATGCGACTTTTTACTACCAAACAACAATATCCTGGTTTAAAACCCCCAATATACGAAAATTAATACCAATCCCTACTCTAAAATTAGTAAGCAAGTCAAGTTTCGCACTTATGGATTATGTTACAAGCGCCTACAATCTAAACATCAAGTTAATGCAAACTAAATTATTGGTTGATATTTTTAACAGATACAAATTTACAGTCAGTAATAACTTGGACAGAAATTTTGAGTAAACTACGAATGAAGATTTGACAATCACTATTGAGTTAAAGTACATTCTTAAATGGTTAAGTGACAGTGCGATTTAAAAAGTGATTGGACTAACAATTCACATATACATAAACCAGAGCGTTATTCTACAAGAAGTGATAACCATGTAATGGATTCAGTTATGTCATGCAAACGGAGTAAATAACTTGCAACTGGCAGATATGCCTACTTTTAGAAGGTTTTACTTGCGCTTACGTTGGCCTCCTTCGAGAAAAAGAATATTGACTGTAATTTTCGAAGGTGAAGTTTACTTAACTGCCACAAAATCTAGTGCTCAAAATCAGATGATACTGTGAAAACAAAAGTTGCATCTGGTAATACCCAGAGGCTTCTCCACCTTATTCCAGTCACCAGCAACGGGAAGATTGATATCAGTCACACAATGTGAGTATGATATAAAGCGTTTAATTGAAACACGTGCTTGCAGATATAAGAAACATGGCCACGGAGAAATTAATCGTAATGCTCAGACAAACCAACATAATATGTAGCTAAAACTATAATTATGTAAGGCAGGAAAGGTAAAGTGCACCGTGAAAGCCTTAACTTGCAAGTTAAGGGACCTTATCAGAGGGATCACAGATTAGTAATGTGCAGATCTTCTTTGAAAAGTCTCCACAAATATGGCAACCAACTAGTAAACCTGTTTAAAATAAGACTTCAGATGATAACGTGCTATGTGTATTTATTGGAGAGCTTGTGTAACCATAATCCAAACAATTAGTAATGCATGAGATGAAGTAATCAATTAAAAGGAAAATGTGGTGAGGCAAGCAAAACAATATTTCAATGCACATGCTGGGCCAGGGACACAATAACCTTACATCAAATTGAAAGCAGACTAGTCAGTGACCCTAGATTGCACAGGGCAAATATGAAATTCGAATATAGTAAGAATCTCACATTAGGTTTCGACTTCCACATATACTGAAAAGGATATGAGATTTTCAGCCAGATTCAATAAATGAACATTTGAAATCTTACCCACAGTTCTCGAGACCGTAAACAAAAGCCTAATGATTTAAAAACGGACCTGCTCGAAATGATTTAGTCGAGAATCACATACTAAAATGCTGAGAAATTAAGAAACGAATTAATGTGAGAATTCTTGAAACCACTATTGCATGCAGTAATTAGAACTATTAATGTAACCTTATTCTCAGCAAAATAACTTAAGAAAATAAGGACCTTACAAAAAACTCATGATGACAACAGCAGTTACCGGAGATAACAAGGGCCTCACTAGGCCCCACTGTATGAATATTCCCCATCAGCTCAAATCAAAAAGGTGTCAATGCCGAACTAGTCGTTGGAAAGTAAACTTGGTTTACAAAAACAAGATATGAAGAAACATGAACTCTCGATTGGACTTTCAAAATTTTTTTACTTGTTTAATAAAACTTGCAAAAACTGTCACTAAAAAGGAAAGCACAGAAAGCTTGCTGTTGATATGAGCTGTTCAAATATCTTGTATTTCGGTATAGTAATAGACAAATTCACTAGAACAGCTGTGTATCCTTTTTTCAACATTAATTTGTGTTCAACTGATCGTCGAAAACCAGCCAGTATAGTCATCCTATATCATTTTATTCGTAATAGCACTTGCTTCAAATTTCCCTATAAGATTATCAGTCAATACCATGTACTTGTTTTTGATGACTAGAATTTAGTTACGAGTAAGATTTTCAGGGTCTGTATGTTCAAAGATGGTCTCATAGAACTATTCTGAGAAAACCTCGACACTTCTCATTGGATCGGGGAAAACCTCAAATTAAATCAGATGTGTGGGAATTCCACTTTCATGAAGATAGAGCTATTGGTTTAATAGAAGCATTCATTATTATTACCAATTGTACCAGTGATTTTATTAGTGAAACTTTTGCTTATGTGTACTTTGTACGCTCTAAATTTCCTTCATTGTTGCTGCCATTTTTCAGTAGATCGCTCAATGTAACTTCGCTCTTTTCTGGCATGACTTCGGTATTCCTTTAACACCACGCAATCGCCAGCGAATGCATTCCCTTGTATGGATTTGCTTTTCTCCTCTCTCTGTGACTCACGGAGATATTATATTTAGTGACGGGGTATTAGTCATCTACGACTCGTGCCACCAAAGACGTTTTGCGCAAACCACATAGATGACATTGATTACTACCCAGACCTTTCGAAACATGCATAAACCTTTTTGCTGATTATTTACAGCTGATTCCTAAAATCTAATGCATTTATAAATTGATCATACGATTGTTTATGCGTCGTTTGCATAAGTGTTCTTATGGAAAGTTAGTGGACGATTCTTAGAGGGCAGTAAAATATGGCAACAGTGGCAACATAAAACGCCAAATTTTATTGTTTTTATCAACTGACGAAAACCTTAGGTGTTGTGAAGGTGATCAGATATTGAAATAGATAATAAACACATCTACTTATTTAAGATATAACTTGCTATGAAATTCATTTTATTTGTTGTTGTTGTTCCAATAAAACTGTCATCAGAAGTGTCTTGCGAAGAAAAAAATTATTCATCTCTTTAATGGACAATATTAAAATACTTTTATGCTGGTAGTGTTCAAACTACTGCATGGTATAAAAGAAATACTTAAGACCAAAAATATTCGGAAATTTGATGCAAAAATGTTAGTTGAATAAAAAACTTACAGTTTGATTAGTGAGTCCTCATGAAACCAGCTGAAAAATATACAATTAGAAGATAAGAAGACAATTAGAAGATAAACAATTCACTGAGATTAGTAAAGGCATGCAGATATTCTACAAAACGTGTGAAATCCAAGCTTGAATTTTCTCTGAATCGCTATCGAAACCCATTCACTTTATCTCTCGCACCGAGATAGGAAGCCTGGCACTGGGACAATTGGTTACAGTAATAGATGTCTCCACCAAGCGTGTCCTCTTTACAAAAGTGTTCCACTGCACTTTCAATACCAGCAGTCGAACCGAGTTAGTTGTTGTTGGATTAAGTTTTTATCATTCACACGACTTACTAGATTTTGTACAAGATACCGGAAATCGATAAACTGAGTAATCTATTAGAATGCTAACAACTAACGACAAGTTTATTCAGTCTAAATCTTTGACTTAGTTTCTCACAACCAGCTATTATTTAAGTTAAGTGATATGGAGAATGGCAAGAACTTTATTTTGTGGATAAGAGATGAGGAAAGATCATTCAGGAGGATTTGTTTGAGTATTTAGACGGAAACCGGATACATCGTGAAAATCAAAACAGTTTTAGGATAGGCCATTCACATCCCGCAAACTTATCAGTGGTCGAGGAGAATTGATGTTTCCTTAAACATCAAAGGCTACCCTTAGATGAAGAATTCATTGACATTGGTACGGCTTTTGACTAATCCGTTGATAATCGGCTTTTATCTAATTAGTGTGACGTAAGGAGGGATGGAAACTTACCCATTTTCATGAAGGATTTCCTAGTCGCGCACTAATGGAGGGTGTGTGTTAAGTTCAAGACAGCTGAGAAACTATGCCTAGCGAGATGTCTCAAGGTAGAGTTTTGGGACGAGTGTTATCCCTACTGTAAGTATATGACCTGCCTAGTCTTCTACCACTATTCATATCGTTATATGCTGGTGATATCAAGAGATGGGGTGTGGTAGAATGTGAATTTGACCCATAGGAGCTCAAAAATGACCTTAAGAAATGATGCGGTTGGTGTAGACTCATGCAGTTGTCGATAGTTTCGTTCTAAGTTGATTATGAGGTATATTGACCACCAAGATGTAAATACATACGCACTGACTATCGTTGAATTATCACTTGTCTAACAGAAAATGACCTAGGAGTCATCTTTAGACAAGGCTTAAGAACTAGTGTATGCTGCATAACGATAGCAGCTGAATTTTTTAGAGGTTTATGGTCAGTACGCAAAAATTTCAGTTTTGTTGACGCAGAAACCTTTTTGAATTTGTATGAAGGGCTTATTCGTTCTGAACGAACTGATCTAAATGGAATAACTAGGCTATTTAATAAGTGCAAACAACCGTAGGTAAGATGATTCTCATAATCGCAACGCTGCCAGATGACGAGAGACTGTCTGAATAAAACCTTTTTTTGTCATAATGTAAGACCAGAAATGACACAGTCAAAGGTCTGCAATGGTTTTGTGATAAATATTCATATGTTATGCCCTCATTTTTTTTGTCTCCCAATACAGAAAATCCACACTTTAAAATGTTAACGGACTGTGTAGAAATTACTTGTCAATGATTAGAACAGTCATTGCAAGAATTCTTCTCTATTTATATAAAAAATGCACTCTCAGGTGCTAATACAGACTTGAGCAACAAAAGAGTTTGAAGCTTGTACCTTTCTTCTTATACATCGGCAGCATTTCTAACTGAAGGTCGTGGGAATTTCATTATCAGTGGTTTTATCATCCAGTTACAAACCAGCGTCATTAGTGATTGACAAGCATTTGATGGAGTCACCTTGGGTCGAGAAATATAGACCTATTGAGCTTAAAGACATTGTTGGGAATGAAAACACAATTCTTCGTTTATCCGTATTCGCTCGAGACGGCAACTTGCCTAACATAATAATAGCTGTAATTCAGTGTTTGTTCCTATCAACTTTGCTATAGGGTCCTCCAGGTTGTGGAAAAACTACAAGTATCCTGTGCTTGGCTCGAACTCTTTTGAAAAATGCTTATAAGGAAGCAGTCCTTGAGTTGAATGCATCCAACGAAAGGGGTATCGAAGTAGTGAGAACTAAAATCAAGATGTTTGCACAAAAAAAGGTCAGTCTTCCTGAGGGGAGACAAAAAATTATTATTCTTGATGAAGCTGACAGGTTAGTAGTTTATTCTTCGTGAGACTTTGTTGGGATTTAGGCTTTAGTCTCACAGTTAAGGTGTAAAAGCTAATTGAAACCATATTTTGTTGCTTCGAGTATTTTTAAAATATATACTGGTAACACTTCAGTCATGTAGATCCAATTATTAGGTGCTGTCTTTTCACGCTTGTTGCTCATTTTGTATGAGTGGATCACATTTCATTAGGACCTTAAAGTAATCGCCCAACTAAACTCAGGGCAGTGAGTCAGCACGGAAAAATGTAATATCTACGTGTTACATCTGAATAACCTGGTGATCGCACTTTTTAAGGGAGCACAAATCGAAACATAAAGTGGTTGCCAGGATTTAATTGGGACGTCAGTATACCATTAAATAGATCATTTACACCTGATATTTGTTGTTTTATATTTTCAATATTCGTTTCTCTGGGAAAAATAGTTACTAAAGTCACCAGTCCGAAATGATATATGCGAATCATTTTATCAAACTGCAAGTCAGAATCGCCCGACCATAGCTGTTACCTTGACGTGGTGGCCGGGCTTGCCTACCGTGATGACCCAACAGAGCTATATCGGCTGCGACATATGTTCTTGTAGGTTCTATCATGCCAGGCTGGCGGACTGGAGAACGATGAGACCAAAAGCAGTTACTCAACGTCTCAGGACAAAGTCTTACTGCTGACTGTAGAGAGGTGTGACAGCAGTAAGGTGTTTCCATCGTACAACGATCATCTGCAGCGATTCTGCCTTCTTACAAGGAAGGAAGGGTTAAAAAACATCGACCTTTAAGTGTCACATCTCACCCTACCTCATGGATTTCCGTCTAAAAAGATAAGGCCTTTTAAGAAGAGTGAAGCTAACACTTTGAAAACTCAAATGGCCGTACGTGTCTGGCCGAAGCAGCTGCCCCTTGCACTCTGCAGTCACGCTCCCGGGTTTCTCAGAACAACACTAACGCAACTTCCTTTTCAGGTTGCTCAGTAAACACCCACGGTGTGGGAAGTGGTTTCTGCTCACATCCGTAACTGCACACAAGACCGAATCGGTCAGAATCAAATCCTTCTTACACTCCCTAACACCTCTCTTTTCTCCATGACCCACCCTTCTTACATCCCTTCATCACCCTACACCGCTAATGCAAACGATTCGTTTTCACGAAACATTATTCCTGGTCACCTGAAACCGCGTTTTAAACTACATGTTGGGGCTTTTAATGTCCGGACATTGCGTCAAAAATGTCAACAGTCTAGGACTTTAGAATCTCGCGCCATAGATGTGTGCTGCGTCTCAAAAACGCGCATACAGGATCTTGATACAATCAATAGTTCGGTTTCACCCTGTCAAAATAAAGAAGCAGCTTGACTTACTCTGGATGTATCTGGAAGCCCTGATGCTGCTTCCCAGAGTCTCACTGGTATAGGTGTAGCATTGAGTCATAGAGCACACTAGCTCTCCTAGACTGGATCCCTGTAGATATTCGCTTGTGCGACGTCCGACTGAACGGGACGGTAATAACTCGTACAGATAAGGATCCTCGCGGTTGCCTCTATTTTCTCTGCCTACGCTCCCACTGACTGCAGCTTAGACGAGGTAAAAGATGAGTTTTACAGAAACCTCAGGATGGTTAAAAGCCCACTATAGTTCGCGATCATTGCGTAGGCTTTTTATCAGCCTCAGCCTAAGCTGATTTCGCTCTTCGTCATGTTCAGAGCCAGATGGGTTGAGTTCCTGAGCGCCTATCAGTTCGGTGGATGCTACTGAGATCCACGGCTTATCCCTTACCTTATGGTTTACCTTATTAGCAAATATCACTACTGTTTCCAGAGCTGTTTGAATATCATTCCTAGCTGCCTCAGGGTGGACATCACTTATTACATGGCTGCCTAACTGCTTTTCTATTCTTGAAATATATTCTTTGCTTTGCTATCATTAAGTAGAACCTTAAGACGTCTCATGCGGTGTCTTTCCTACGTCCAGTAAGCCTCAAATATACGCGCTTGCACTAGGGCATGGTCTGAATCTTAACAAGTGCTTCGGAATGAGCGGCAATCTTCAATGGAGCTTCTCTATCCATGGCTGATATCGATGTTGTCTAAATGGACCCATCCTTCAGTCGGCTTCAGTGGACGCGTGGTCATGTGTTTTTTCTTGTACTTGAAGTTAGTGTTTGCTATAAACAGGCGGTTATCTGAGCATACCAACAGCAGATGGTCACCATTTCCAAACCATTTTCAAATTGCGAAAAAACGTTTTACTATTTTATTGAGTGTTAATTTTTTGCTTCCTAGTAAACTAGTATCAGCATGATAACCTAAACTTCTTATCAAAAACAGTGCGTCTCTGTTCCGTATATACCATGAAAAGACGAAAGCTCATTTTATCTTTTTGGTTGCTTCTTTGGTGGCTCTAATGTCAGTAGAATCTTAACTGTTATGTAATACTCTTAAAATTTCTTTCGGCGTTAAACTATCATCACATCTACCTATACATTTCTTATTTTGTATAAATAAGCATGACTGAAGGTGCCCAACAGGCGCTTCGACGGATTATGGAGTTGTACTCTCGAACAACTCGTTTTGCACTAGCTTGTAATGATTCTTCGAAGCTCATCGAACCTATACAATCGAGATGTGCTGTTTTACGTTATGCTCGTTTAACATCTGCCCAAATAATGGCTAGGTTGCTAGAAGTTTCACGTTCTGAAGGTGTTTCATATACAGAGGAAGGTTTGGAAGCCATTGTATTCACAGCTGATGGTGATATGAGACAGGTGGGTTATTTTGTTCCTTTTAGTATATAAACGATTATTTCGCTTTCCCATTTACAAATTTAGATAAAGCTAAAACAAAGATCGCAATAAAAGCAGTCATTAGTGAAGTCTTGATTCGAGTTGATTTATGAATTGCATCAGTTGTGTATGAAATAAATGATTTCTCTAGCTGTCTTTTAGTTTGAGGTCAAGTATACAACTGTTCTAGAAGAAAGCTGAAAAATGCATGGAAACAGAATTTTTAGAAATTGGAACTATATTTCATTATTCATATCGTAATTAAAAAATTGACTAGCCGAGTACAGCCCAAACAACATGCAAGAAATACAAAATTATATTTAAGGTTTTGAAAATAATAAAATTTATAAGCAAAAGATTTCAAATTTATTACGCTTTCTTGAAGCTGTTTTTTTAAAGATTTGAGCCAAATGTGTTTTCGAAACGACAGTTACGAGTCGTGTTTTGGTGACCTCATTTTAACAGATTTGTTCCACACCTCATACATCCACTTTAAAAAAATTATTGGGCTTTAAGGATGTATTAAGACTCAATGTTGTAGTACCTGGAGTTTATTTCAGACCTCTACTTCGTCAAGTAGTTTGGTAACAACTAATCGACTTAAAAGATGCTGTTCGGAATCTGTACAATGCTCTCCAAAGATTTTTGTCAAGTATTATTGTTATTTCATTTAAACATATAAACGTTGGTACAAAAGCGCACTTAATATTTATGTGCCACATAAATCGGATTCGTGAGTGGGCTGGGATATTGTCCGGGTATCCAAATCAAAGTAGGTGGTTTTCTTAGGGCACAACATCCTGAGCCTTTTACTCAAAAGTTCAGATCTAACAACCTGGTTAAAGTGAGATAAAGGAATGTGAGTAGAGTTAGTCGTGGAGATAAGAGAGATGTTAGGGGGTGTGGGAAGGATTTGTTTGTGACTAATTTGGTCTCTCCTGTTGTTACGGGTATGAGGGCGGTTGTCACTTCGCTGCTGCCCACACCGTGGAAGGTTGTTTCTTGAGGGACCTGAAAAAGAAGGTAGAAGGTATTGGTCTTAGAGACTTGGGAGCGTGACCGCAGAGCCCATGGGACAACTGCTTGAGGTCGGTCACGCACAGTTTTTTATGCTTCCCAAGATGGCACATATTGACATTATTCATTGCAGGTTAGAAAGGTTGTTTTTAAAAGCCTCCAACAATTCAAACGTGGTTTTCTTCAAATAGAAATTTTACTTAACTACGCCATATCATGTTTCGGATTGTTTGGTGAATTGGCTCCTAGGTTGAAAATTTTTAATTTCCTTTGAAAACAGCGATTCACACCACTGAGTGGTCATTAACTAGAATAAAACTTGTTTATTCCCTCCTACGTTGCTTTGATTTGTCAGCTGATGTTAATTCGTGATACAAATAATATTCGATCTGCAACAATTGTTTGCAGTATGAAAATTCGTCTGTGTGTAAAAATAAATTATATTCAAGTTTTGATTGTTTGTAATCTGAAATATTTTTACGAGATTGAAGTTCAATTGTTATTAACACTCATAATTCCTGGTTATTGTTTAGTGACAACTTTTTAAATTAGGCTATTTGGTTCACCGTGGTTTAATTAATCTAGGCAATAAAATAACATCAAACTTCACACGCTTAAGTTTATTGCACAAAAAATTAATCAAGCTTATTTTGTTCTATCCTTCTGCTAATTTTTTAAAATAATAGGCTCTAAATAATCTACAATCAACTTATCAAGGCTTTGGAATGGTCAGTAGTGATAACGTTTTCAAAGTAAGTTCTGCTTGTCTATTGGTTTAATGTTTACAATCTGTATTTCTTGGGTAAAGGTGCGAAGTGACAGTGTAATCGAGTAATAGAATTCATGATAGTGTATAACGGATACATTTCACTTTCTATTCAATGAAGACGATTAAAAAATTCAGAGTATTTTGACTGTCTTAAGCAGCATTGGTAACATTTTCCAAATTCGTTTCTCTCCTAAATGCAAAATATTGCTTTAGGACTGTTCTACCTCAACGCCTGTACTAATAATAGGGAGTAGAGTAGTGGGGTGCATCAATCACTTCACTTATTTTAAAGCCCTAGTGGGATGGTATCTGCCGAAATCTCGGAATGAACTTAGAAAGTTTGTTTGGCATCTGCGAACTAGAGGATGAGTTAAATGCACAGCAGTTCGTTTAAAGGTAACAGCTTTCTGATTGACACTTTCACCGTCTGACTTTTAGAAGTTGAACTTTTAACAGGAGATTATTTTGTTGATTTAGAATATGTAGATGGTAAAGTTCTGTTTTTGACAAAATCTCGTTACGGGTACAGAAAGCCCAACTGGCTTTGGCCAACTTACATCACTTATGGTGTAGGTGACATATCCGTCTGCATACCAAAGGACGAGTGTACTGCTCAGCGGTTTGTTCCGTCCTACTTTATGGCTGTGAAACCTGGACGGTGGAGTAGAGAATGTTCGTAGGTTATTAATACTCGATCATTGGTATCTTCGAAGCATTGCTTGTACATCCTGAGAGCATCGAGTGTGTAAGGCTATTGTAAGGAAAAGGGTAATAGGTAAGGATGACAATGCAGCTGATGAAGTGGATGGGACATCTGTTACGCAAGTCAAACTGTTGACTCCCTTTACGAGCGACGTTATCTGATGTAGCAGCAGACTGGTACAAACGTGCCGAGTTTTTTGGATTGGGAAGCTCATACTAATTGGTAAATGCTTGATATTCTGTGTGTTGATGTTATAAAAGTCTATATACTTATTAAAATCACTATTTATTGATGATAATTATTGAACTTACCTTGATCTTGTTCATACGGCAGGTTTGTGATGAACCACACCCTATGCTTGTTAAACAGTTGATAGATCATTGTTCTAAGGGTGAATTATCAGCTGCTCACAAGATCTTACGCCATTTATGGACTCTAGGATATTCAGCTGAAGATATTATCACCATCACTTTCCGAGTAATGAAGAACCATCCAATGGAAGAGTATCTTAAATTAGGATTTATAAAAGTAGGTTTTTGTGGTTATTTCACTTTTTTGTAGTGGCATACAATCAAATATTTCTTTATCAGATGTTCAATTTTGTAAAACTTATGCTTTTATTTCCCTATTCATGCATTTTCTCACGTAGTACAATGGTAATACCGGTAGAACTAAAACCGAAAAAGCTTTTTATCTATTGATTTCGTAATATAACCTTTGAAAAAACAAGTTTTATCGTTTCATTTCATTCACTGTATTTTTCATAGAATGTACTTGTAATTGACTCCAACAAATATAATAATCAACAAAAATTGATGAATTTGTAAGAAAAATCAAGGCCCTAATTTTAAAAATCTTCATGATAACTCGTCAAGTAAAATGCGATTATATGTGGTAGTGATGGTCTTTTCACGCAGTACACTAATCCGGAAGAAAGAATAACAAGCAAACGCCTAACCAGAAAACTAAGCAATACAAACAGATGACAGTACTTAGTGTATGGGTGTGAATTCGCTACTATTCTTTCTGTGTTGTGGACTACAATGAGTAAAAGATGAAGTTTTGAATGGATTTACGTCAACTTTCCGTCCGCGTTGTGTCATTCGATTGTTAATAGTTGATAATAAAGCAGCAACATGTATGATTCTACTCAGGAGATCCTTGATGTCGTGAACTTCTACTGCTTATTTACACGTATAGATAAAATCTAGAATTGGGATATACGTTTTTAGAAAACTGTAAACTGTCATCCTCTGTCACTGTTATATAGATTTATTGTAATTTGATTTTTTACAGGAAGTTGGCCTCACTCATCTACGAATTTCCGAAGGATTAGGTACATATCTACAATTAGCAGGTCTTCTTGCTCGCCTTTGTAAAATAGTATTACCGAAGTGAAATATTTTTATTATTAGTATACTATCTATAAATGGTTGCCTTGTACAGGAAGTGACAGTCCTTTCGTGCTTCTATCAAACTCCTCACGTCTTAGACTTCTGTGTATTATATTAAAGTCATTTTATAGTGCATTAATAAAGTTGCCGAAAATAAAAAAGACAATTAATAACTATGTAAGTCCTATTTTTTTACTCACTTCAATGATATTGGGTTAAATCGTTTTTCTTAAACAACTTAGGATCGAATAACGTTGATTAATAATCAGTCAGTCATTCAGCTAAACGGTAGAACGGGGTACTAGGGAAGCATGACAAATCAATTGATGAAGTAGTGAATCTTCGTCAGTTGAGGTGGTTGGGACATTTGCTACGATTGCTCAGCCACCGACTTCCTCGACGACCGATATTTTGTGGTGTAGGGGTGGTAGGCTGGAAGAAAACTAGTGGCAGCTAAACCAAAACATGGCATAAATCCACGAAGTCGCTGACAAGTGGACTGAGTCATGTTGGTAGATGTAGACTACATGGTTGTGGTCAGCGACACAATCGCAACAGACGGTTAGAGACGTAGATAGTCAGTTAAAACGTACAACTTTGTTGCCATAACGCATTAGCACAAAAGCGATTGTCAGTTCAAATTTCATAGTGGTAGAGATAGTAGAAGTATTAGCGGTAATGGAGAAGATAAGTGTTGCAAGAAATCATTATGCAAGAGTTATAATTCAGTCAGATAAATTTAATAAGAGAGAGGTGATGAGGAATTCAGATTAGAATTTGAGAATGGATGCACATGAGTCACTGCAAACGATTTTGAGCCGTTTTTAACGGTCTTTAATCAGAACTAGCTCTCCTAGACTGGATCTCAGTAGATAGTCGATTGTGCGCTGTCTGCCTGAACGGGACTGTAAGGATTCGGAAAGACAGAGACACTCGCCGTTCCCTCTTCGTCGTATCTGCTTACGCTCCCACCGACTGTAGTTCAGACGAGGTGAAAGATGAGTTTTAGAGAAAGCTCTTGGACCTCTTCCACAAAGTTAGACGCTCTGGTATAGAAATAATAGCTGGTGACTTTAATGCTCAAGTAGTTAGACTCAGTGAAAAGGGAAGATACCTGGGTGGATCTTATGGTGTCGCCGCTCAGAGAACAGATAATGGCGACTGTCTGTTGTAACTATGCTCAGATAACCGTCTGTTTCTAGCAAAAACTAACTTCAAGCATAACGAAAAATATCTCTTGACCTATCGTCCACCAAAGCCGACTGAATGATGGACCCATCTAGACTACATCGATATCAGCCATAGAAAAGGCAGCGGCGGTAGGCAACAGTAGACAACTTTTTCGCCTTATCAAGGATACCGGTACTAGAAATACATCTGTTAGCGAAACTATCTCAGAAAAGGATGACTATATCATTCATTCTCAACCCAGGAAATCGGATAGATGGGCAGAACACTTTAGGGATTAGTTCAACTGGCCTTCAGCCACACTTCGGTTGCCCACGACCCCCAGTCAACCTGAATGGCAAATCAGTATAAGTCCTCCGAGTCTTTATGAAGTCGAAAAAGCTATAGGAAATCTAAAGTGAGGTAGAGCAGCAGGTCCTGATAGGCGTACCTCTGAGATATTTAAGGATGGTGGTCCAGTTTTAACAGTTAGATTGACTGAGATCTCAGGTAGAATCTGGGAAATGGACGATATCCCGTCTCACTGGTCTCAATCGCTGATTGTTCCAGTCTATAAGAAAGGACAAAAGTCCTCGTGTAACAATCACACAGGAATAAGTTTGACTAATATTGTGTCCAAAATATTAGCCTCGATAATACTTCGACGCTTAACCAGAGATCGTGAGGTGCAGAAAAGAGAAGTCAGGCTGGTTTTAGACCTGAACGTGGAAGTTTAGACCATATAATCACACTACGTTAGGTTCTAGAACAAAGACACACGTCCGAAAATAGTAGTATTTCTCAACCTTAAAGCGGCATTCGACACTGTTGATCGTGAGGTTCTGTGGCAGTGTCTGTCATTAAAAGATGTACCAAAGAAGTACACGAACCTCATACCGGCTCTCTACGCGGCGAACACCACTAGTTGAGAAAGAGCTTATGGTGAACTGTCATCCGAATTCTTTACTTCAAGTAGTGTCCGGCAGGGCTGTCCACTCTCTCCATTCCTATTTAACTTTGTCGTAGGCATGCTTTTAGAGTTAACTTTATCTTCGTCCGACTTTTCAGGAGTAGACATTTTACCAGGAGACGCGCTGGCTGACTTAGAGTATGCTGACTACATAGTCCTATTAGGTGAAGACGCTGACAAAATGCAGGGTCTTCTGACTACACTATGCAACATTGCAAGCATGTTCGCGATGCGATTCTCCCCGTCGAAATGCGAAATTTTGATTTAGGATTTCGGTCGCATCGGCACCTAAATTAGTGATATACGGTGAAAAGGTTGAGTGTGTTGACTGGCTCACTTACTTTGGTAGTTTTACCTGCGCTGATAGCTTGGTGTGTGACTCGATTGGAATTGCCAACCTTCATCATTTATGGCACAGGCGAGATACCCGTTTCCTAACCAATGAACGAGTGTACTGTGCAGTAATTCACTCCGACCTACTTTACGGATGCGAAACATGGTCGGCAAGATTTGAAGACATTGGTAGGTTATTAGTATTCGATTATAGATGTCTTCTAAGCATTTGTCGTATATCCTTGGACATCCAAGGAAGCAATCCTGTCGGTAGGGAAGAAGTACTAGGCAGAAGTTACAAATCGGTGGATGAAGTAGTTAGGCGCCGTCAGTTGAGGTCGTTGGGACATGTGTTACTTATGCCTACTCACCAAATGCCGTGTTGACCTATCTGTAGGATTTAATTTGTCCCACAGATGTTATTCTACAACCATAAACGCAATATTGGCGAGCACAGAGTCTGTGGGCGAAAGCTATAGTCAGAACAAGGTCAACTTTTGCTATACACTTTATTTGTTTCTAAACATAAAAACAATTAAATCAGTACAATTAATAAGGAAATTACAGTTATCAAGTGAAAAGAGTAAACATACCGACCAATAGAGTGTCTTTGGAAATGAATAAAACTATAAGTCACATCAATATAATAAGATAATAATGTCCTTTAATTAGTAGGTCATTTACAACAATAAAAGTTTACAGACACGTCAGACCAGATCACGTGGTTGGCGCTAAAACCACAATCACATTGGTTAGTTATGCCAAAACGACAAATAGTTATGAAAATAACTAACAGTTCCCCCGATGCGCTCACCACGTCCAGGCGCCGTCGCAATCCAATAATCGACTCCTTCCAGTAGGCATAGGTTTCGTACATCTCGGTTGATCTCTACGGTGTCTGTCTTCAATAGAATAGTTCTGACTCGGTCATCTATAGCACAATTGACCTGTCTAACTGTAGCTGTTGCCCACAGACTCTGTGCTCGCCAATATTGCGTTTACCGTTGTAGAATTACATCTGTGGGAAAAATTAAATCTTACAAAGTTTCGACCAATATCTCATTAGAAGTTCATACACTGAGTACCTTTAAATGTCTACGGAGAATCATAAAACTGATCAGATCCGTGAATTGTCTCCCCACTATTCAGAAACTCATAATGAAGATCATTTCGGAATAAATAGCTACTGAATGGATCCCTTGTTAGAGTTAGAATTAGCTAAAGTACGTCTGGCTCAGACAGAAAGAGAAATTGAGTTAGAATGGTTACGTCAAAGAGGAAGAGAATGTTGTGATCAAGTTGTGGATGACAAGGTTATGTCGTACGAGTCTTCATCTGCCTCACGTACAGCTGATATTAATGCTGGAAAGGATTGTATAAGAATAATATCCAAAGCTTTAGACCTACCCAAGATAGAAATCATAAGGTTTGATGGTAATCCCATGAATTATTGGAGTTTCATACGGAATTTCGAAGACTGTTCTGATGAAAGCGTTGGATTTCGATCTAAATTAAACTATTTGATTCAGTATTGTGATGATGAAGCTAAGGCTACTTACTATTGTTCATTGTGCATTGCTTGAACCAGAAGAAGGCTATCGTAAAGCGTTAGAGCTTCTTGAGGAAACATTCGGTCAGAAACACATGGTAGTTCATGCATTTATCGATAAGATGCTGAACATTCCTGCTATTAAGGGGACTGACCCAGATAATTTAAGAAGGCTGGCTCGTGAGATGCATATTTGTGAGCTAACGCTCACACAAATGAACTATCTGTCTGACTCTAATTCTACAAAAACCATCGAATGCATGTTTTTAATACTCCCACTTTATCTACAGAGGGAATGCGTTAAAGTAGCGTGTCGAATTCTCAAGACGGGTAGGGACCCTTTATTCAACGACCTCTGTGAATTTGTTAAAGAACAGTCAGATATAGCTTATACTAGATACCATCTGCTGTTACCTGCAACGGTAATGTCGACATAAGAGATTTCGGTGTTTTGAAAGGGTGAGGTGTCGCAAGTTACAACAAAGCAACGGTAGCACTTGCAAGCACTTACAATGGCAATACCTCCTCATATATTTCACCTTGTCCAGATTGCTCCAGCAATCATCCCTTAGATCAATGCCAGACAAAAATGTTGAAGAAAGAAAAGAATTCGTCTTTAAGCATAAGTTATGTAATGTTCGTCTGAAAGCGAACCATATAGAAAAAGAATTGTCGATCGCCGAGGTCGTGTATTGTTGAAGGATGTGGCTGGAGACACCATACTCTGTTACATGAGAAGCGGGAAGAACGAAGGGATACTATTAGTGATGCCTACATTAATTCTCAGATTTGTACAGAGGAAGAGGTTAAGTGCATACAGAGGCCGGTGGCATTTGCAGTAGTTCCCGTATGGATAAAAAACGGTGAGAGAATTATTCAGACGAGTTCCTTTTAGATAGTGGATCAGACACCTCCCTCATAGTTGAAGATCTAGCTGATAAGTTAGGCCTCGAAGGAAAACCGAGAACGGTATCTATAAAAACTGTTAGTAACGAATCGTCGTTAGTATCCAAAGGGGTAGATCTACAGTTGCACTCAATTGACTTTTCATCAGAGAAGAATGCGATCTGGTGCGGCGTTGGCACAGTCCAGTGAACTGTCGGTAGCTTTTTGACTGTCATCACTTTCTGGATCTTAACGGCTGATGAAAATTCTATCGAGTGCAACTGTAGATCTACCCCTTTGGATACTAACGACGATTCGTTACTAACAGTTTTTATAGATACCGTTCTCGGTTTTCCTTCGAGGCCTAACTTATCAGCTAGATCTTCAACTATGAGGGAGGTGTCTGATCCACTATCTAAAAGGAACTCGTCTGAATAATTCTCTCACCGTTTTTTATCCATACGGGAACTACTGCAAATGCCACCGGCCTCTGTATGCACTTAACCTCTTCCTCTGTACAAATCTGAGAATTAATGTAGGCATCACTAATAGTATCCCTTCGTTCTTCCCGCTTCTCATGTAACAGAGTATGGTGTCTCCAGCCACATCCTTCAACAATACACGACCTCGGCGATCGACAATTCTTTTTCTATATGGTTCGCTTTCAGACGAACATTACATAACTTATGCTTAAAGACGAATTCTTTTCTTTCTTCAACATTTTTGTCTGGCATTGATCTAAGGGATGATTGCTGGAGCAATCTGGACAAGGTGAACTATGTAAGGAGGTATTGCCATCGTTAGTGCTTGCATGTGCTACCGTTGCTATGTTGTAACTTGCGACAGCTTTCCCTTTCAAAACACCGAAATCTCTTTTATTGACATTACCGCTGCGGTTGACAAGTAGACCGTATCTAGTATTAGCTATATCTGACTGTTCTTTTACAAATTCACAGAGGTCGTTGAATAAAGCCTCCCTACCCGTCTTGAGAATTCGACACGCTACTTTAACTCATTCCCTCTGTAGGTATGGTGGAAGTTTTAAAAACATGCATTCGATGGTTTTTGTAGAATTAAGATCAGACAGATAGTTCATTTGTGTGAGCGTTAGCTCACAAATATGCATCTCACGAGCCAGCCTTCTTAAATTATCTGGGTCAGTCCCCTTAATAGCAGGAATGTTCAGCATCTTATCGATAAATGCATGAACTACCATGTGTTTCTGACCGAATGTTTCCTCAAGAAGCTCTAACGCTTTACGATAGCCTTCTTCTGGTTCAAGCAATGCACAATGAACAATAGTAAGTAGCCTTAGCTTCACCATCACAATACTGAATCAAATAGTTTAATTTAGATCGAAATCCAACGCTTTCATCAGAACAGTCTTCGAAATTCCGTATGAAACTCCAATAATTCATGGGATTACCATCAAACCTTATGATTTCTATCTTGGGTAGGTCTAAAGCTTTGGATATTATTCTTATACAATCCTTTCCAGCATTAATATCAGCTGTACGTGAGGCAGATGAAGACTCGTACGACATAACCTTGTCATCCACAACTTGATCACAACATTCTCTTCCTCTTTGACGTAACCATTCTAACTCAATTTCTCTTTCTGTCTGAGCCAGACGTACTTTAGCTAATTCTAACTCTAACAAGGGATCCATTCGGTAGCTATTTCTTCCAAACTGGTCTTCACTATGAGTTTCCGAGTAGTGGGGAGACAATTCAGGAATCTGATCAGTTTTATAATTCTCCGTAGACGTTTAAAGGCACTCAGTGTATGAACTTCTAATGAGATATTGGTCGAAACTTTGTAAGATTTAATTTTTCCCACAGATGTAATTCTACAACGGTAAACGCAATATTGGCGAGCACAGAGTCTGTGGGCGAAAGCTATAGTCAGAACAAGATCAACTTTTGCTTTACACTTTATCTGTTTCTAAACATAAAAACAATTAAATCAGTACAATTAATAAGGAAATTACAGTTATCAAGTGAAAAGAGTAAACATACCGACCAATAGCGTGTCTTTGGAAATGAATAAAACTATAAGTCACATCAATATAATAATAGGGCTTTACTTGATGATAATCAAGCTAAGAAAATATTTCAGGAGGAACTAGAAAAACAGTTAGGCGGCCATGCAAGTGATTCCCATCCTGAAGCAGGTTGGAATCATATCAAGAAGGCTGTGGAAACAGCAATGGTATCTGCTAGCAAGGTAAACCACAATACTAGGATGAAGCCGTGGATATCAGTCGCATCCACCGAACTGATGGATGCTCGAAAACGCATCCCACCTGACTCTGAACATGATGAAGAGCGTAGTCAGCTTAGACGCAGGCTGGTAAAAAGCCTACGTAACGACCGTGAACAGTGGTGGGTGGCGAAAGCAAAAGCGATGGAAAAGGCAGCGGCGATAGGCAACACTAGACAACTTTTCCGCCTTATCAAAGAAACCGGTATTAGGAACCCGAATGTAAGTGAGACTATCTCGGAAAAGGATGGTCTTATTATCCATTCCCAATCTAGGAGGCTGGACCGATGGGCAGAACACTTTAGGGATCAGTTCAACTGGCCTTCAGCCACTCTTCGGTTGCCCACGATCTCCAGTCATCCTGAATGGCAAATCGATTTAAGTCCTCCCAGTTTACATGAAGTTGAGAAAGCTATAGGAAATCTAAGGAGAGGTAGAGCGGCAGGTCCCGACAGGCTTACCCCTGAGATGTTTAAGTATGGTGGTCCAATTTTAACGGTTAAACTGACCGAGATCCTAGGTAGAATCTGGGAAATGGACGTAATCCCATCTGACTGGTCTCAGTCGCTAATTGTCCCAATCTACAAGAAAGGACAGAAGTCCTCTTGTGACAATCACAGGGGAATAAGTTTAACTAATATAGTTTCTAAATTGTTAGCCTCGATTATACTTAGACGTCTAACTAGAGCTCGCGAAGAGCAGACTCGAGAAAACCAGGCTGGTTTTCGACCTGGACGTGGTTGTATAGACCACATCTTCACACTACGACAGGTCCTGGAACACAGACACACATTTAGACGTCCGACAATAGTCGTGTTCCTGGACCTTAAGGCGGCATTCGACTCAGTGGATCGTGAGGTTCTGTGGCAGTGTCTGTCATTGAAAGGTGTACCAAAGAAGTACATTAACCTTATACAAGCACTCTACTCGAACACCACTGGTCGGGTGAGAGCATATGGCGAACTGTCATCTGAATTCTGTACATCAAGTGGTGTCCGTCAGGGCTGTCCACTCTCTCCATTCTTGTTCAACTTTGTCGTAGACATCCTCTTAGAGTTAACATTAAGCTCGTCAGATTTTTCAGGGGTTGACCTTCTACCAGGAAAGTCGCTTAATGATCTAGAATATGCCGATGACATAGTTCTATTCGGTGAAGACGCTGACAAAATGCAGAGTCTTCTGACTACCATAAGCAACAATGCGAGCATGTTCGGAATGCGGTTTTCCCCCTCGAAATGCAAAATGTTGCTTCAAGACTGGGTTGCTTCGGCACCTGAACTAGTGATAGGGAGTGAAGTAGTCGAGCGTGTAGATCACTTCACTTATCTGGGGAGTCTCATCAGTGCTGATGGCCTGGTGACTGACGAAATCTCAGCTCGGATACAGAAAGCTCGATTGGCTTTTGCCAACCTGGGTCACTTATGGCGTAGGCGTGATATCCGTTCGCTAACCAAAGGGCGGGTGTACTGCGCAGCAGTTCGTTCTGTTCTCTTATATGGCTGTGAAACATGGCCGTTAAGAGTAGAAGATGTTCGTAGGTTACTAGTATTCGATCATAGATGTTTAAGAAGCATTGCTCGTATACCGTGGGACGGCCGAGTAAGCAATGCTGTCGTTAGGAAACGAGTACTAGGTAAGGATGGCAGATCAATCGATGAAGTGGTGAAACTTCATCAGTTGAGGTGGTTGGGACATGTGTTACGTATGCCTAACCACCGACTGCCTCGTCGAGCTATGTTTTGTGGTGTAGGAGTAGGTTGGAAGAAAGCTAGGGGCGGACAGACCAAAACATGGCACAAATCCATGAAGTCTCTGACAAGTGGACTGAGTCATGTTGGTAGATGCAGGCTACCTGGTTGGGGTCCGCGAGACGAAAGTCATCAATGGTTAGAGACCTTGAACGATATGGCTCAAAATCGTTTGCAATGGCGCAGGTGCATCCACTCTTTGAGCTCTCTCAAATCCTAATCTTCTGGATTCGTCAGCACCTCTACCTTTTTCTTTCTTACCTTATCTCACTGAATTATATTTTTTGAATAATATCTTAAACCCTAGTCTTCTTTATTATAACATTAATACCTCTACCATCTTTATCACTATGGGATTTGATTTGACATTTGCGTCTCTGTGCTAATAATGTGGTATGGCAACATGAACTTATGTACATACGTACGAAGTTCTACGTTGCAACTGACTGACTGACTGACTGAATATAATAAGATAATAATGTCCTTTAATTAGTAGGTCATTTACAACAAAGAAAGTTTACAGACACGTCAGACCAGATCACGTGGTTGGCGCCTAAACCACAATCAGATTGGTTAGTTATGGTAGAACTACAATTAGTCATGGAAATATCTAACACTATGTTCTGTGGCGTAGGAACGGGTTGGAAGAAAGCTAAGAGCGGCCAAACCAAAGCATGGAACAAATCTATGACGTGACTGACAAGTGGACTGATTCATTTTGCAGATGTAGGCTTCCTGGTTGGTGTCTGCGAGACATAAATCACCGATGGTTAGAGACCTTGAACGACGGGGCTCAGAATGGTTTGCAAAGGCGCAGGCGCATCCATTTTTTTGTAATCTATCATTCTAATCTTCTGAATCCCCTATCTTTCTCTTTCCAATGTTAACTCTCTGAATTATACTTTTCGAATCATATCATCGAAACCTGATCTTCTTCACTAATGCTAATACTTATACTGTCGCTACCACTATGAGATTTGAACTGACAGTTGCGTCTCTGTCCTAATGCGGTATGGTAAGCTGAACTCATGTACGAAGTTCTACGTTGTAACTGACTGAGGAGATGGTGCAACGCCTGAGACCCATTGCTGAGTTCTGTCTTAAATTTATTGGGCTTTCTAGTATCTCAAAGAAAATCCGTATTAAACTTTTGTGATGTCCGCCCCATTGTCCGGTGTTTCTTGAGTTTCAGTTTCATTTTGGCGACCAGCAAGTGGTGGTCCGAGACTATATCAGCTCCTCTCTTGGTTCTCACGCCCCCCATGGTTCTTCTGAACACTCTATGGATACAGACATGGTTGCTTCTGAATTTGTGTGATCCGGCAAAATCCATGTAGCTTTCTGTATGCGTTTGTGTGGGAATATTGTGCCGCTGATGACCAGTTTGCTGAAAGCACATAGGCGTGCAAATCGCTCACTATTTTCGTTCATTTTCCCAGTCTACGTCGTCCCATGATGTCTTCATATCCAGTGTTGTCTATGCCAAACTTGGCTTGGTATCCCATCAAAATGGTCAAATCATTTGATTAGCATCTGTTGACGACTGGTTGCAGCCTCTCGTAGAATCGACATTTAACGTCTTCATTGTAGTCGTTGGTAGGTGCATAGCATTGGATGACGTTCATTGTAATGCGCTCTTTGTTTTGAAGGATGCTTTGATGATGCTGAATCCGTAAGATTCTCATCTTATAAGTGCCTTTTGTGCTTGTTTGGACAGCAACTCTTCTTCATGGCCGAAACAAAACAGCAGCTCCTCTGAAGCTAATGTTAGTTGACCAACCTGCGTCCAATGCGTCTCATTGATTCCAAGCACATCCAGGTTGTATCTTTTCATCTCTGTAACGATTTCGGAAGTCTTTCGGTCTCCCACATTGTTTGCAAATCCCACGTAGCTAGAACAATGGTTGCTCTGGTTGTCAGAAGAGGCTTCGGCCTCGTGACTTCCGAAGGAACTCGGCTTTCGTCATGAGACGTCATAACTCTTCTGAATGAAGACCTAGTTTCTAGGACAGAGTTTAAACAGTTTGTATTGATTTTTCTGATGAGCGTTTTTTAGCGAGTTAGTTTCCTGCGGGATGGGGTCACCAAACTCATGCACAACCCTCCCCCTTAATTCGGGCTTGGGACCAGGAGTAACTCCAGAGGGGCTTCGGGTGGAGTTGCCGCTATACGTATTTCAATAATCGTCATATCTCGGGTTTTTTGCACCATGAAGAACTATCTCCTACTAAAGAAAACAGAAGTGCGGGCACGAAACTCAAGGAAAAGTCTCTCTAGGCTGGTCAGTCAGTCAGATGCAACGTAGAACTTCGTACACAAGTACATCAGTTCATGTCGCCATACCACATCGGCACAGAGATGTAATTGTCAATTCAAATCCAATAGTAGAAGAGATAGTAAAGGTATTAGGAGTAATCGGAGAGGTTAGGATTAGAAGATATTATTCAAGAAGTGTGATTTAATGAGGAAAGTTTAGAAAGTCAAAACTAGAGTTGTTGAAGAACCCAGAAGATTAGGATTTGAGAGAACACAAAGCATAAATGCACCGGCGTCACTCATGAGTTCTTCTCAGGTCCCAGTTAGATTGATGCTTTTCGACTTTTTACCAGAAACAAAACCTCAACAGCTATCCTTGAAGCATATGTTTACTAGTCTTGTCCTACAGTCCCGGCAGATCTTCGTAGTTTAGAGGAATACAATACTGTTGCTACACCCTTGCAAATTAGGCAGTAGGATTTCGCCCTCGGACCGTGAGATTCCTACTTTCATCCTTACCATTTATCCAACTCGCATGGTAGGACCTAGAGAACCTGTGACATTTTAGGTTATAATACCCAGCTCCGATGGTTGGGAAAGAAATGAATTTGGATGTTATTACGTCTACTAAAATCCACCCATGAGTCAAAGTTACCACAAGTAGTTTTGGACCCTAGTTTACTCAATACTTTTCAGTCCGTCTAACTTTACTCTCTAGCGACAGGCTTTGGAATTATGTATACCGTTGCATACCAAGCAATCAAAATAATATGCGTCACTAATGACACTCCTTTGCATTGTGAAAAATAATGGTGTTTATTATTCCTTGATACCTAGCTAAGATTTGAACGTACATTCGCTCGAATGGCAGAACTTACTATCTACATTATGGACAGATACAACGCAGAACTTCGTACATAAGTACATCAGTTCAGGTTGCCATACCACATCAGCACACAGACGCAACTGTCAGTTCAAATCCAAGAGTGATAGCGATAGTAGAATTATTAGCAGCAATGGAGAAGTTTAGGGAGCCAAGATATGATTCAAAAAGTATAATTCAGTGAGATAAATTTAGAAGGAGAAAGATAGAGATTATGAGGAATTCAGAAGGTAAGAATTAAAAAGCACACAAACAGTGGATGCACCTGCGCCACTGCAAATGATTTTGAGCCTCGTCGTTCAAGGTCTCTAACCATTGGTGACTTTCGTCTCGCGGACTCCAACCAGGTAGTCTACATCTACCAACATGACTCAGTCCACTTGTCACTGACTTGACTTCATG
The DNA here is from genome assembly GCA_944470395.2 of Schistosoma turkestanicum. Taxonomy (NCBI): domain Eukaryota; kingdom Metazoa; phylum Platyhelminthes; class Trematoda; order Strigeidida; family Schistosomatidae; genus Schistosoma; species Schistosoma turkestanicum. The sequence goes on from OX103971.1 coordinate 41,092,742, forward strand.
GATTTCTGCCAGGTTCTGGTCTGGCCGCCCCCAACTTTCTTTCAACCTACTCCTACACCACAAAACATAGCTCGTCGGGGCAGTCGGTGGTTAGGCATACGTTACACATTTCCCGACCACCTCAACTGATGAAGTTTCACTACTTCATCTATTAGATTGCCATCCTTACCTGAGCTCGTTTCCTAACGACAGCATTGCTTATACGGTTGTCCCAGGATACACGAGCAATGCTTCGGAGACACTGATGACCGAAGACTAGTAACCTGCGAATGTCCTCTACTCTTAACGGCCATGTTTCGCATCCGCATAGTAGGACAGAGAGAACTGCTGCGCAGTACACTCGTCCTTTGGTTAACAAGCGGATATCTCGCCTGCGCCATAAGTGACGCAGGTTGGCAAAAGCCAATCGAGCCTTCTATATCCAACTCGGATTTCGTCAGTCACCAGGCCATCAGCACTGACGAGACTTCCCAGATACGTGAAGCGGTCTACACGTTCGACTACTTCACTCCCTATCACTAGTTCAGGTGCCGATGAAACCCAATCTTGAAGCAACATTTTGCATTTCGAGGGTGAGAACCGCATCTCGAACATCCTTGCATTGTTGCTTAGAGTGGTCAGAAGACTCTGCATCTTGTCAGCGTCTTCACCAAGTAGGACAATGTCATCGGCACATTCCAAGTCAATAAGCGAGCCACTTGGTAAAAGGTCTACTCCTGAAAATTCAGACGAGGATAAGGTTATTTCTAAGAGCATGTCTATGATAAAATTAAACAAAAATGGAGAAAGTGGACATCCCTGACGGACACCACTTGAAGTGAAAAATTCCGTTGACAGTTCGCCATAAACCCTCACTCGAGTAGAGAGCTTGTATGAGGTTAATGTACTTCTTTGGTACACCTTTCAATGACAGACACTGCCACAGAACCTCACGATCCACTGAGTCGAATGCCGCTTTTAGGTCCGGGAAGACAACTATTGTAGGACGCCTAAATGTGTGTCTGTGTTTCAGGTCCTGTCGGAGTGTGAAAATGTGGTCTATACAACCACGTCCAGGTCGAAAACCAGCCTGGTTTTCTCGAGTCTGCTCTTCACGAGCACTAGTAAGGCGTCTAAGTATAATCGAGGCTAACAATTTAGAAACTATATTAGTTAGACTTATTCTCGTGTGATTGACACAAGAAGACTTTTGTCCTTTCTTATAGATTGGGACAATCAGTAATTGAGACCAGTCAGATGGGATTACGTCCAGTTCCCAGATTCTACCTAAGATCTCAGTCAACCTAGCTGCTAAAACTGGACCACCATCCTTAAATATCTCAGGGGTCAGTCTTTGAGGACCTGCAGCTCGTCCTCGCTCCAGATTTCCTAACGCTTTCTCAATGTCATTAAGACTAGGCGGACTTACGTCGATTTGCCATTCAGGATAACTGGAGATCGTGGGTAACCGAAGAGTGGCTCGAGGCCAGTTGAACTGATCCCCAAAGTGTTCTGCCCATCGGTCCAGTCTCTTGGATTGAGAATGGATAATAAGACCATCCTTTTCCGAAATAGTCTCACTCACATTTTGGTTCCTAATACCGGTTTCCTTGATAAGTCGGTACAACTGTCTGTTCTTGCCTATCGCCGCTACTACATTATACCACTACACTACGCATGATCAAATAAATTAGTTCTAGATAAATTTGATCCTTGAACTGTTTCGACTCAAACTAATACAAGAACCATCAAAAAAAACTGGAAGTTGATAAACAGTTATGACGCAACCTAGTGTTCTTTGAACAAGTATAAACAGACCAGTTGCTAATCGTGTAATAACAAAGTCGAAATCAGTCATAGTTGATGAGTGTGGCTACAAGGGTATTAAGTAGGCCAAAAAGTCTGAATCCTGATTGTTTTAGTTCAATATGTCATTACCATTTCACCATCAAATAGCGTCAACATGTGTTCCATTATTTTATCGCATGATCAGTTAATTTTGGTACTATGATCATTCGGTTCTAATTTAACCCTTGTCCTATAAGTCTCTGGTTCTCAAGTATGTTTGCAACATTCTACTCATAACTTTATTCGAATCTTCACTTACGCTACGCTAATCATTACTTAAAATTTTGATTATGAAATATGTATTAAAAAGCTGATGAGAACCTTACGAAGTTAAATGAATTTATATTGTTTTGCTTAAATGGTTTATTTCTTCAAGTTATTATACGAAGTATATGCAGAAATTAAAGCTGGATACTAAACACCATACTTGGTTACCGACGTCTAAATAAATATCAAACAAGTATTTTTGATGAATACAGCTATCCAGGAACAAATCTACGAATTATGGTAAACAAGAGACTTATTTAAGTTAGTATATCTATAAAAGAATTAATTTTATGGATATCCAATACAGAATAAAGTAATAAATATCAAATTATGTGTAGAAATGTATCTGTTAAAACGTAGCCATACACCACACAAACTAACACAATAATTCTCCAAATGTCATGTTCAGGATCTGCTGCGGTGACAGATGCAGCCATATTTTTTAATAGGCATCCAGGCAACTACCTTACAAACTATATTCTCATTATTAAGCGGCTTATATAATCATAGCGAATATTGTGCTTTTGGTTCATCTACTTCTCTTTTCTAGTTTCCATCTCGTGTTGATTTGGTTAAGTAACAAGCTAACGTCCATTCATAGCAGGCGCTATGTTGATCATAAATGACTGACCTAACCTAAATCAACAGTCGACAAAGACATATCTACGAGTTTTCACACTAATATTCAAAAGAGTATATCATACCTGTATACCGAAACTCCTTAATCCAAGAAGGAATATTCATGGAATTTAGGCTTCACAGTGAATAAGGTATTTGCGGTTATTCTATTCTACTTTATGTGAACATCATCCATTGCATTCAAACATCAAAACTGAATATTAGCACACTTTCCATTATGTGAAACATGAATGAAGTCAGTGAGGTGTTAGATAGCTTGTATGGTATGATCCTGAGATTTTATATGGTAAACGCCTAATATTTGTCTTATCAAACAAGATTTGTTGTTTTCAAAGCAAAACGGATTAAGAATTTTATGGATGAAAAGGAAATTATATCATAAAAGCTTTACTTCTTCCATACGTCATTTAAAGTAAAATACCCAGAACCACCAGATGGGGCCGAACCCCTCCAATGTTACCAACAACTAAATTCAAGAATTTGTTTCGGGTTCATTTGAAGGTATAAAGTGATAATAAAATCCATGTGTAAGATCAACCATCAAATCCGGAGTGCATTCAGGTAGCTCTCCAATCAGTCGACCAGGTGAGCCACCATATATACTAAATGGAGGTACTACCGTTTCTGGAGGGAGTACTGTATTGTCTCTTAATGCGCAAGCATCTTTCAGTACACAACGCCGACCAATGACACAGTTTTTACCGATGTGTACATAAGATCCGATTTGTGCTGCGTTGACAATAGAATCTTCTTCAATGAAAACATTATCTCCAATGTGAAGAGGAAAAAATGCGACGCCTTTATTAAATTTTTTAAATGGTGGGCGAATGACAGCTTTCCGACCAATTACACAATGCCTTCCAATACGTATATTGGCCAAGTCACCTCGTATGATGCAATCAGACATAATGATGGTTTTGCCATTTAGTACAATGTTTTGACTTCCACATAAAACAGATTTACGACTAACTTTGTTGCCACTAGCAGTTTCAATATATTGTGATTTTGAATAAAATACATCTGGGAGTTCCATGTACCTGAAAGTACAAAAACTTTTTAGTACCCAGGAAATCTGTTTATTCGTAAGTAATGGAGATTTCACGGAGACATTCTAGTAATATGCAGAGAATTATCACAAACAAAACATTAGTTTGTTGAATTACCCATGTCTTATTTAAGCAACCTTGATTCCCTTTGCCTAATATGAGAGTATCATAAGCTTACGGGTTACGCAGATAAAAAAGCATTACGTTACAAGTTGTTGCTTTCAAAAGACGATGATAAACTGTAGAGTAGAAGGTGGTTGGGATTCAGTAGAACCGTAATTCAAAAAAACTAGTACGTAGTGATAGAGAAATATTTCAGACACGAACAGTTACATTAGATAGTGCGATTGGACAGTTTTTATCAGTGTCCAACTTACAAGTTCTGTGGCTGAGTACTGTAGATTTGACATAAAGTAAAAATATGGCTCATGAGTAATGATATTAATTCGACGGATGCATTTTAGTATTTGGTGAGTTCATCATTAAAAAAACCACTATAAATTAGATTGATAAATACATTTGTGGTCAGATAGCGTCAAGTATAAGCCAGATGATTTGACTGCAATTCAGACTTACGAGAGAAAAACAGAGTGAACGCCATTACTCACTTTCGTCAGCAAGTGATCGAGAACGTAACTAAAACAATTATGATAATACTACTTAGCTCCACGAAATGTCTTATTATGATAATTGAGCATTGTTAACACCATAACTAACAAAGCCAAATAAAGCTTTTTGTGTATATCAACAGTTTAGACGATATCAAAATCATCTAGACAAGTTTCGTAGGGACTGAAAGCAAATGTGCGAAACCAAGTATTATAAACGGAGCAAAATCTATCCAGTAAAATCTGCTTCTTTAAAATATAACTAAGGAGGTTGATACTTTCTATACAGGTAGTGATTGAGATAACACAGAATACTGATCAGATATTAAACGAGGTGAAATGTACACAACTAATAAACTTAAATTATTAGTCTCAACAGGAAATTCCATGTCTACAGCATGTACGTACTACAGTGATGTGTAAAAATAGAATCGAGTATTGACATCCATGAACACAATCATTTTAGACACTGAACATAAGTTTCCGTACAACTTGCGAAATCAAACAGCACGCGTGACGTCCCCAGTCCAATAGACAATGTCTTTTTTTACTAAACAACAAAAACCAACTGATTCTTTTGCCCTTGTTTCTTGTTCTTTAAATAGGGTTTCAAGTATTTGGTAATGTTCAATCGACTTTAGGCTAGCAACTTGAAGTCACTTATTCTAGTCATTTCGCAGTTCTTTTTTAATTTGAATGTTCTGTGATTTGAGTGAGTTCTTCTCAGGGACGTAGGGTTTCCGGATTCCAGAAGCTATTAGATCAGTCGATTGTAGTGTATATAATAATAAGGGAAAAAAATTCCAATGAGATTCCGGGAGTAAGTAAGTAAATAAATAAGTTAACTAATTAGTAAACCATATAGTGTGGGAGGACGGAAGTTTATTGATAAAAGAGGAAACTGATATTACAATGTAGACGGGACAGAATAAGTTATTGATCTGAGAGATGGAAATTATAATGACAGACAGTTTTCTGAACGTGAACTAAAGGGTGTGGGCGTGTGTATATTTTAAAATGAGATAAGAACAACAGTTGGGTCATTTCAGCTAATTATTCTCGCAGAATATTAAGAGTAACGTCGGCCTCGGCCGCATATCCTGTTTATTTTACAATGGCTTTTATGTCTATGCTTTAGACAGCTCTGAGGAGACATTTGGTAGCTGACTTCCATTGAGGAAATGATTTGCGTCTCACGGCACAGAATATTCGCGATGCGACATTTCAACTAGTTAGGTTGCAACCTGTTGTCCAGTGCCCAATCCTCTATTACTGTAAGGTCATTTTGAGGTTTATATTAATCCTTTACTCTTCTTGCAGACCTCCAGAACTTTACATTGTCTGTATAGATTAGTGTCGCTGGGTTCATTTTATTTAACAGGTCACTAATGAATATTGGAAAGTGTAGTGAACCTAAGATGGTCCCCTGTGAATATCCTGACATTGAGACTGGCCAGGGCGCAAGCACTCTACTTACCTTGATACTAAACCTTTTTATTCCCATCGAACTTTACGGACCGGGATAGAAGTGGATTAGTGAAGCCCATCTTTGTAGCCTTCATAATCAGGAGTATGTGAGGTACTGTGTTGAAAGCTTTCGCGTAGTCAAAGAACATTGTGTGGCCAGTCTTTTTGCCCTAGCTGGTTGTTCTACTGTCACAAGCCTTGAGAAGACTTTATAAGCGTGACCTGCCTTTCCTAAACCCGCGCTGGCAAAAAAGTCACACATCCATTTTTACTATGAATAAAATGTTATATCTAAACTTTTCCATTTACTAGAATAACTCTTGCATAAAACGATATAATTTTAGTTGACTTTATCTGAATATTTTGAAGCCTTTTTCACGCTGTTGTAACACATTTCAAGTAAACAGACGCATAAAGCAAGTAGAATGCAAATTAGGGCGTGAAATTAGTACTTTCCTGATAACCATGTTCATATGCTCCATATTCTCCCACTAAATAAAAGCGAAAATGCTTGTCGCTGTAGTATAGAAGGTTGTGCCTAAGAGTCATCACTTCTCTATATCCAGAAACTGTCAGAAAGTTTTATGATCGTTGAATCTTCTGATTTTGTTTCGTTTGGATAAGTATGCTGATCAAAAGTGCAGGTGATCTAAGTCAATGGTCAGTGCATAACTTGGATTATGTTGTTGTGATAATCAGTTGAATGACTGGCTAGAATGGAGAACAACACACGTTAGTCCTGTTAGGTATTAGAAGTACAGGGTGGAACGATTATTACTCAAGACTGTCTACTGATTCCATATGTTAAATTCTTTTAAATTGTTCTTGACTTTATCGATGTTCGGGATATTTCTCAATCATGAATGATCTGTCGTTTAACGTATAAATTATGCAGTATGAGAGGTGATTTGGCTAAGGCTCTGCTGTGTTTCACCGGCACCACAGATACTTCGAATTCATTGCGCTTTCGCTCATATAATTCGAATAAATTAACCTTCGTCTATTTAGTTCTGTTTCACTTAAATTTTTGATCACTAGCGGCACTGATGCAGAGTAACCGACTTTCTGACTAATTCTGTTTGAGTTATTTGTTGCAGTCTATCGCTGATGAGAGAGATTTTTAATCACCTTGTTATTAAAGCAAGTTTAAAGTTTTAGATAATTAACTGCTTACTTTATGATTGTTTGTCCTCTCTGAACTGCACATTATTCCTTGTTTGCAAGGTTCCTACTCATTAGCTACCGAGTGGTTACTGCATATATTTTGTTCTGAGTATCAACCCCTAACAAAAAGTGGCCATTTCGAACCACAAATTTCTGGGCTTATTGATCATCTGCAAAGTATACTTTTGACCTCCCTCATTTATGAATTAAAGTCTGACTGGGTTTTTGATTTATCGTGTTAGGGACAAAAGCGTCGTGAAACTCTGATTACTTGTGATATTTCTTTCCATAAATACCACGATACTGAGGGAAAAACTAAAAGTCTATTTCTACTCACGAGTTATAAATAACTATATGTCTTTCCGTATCATAATATTGCTTTCTTCATATTTTTTATCATATATATATATATATATATATATATATCCTATTCTTATTATTTTGAAACATACACCCAAGATTCTAAAGCCACATCTCAAACTTCAACTCATTCCCTTATGGCCCGATAACATTGATACCTTGTTTTGATATGCGGATCACTGTATGACAGACCTATGTGATATAGGTTGGACCAACTATCCCACAATGTCTCATTTCTACGCAGGAGATACGTCATCAACTGATGGATGTTTGACTAGGGCCCTTTCCAAAAAATCTCTATCCGGACCTCTTTAAGTGGTTCAAGCTGTTCTTTTCTCTTTCTAAAACAATTCCATAGACGAAATGACGTCTTATGCCTATCGGATTCTGAAGATAAGCAGAGCCCTATCCACGAATTTTGTTTTGTCAAACAAAAACCTTAATCGACCCAAAATGATATCACGTATCTCTGTTATACAGTCAAACTCTTTTTAAACCGTCAGCACGTTCAAAGTCTCCATGAAGAAGCTTGTCGTGAAGAAATCCTGCTTCTTGATCTTAAGAAACATGTAATGTGAATTGTTGTTTGTATCGTGTCACCTATGAAAAATCTAGTTGAGTCTAGAAAACCATACAGTTCCCCTAATCCTTACTCACTCGTCGTAAAAAGAATTTCCAGAAACGTTTTTCTCCTTTTTAGTTGATGGTGACAGTGCTGCTCAAATGTTTCAGAATCTTCAGAGACTTAAGCAGAGACATCAAATTTGCGCACGAATGCATGACTATGTGCTTAAGAGTTCCGACAACTAACTAAATCTCCGAAATTTAGACCTCGTTCACCAGCGACTGTGAAATCGTGCTACTACAGTTGATATTCATAAGTTTGAAGTCAAATAGAATCCACCTGTTTCTTTGGATATTTGTGACAAACTGGTCATCGGCGGCACAATATTCCAACACAAACGCATACAGAAAGCTACATGGATTTCACCTGATCATACTAACCGTGACCGAAATGACGATATCTGTATCCTCAAAGTGTTCAGAAGGACCACTGGGACATGAGAACCAAGAGAGAGGCTGACATTACCTCAGACCACCACTTGCTGGTTGCAGAGCACTGTGAACAACTGCTTGAGGCCGGTCACGTACGGCCATTTTACAAAACATTTTTTGAGCATTAGCTCCGCTCTTTTTGAAGCTCTTTGTGGGCACCCTTACCGCCGGAGACGGAAATCCATGCGGTATGGTGAGGTGTGATAATTTTAGGGTCGACATTTTCTAATCCCTTCTTCCTTGTGAGAAGGCAGCATCGCTGCAGATGATCGTTGTACGATGGAAACACCTTACTGCTGTACCACCCCTCCACAATCAGCAGCACGTCTTCGCTTACAGACCGTGAGTAGCTGCTTTTAGTCTCATCGTTCTCCAATCGACCAGCCTGGTATCGTAGAACCTACAGGAACATATGTTGCAGCCAACATAGCTCTGCTGGGTAATCACGATAGGCAAGCTTGACCACCACGACAACGTAACATCTACGGTCGAGAAACGCAGGAGAAGAGCAGTGTAGCAGAAGAAGACCTCAACATATACAAAGGGAAAAGCAAGATTCTTCGGTACAACATACGCCAACCAGATCACTCTTGATGGAGATGCCTCGGAGGGCATCAAAGCCTGGACATATCTGAGCAGCAGATATATAGGCGCGGACCAGCAAAGCAAGGGCTGCATTTCTACAGTTGAGGAATATCTGGAACTCGAAACTCAGAAACTTGGAGAACTACAAAAGCTATCATTCAGAGGGAACAAGTATTTTTTAACATTCGTCTAAGGAAAATACTTCGGATCCGTTTGCCAGACACTATCAGTAGCAGTATACTATGGGAGAGAACAAACCAGGAAGAGGCGCTCGAAGTGGATAGGACACACTGGGGAAAACACCCAGCAGCGTCGCAAGACAAGCCGTCACTTAGAACTCTCAAGGTCAAGGTAAGATTGGAATTCCAACAGATACATTACTCCGAGAAATAGAGACAGACATGAGAAGGGTGAACGGAAATTGGACATAAGTGGAAAGGTAAGCCCAGGAAAGAGTAGGTTGGTGAGTACTGGTCGGCAGCTTATGCTCCATTGGGAATAGCAGGCATAAGTATGTTAGTAGCAACAAATGTGGCATAATGCATTTTAGCAAGCGTCACCTTGATACACCAGTCTACTTACAATAATGTAAGGTTCAGACACTTATATCAGCGCGTGACCTTGGTATTAGTTACTCTAAAAGCCGAAAATTCGAAGAACATGCCTCAAATATTATCTCTAAATCTAGACGACTCATTGGGTTTATAAACAAGAACTTCTTCACAAGTGAGGCTAAGCTTACTCTCTTCAAAATCTGTATAAGGCCCACACTTGAATATTGTTCACTCATATTTACAAACATGAATATCATGGACAAAATGCGAGTAGAAAATGTACAAAGAAGCTTCACCCGGCGACTGCTCGGATTGAGCCTTAACCTCGACTACACAGAGAGATGCAAGCATCTTTCCCTAGAACCTCTATGGCGCCGTCGTCTCAAAAACAACCTAATGCTCCTCTATAAACTAATAAATGGTCTTTCGTTCGTAAAATACCGCCCAAATATGAACCACGACACTGCTTACAGACTTAGAAACAACGCTTATACACTATTAACGGCAAAACACAAGAAATTATTCCGTTGTGATTTCTTTGTAATACGATACAGTCTACTGTGGAACATGTTACCAATTACTATCCGTATTTGTGACACAATCACTAAGTGCAAGAAACTAGTCATGCTGTTGCTAGACTCTAAAGAGATATATCGACTATTCCCGGAACTCACACCAAGTCCCCAGGCACTCTTTTATGGCCCACCAAATATTTAGATAAACCTCAGAAACGAATTATAGACTGTGAACACATTGTGTTCTCATTTCCACCCATACATGCATCATGAAATGGTAGACAAATCCCCCTGCTCCTACTAACAGTAATAGGTTACGCCTTTGAAGTGTTACCCGTGACTTTTCTCTGAATTTAAATTCCGATTATTATTTTCATATCTCCAAAGCAGTTTTAGTTTTTATTTCTAGTAGACAGACAAATTGAAAAGCCTGTAGATGCTGATCAACCACTGTCAATTACAAGGAACTCAAACACCGTGTATCATTGTGAGTATCTTCTTATTTAAGTATTAACAGTTTAACTAATTTTTATTTCCCCAATTCATTAACATCCAAACACCTTGCCTGCTTACTAACTTATCGCTTACCTTATTAACTTTTAACATTATTTCAACTCTTTTTTTTCACTTTCTACTCGTTCCAGCTCCCTGTCCTTCCTATTTCCAAACTACCTATTAATTGACTCATCTTACAAATCATACCATTCGTTTACTTAAAATCAGTGTGATATGCTATGCGGATATATTGTCTGGTAAAGTTGTCTGGATTGCTTGTAATGTTAGAACTAGTAGAGAATGTTAATTCCAATAAGGTGTACAAAAAAAATTGAGAGTAGACCAGAGACCATTATTTACAATTAACCATTAAATGTAAGAGAGCCTAACATCACAAAAGGAGGGAGGGTGGTGTATCTGACCAACATTCATGACGGTGGGGTGATAACCTCAATCTACCCATGTCTGCGTGGCAGAACATTTTGTTTGCTTACGGCTCCTTACGATATGGCAGGATGTAACAAATCAGTGATATTGAAGTTACTTTTCCTTGTTAACCTCGTCTACAACCCAGGTCTGTAACCTTGCACTGGTTTTTACTTCCTACCGAGAAATCCTATTACAAGCTGGTCTGGACAACTATACTAAAAAAGAGCTCATTCATAACTTCTTGAGCCTCAGAGTTAAAAATAAAAAGAATAAATAAAACCAAAAAATTATATCACTGAGCCTCTTTATTATATTTTGTAAATCATCTTTATTACTAACAACTTGGTTCTTCTGAATTTCCTCTATTCATACAACTAACTTCCCATTAGTTATCTCACTACTGAATTGTCTTCATTAACCTATATAAGTGCAGGTGTTTAGTTTTCGTTAAAAATGTCTGAGTAAACATACCTTTGTTTTATCCATAAACGTATGTGCAAAGCCGTTGTTCGGCTTTGAACACGAATATTTTCTGTTTCGCTCCTCGTCCCGTTTTCTTTATTCCTCTTTTTTCAGAACCTTATTCCAATCCTCATATATTAGTCTGGATATTTGCAGTAGACTTGGTTACCCTACCCAAGAACATGTGAAATCATTAGCTGATGAATATCAACCGGACCTTTGTACATTTACCGCATCAATTCTTGTTATATGAAAACCTATCTCTACCATGAATCGTTCCTCAGTCCATAAGATGATTGTCGTAACGCAACCTTCGTAACTTGCGCCAATTATTCGCATTGTACATTCTATCTTTAAGAAAACAATGAATCTTGTGAAATGTTTCATTAACTGTATACCGTTTTAAAAGAAATATGTTGCTAATCTTAACATTTTGATCTTGCCTGTAAATTGGCATGTCTCTTGTAACATGTTTGTTATTTGAGAATAAATTATTATTATTATTATATTACTGAAGAAATCGCCATTGTCTTCAGATAAATAAAGTATTGTAGAGCAGCAGGGCAAGCAGAATAACAGCTGAGGCACTGTAAAATGAATGTAACTGTAACAGAAACCTTCAGGAAGTTTCGTGAGCTAGAATAAATTATGTCAGACCGGATATGATACCTGATCTAGATATCTTAAAAAGAAGATCTCAGCAAGCGTGAGGACTATGGAGGTATCTATGTACTCTCATCGCAATAAAATTTCCCAATCAGGTTGTTGTTAAACAGAACGACAGATTCAAAAGATGCCCAGCTGTAAAAATCTAGTATCCGTAGAGTGAAACTATTCCATTGTTGTATAAATCATCTCGCTACATGAAAGAACAGCATTAGTGTCACAATTCGAAACCAATAAGCTGACCTGTTGTTCTTCATGTTCCGTTTCAGAGACACAAGACATATGCACGTCAATAACATCGTTATCATGCAACACTGTAGACTGGCTGTTACCATTAGACGCTTCCTACTCATCATCACTCGACTGACAGTCAACCGGAGTAGGAACACTTACAGTTACACAACTTTGTGCACCCTCAATCAACTTAACATTCGCGGCAGGGTCCGATGACGTCAAAACACTAGAAGGCTCATTCGATGAAGTTGATCGACTAGTCACTATAGGTGAACTGCTCACGCTTTCTGTCTCTTTACTATCCCTGTCATTACTAAGATTCTGATGACTACTATTTCCATTGCTAGTCATAGCATCCGAAAGAGAACAAAGTTTACGCTTCTTAAGTGGTCAGTATGAATTTTATCTTGACTTACTACTGTATCGACTACTTCAACATGACAGGTTAATTAGTGCTTTGGTTATATATATACACTTGCCACACTGCTGCCTTTTTCTCTCTCTTTTCTCCTTTTCAGAACCCCATTCACGGTGGGAAATCCTTGGCTACTCTAGGGAACATGCACCCTAGGTACATGACTGTCTGGATCACAGCTCGTATCAAGCGCGTTCCATATGACCTTTCCCAACAAATTCACTATTGATCTCGGCAAATCGACAAAAGAACCTATTGTGCACCTTCCTTCCTTATTTGTACTCTACTATTGAAAATGAGGCTGTACAATACTGTTTCTGTCAGTGACATGGTGTAAATATGCAATCAGAAACTGACTCTTATACTTATTTTAACTGCTATAACTTTACAGTAATTGTGATAGCATTTGTGACAATTTGATCTAGCCTGTAAACTGGCGTGACTCTTGTAACGTAGTTATTTGAGAATAAATTATTATTATTATTATTATTATAGTAGCATCATGTTGTTTCTTATGCTTCTCAGCTTGGGTAGCAGTATGTGTGCGTAACGACGACGATGAGTGTCTTTCAACTTCCCTCGATCACTATTACCCGCAGTAGTATTATTAATGCTATTATCATTAGTAGCCGCAGCTGTACAAGCAGCAGTACACTTCTCATGGTATCCAGTCGACTCATACACAGTGTCCAACTTTACTCGATCAACATTACTTTCGTTACTAGGAATGCTCTTAACCTCATCTATCTTATCACCGTTGGTAGTGCTCATCCCGATACTTGTAGTACAAGTCAATGATGGTGGAGTGCGACAGGTGAACAATTCCATGCTCGATTCCTCATGCTGCATATTCAACACAACAGCATGTCCATCAAACCTAGAAGACTCCTCATTTCACCTAGGGTACCGAATGTTAGCCCCCTCAGTAGTGCCATCACTGTGGCTAAGGCTATTGCCACAGACGCCTACATTATCCATGCTCAAACATCCAATTTCGTCTTGATCCGAAGTACTCAAAGAATCTACATTAGTAACAGCAACCGAAGAAACAGCACTACCTGTAGTGATTCCACTCTCGTTAGCATCACGTTTATTATTCACATCAACCATAGTATTCCAAAATAATCCCAATGTGCGTTCCGTAGGAAGTCTCTCAAAGCCAGTCTCTTTTACGGCTTCCTTAGCCTTTCGTCCTATATCAACGTCTTCCCACCATAATAGTCGGAACGCTCCCCTATCTCGTCTCGGGATCTTTACCTGAAGAAACATCTCTTCGATGTCAGCGGCTAATGCTATGTTGCATAAACTGAATCGTCGAAGTATACCAATCAAACTATTTACAGTATTTGGTCCTCTCAAAAGCTGATCATTAAGAGAACAACCTTCACAGACAGCTGCACAATCAAAAAAATTCTTAATTTTCCAGGCCTTTTAGGGTTGATAACAGGATGATGAGGAATATACCAACAAAAAGCATCAGTGTCGAATTCCTCCTTACTAGCTTCAATGATGTAGCCTTTATTTAAATGTTTATTCATTACAAGTTGATATTTCTCCAGAAGACTATTATCCTTCATAAACCTCTTCCTTAAACACTCTAGTCTACGTTCAGCTAGTTCCAAATTATTCGGTAGCCTTGGCTTATCATACTTCCATGGTAGACCAAATTGGAAATGGCCACCCTCCAGTCTAAAGGAACTATTAACTATTTCTAGGGCTCGTTTATCTTCGACACAATATCCATTACGAAACCCATCTGCATCCTCGAACACAGGATTATATAATCTTTCTATATCTCGCAAAATATCATTAGTAGAACAATGACACCACTGAACTTGATGTAAAGACCTCGATACTCCTTTAGGACCTAAAATCATCAAACCGAGATGAGTACGCAGACCAAACGGATGCTTCCAGTCTCCCAGGCGTTGTTCAAGGACCCAATGTGGATCTGGAGCATCACAACCAATCAATATTCCTACAAGATTACTTTGCAACCTCGGTAGGGTTATGTCCTTTAAATGTTTCCACCTTCTCAGCTGGAGTTCGGTTAAAGGTTCTGCATAATCGATCGGAAGTTTCTTAGTCGTTTAGGCCTTGCTGATCTTTATAGAACCCCGTTCATCTAATGAAAATACCTCCAAATTTGCTTCCAGACATTCACAAGTAGAATTTCCATTCACAGTCGTCACCTTTATTGAAGTCTCCTTACCATTGAGACCTAACCGATTAATTAATAGAGGTATCTGAACCATTATTTAGAAGGGCGTATGTTTACAGACATCCTTTTGGGCCATATAGTCTAACCGGAATGATACCCAACACAAACCTTTGAGAATTTCCAGTCCTTAGCAAAGTTCACCACATGTTTGTTATTAGCATCAATATATAATAATGGATTATGCCGAATCTTACAATTATCAACGTCACACCTTGTGTCCGAGTTACACGACTTAGCTATGTGACCCTTCCTTAAACACAGGTAACATAGACCACGCTTCCTCACTTCCTGTCTCCTCTCTGTAACATTCATTTTTGATAACTTCATACAGTCTTTCTAATTGTGATCACCAAAACAAAATTCACAACTCAAAGCCTTGAATGAGTTGCTTGGTTCCCGCTTAACTACATTAAAGCGTGATCTCCTGTCAACGTGGCCTTCATAATTACTTTTACGGAACTTTGAGTTACAATGTACCAATCTACCAAAACGCGATCACGCAATCCTGGCTCTTTCTTCTACAAACATCACTAATTTTTCAAAGATCGGCACCCTACCGGTCATCATGATCCTATCAACAGCTTCCACCCATTTATTCTGTAATTCCAGGGGCAAACGTGACACAATTATTTCCCAATTAGCCGTAGAATTCACATCAGACATATACCCCATTTCCTTCAATGTTATGCATACATTACGTAGCTTAATTGCGAAGTCAGTTAGGCCTTCGGCGGATCCTTCAACAGATTTGTGGATAAGTAATTCAGTAATCAGATTACGGAAATACAAGCTTCAATAGCCGTTCTGGCCTTTCCTTTACAATATGATGACAAATATGACAACAACTGGCACCTGTCAGACAGTTTACTCTATATAATGCTTGTGAACTGACTAATAAAACGGTGGTACTGGCTTGGTTGTCCGTCAAAAAACATCATATCGATCTTAGGCAAAACCGTATTATTAACCGTAGCACGTAACGTATCCTTTAATTCATCAATACAATCGTATTTTGAGGTGTTAAATACCTCCACGGAATACTTATTACACACAATGTCACAATCCAAGTACCTTTCCACCTTAGCATTTATCTCAGATTTGTCTACTGACAGTCGGTTATCGTTTTCTATGACCTTACATTCTAATTCGGCCATATCAACCTCCTCTTGAAGATCTAACATTTTAAGCTGCCTTTCTAACTCAAGTCTCCTTTCCAAATTCTTCTTCTTTAGTAATGCCTTATCTAACCTCAATCTAGAAGTACTAAACTGAGCTGAGGACTTACTATTAACACTAATATCGTCACGTTTATGATCATTAAAATCAGACATACCACAGACAGCTTTAAAATCTTTACTATCCATTTCGTCAATTTCCTTCTGCTTTTTACTTCTGGTTTCCATTGTATGCCTTTGTTCGAAAATCGGTTACCAGGCAAATGTGAATTAATCCAAACCTATTCGACCAATAATAACAAAAATTTGACCCAAAATGTCCAGACGTATCCAATGTATAACAACAGAATTGAAATTGAAGAACTTTGGACCCAAAATATCCACACGTATCCAATGTATGACAACAAATTAAAATTGAAGAACTTTGGACCCAAAATGTCCACACGTATTCAATGTATGACAACCAATTAAAATTGAAGAACTTTTGTTACATCGAAGTTTTGCTCCTTCCGTTATTGAAGTTCAGTATGTCGATCTATTTGCCATTCACCAACCCCAACTTAACAACAAAACCAAACTCCAAAGTTAGGAACCAAAGTTTATTTGCAATTCACAAATAATCGACCAAAATGTCGTTTGTCAATTTACAAATAGTCGACCAATGTCTTTCTTCAATTTTACAGGTTCCTGGAGCAAAAACTCCAAATGACCAAACAAAGACAAACAGAAATCAAGATGGTCGAAAATAATAAATCAAACAAGTTCATAAGTTAAGTAAAACAAATATACCCAAAAAACAGTGAAATTGATGATATTTTTCTAAAGGTTTTGATCAGCCAAATGTCTTCATTTCTCCCGTAACACTCATATCCCAGAATGCGCCTAACTGCATCACAAACTCCGAAACATTCGAGTCTAAAATTCTGAAGCCTAAAGGTGAAAAGGTGTTTCGACCGGAGACGAATATCATATGAACGAATAGCAACTGGGAACAACCAGAAGAGAAGGCCTTAGAGGAAGTTTGTTGAAGAATATTGGTTATGCTCAATGGACTTTGCCCTTAGTAGGTAAATTAAGTTTTGTGAGTCGATTAAGTTTACTTTTAGTCATCTGGGAATGCCATAGAGGAAGTAAGGGCGAGACAACTAGGATTCATAACTTATATACATCAGGCCGTAGTATAAATGCATCCACTGGGGAGTGATATGAAAATATGGTAAAATTACACCTTTGAGCGGAATATTTTACACATCGATCACCGAATGCATGCCCTAAATCTCAGCAACACATTGTTATGTATCTTTCTGAACGGTTTAAGCTGCCTTTTCAATGTTTTCTGTTAACTGTAGTTGAGCATGAGTTAATATTTAGCACTTCTGTTTTTGATTAGCGAATTGTAGCTCCATTTATTTTGGTTGCAGAGCCCTAATGTGTTGCTTTTTCACATTTTTTTCAGTGTTCAGAGTATAACTTGTCAATGTGCGGGTACCACATGATGCCAATTTTGATTGAAATCTGGTATCAAATAATATTAGATCACGATTAAAAACCTGAATTCACTGAACGGCCATTTTTCCATAGGATGGGACTCATCATCAGTGCGCATCCATCCGTCTCCCATGGGTAACTGACCCACTTATCTGAGCAGTATGGGAACATTACAGGAAATACTCTTAAAATACATACAATTTTTCACAGCCAATATGAGTAAAAACTTGACTACATATATTAGTGAGTGAACTTGAGATCAAACATAAGCTAACAAACAAGAATATTTTGTAGACATTTTTTGTTCTTAAAAGCTTTAAGTAGTAGCGTTAATCATTTATCCTCCTATTAAATTCCACAAAAAGGGTCCACATTTATTTGAATTCCGTGAAGAATTGAAGTTGTCGAGTATGAATGTCGCTTAATGACGCTCATATCTGAAACGTCGTTTATTCGTGAATACGAAGGGCATTTGGACCTGGAGTAATAAATCAATGGATTAAAAGGTATGTTTGAAAAAGAAGTTGAGGTGAACGTGATCTAAGCTGACCAATCCATGGAAGATTTGGGCAGTATGGTATACCCAAACGTGATGTGTTGCGGGTGATTAACTGTTCGCATTAAGTTGGAGATATAAAAGTTGTCTCCTTTCAATCCTTATACATTAGTCTGGATACTTGCCGATTTAACCAGGAGCCTGTGAATTTATTACCAGATCATAGCTCATTTACCTCATCAATTCTTGTTATATGCAGACCCGGCTCTACCTCACAGTCGTTAACTAGCTCGTCGTAACGCAACCTCTGTAACTTGCGCTAATTATTTTTATTGTACATGGAAGAGTCTGCAAAATTGTCTATAATATTATGTGGAAAACTTAGGCCATCTATATTAACCCAATATATCTTGTGAAATGTTTCAGTAACTATACACCGTATTAAAAGAAATATGTTGCCAGTATTAACGTGTCGATCTTGCCTGTAAATTAGCATGCCCCATGTAACATATTTGTCATTTGAGGATAAATTATTATTACTATTATTATTGTGAGTACTAAGTCGGACAAAGGCAATCATTCCAAATCAGAATCACCATGCGGCAGGTTCAGCTGTCTTAATCCACTGTCCTCTTCCTAGTTACTTCAGCAGCATACACACATTCATTCATTCTGTTTGGGACGTTAGATCCCCAGAACTAGCGTGATAAGTGCTTTAGTTTTGGATATCATGTTTTCGAGCACAGGCTGATCAGTTGACCTTGAGATCGCATTTCCCACTAGGAGAATCATTGGCTGTGATTGTCTTCAGTGTTATTTTAGTTAGCTATTTTTGTGACCCTCCCAAGGACGTATCTATGATGTATAAATCAACGCGATTTGTGCTTGAGATTCATTGGGCATCCAGGGTGTTTGTAGAATATACTTTCGACGCTATATCAAGATTTTTCGTCAGTCAACGGATCATTTTCTCGTTCTCGTTTATCGACTAAAGTGAACCCGTAATAGTTTCAAGCATACCTAGTGCCAATCACAACACACTCAAAAAAACAAATGACTTATGGACAAGTTATTGGATCCAAGTGAAGTTGCTTACTTGGGTACGGTTAAAATTTTGGAGTAATTTCAGGTTTTATTCACTGAATTTTTATTTATTATTTATTTATTATTTATTTATTTATTTATTTATTTTCCTCTTCCAATTATCTCGTTTTTTTAACCTTTGAAACTCTCAGGTATCATATTAAGTAGTGAGGTTGCTATAACTTCTTACACAATAACAGCTATGAAAACCAGTTAAAATGTGGATTACGAGCATATTAGTGAGTCGAAATTCCCAACAATGAGCGAAAGAGTTGTGGAAAATATCAAAAAGTCACTTGATTGCGCGCCTCGGAGGAATGTTCACAAATCTGTTCAGTCGACCCGAACACATGCATTGGGCCCTCAGCATAGAAACGGAGATGACACTCTTCGGATTCTTACTCCTAAAATGACCGGTAGGCAAAAAGAGAATGGAAGAAAAGGCGACCGGAGGCTCGACTGACACAGTCTATTGTTCAGAAATTACTCGATGGCAATGAAAACCAATGACTCTGCTTCCGAATGCAACTAATGTAGTACATGGGTCCATTGCCATTACGACACTACAGCACCTATAGAGTACAATGGGTTTATGCTGAGTAACTCCTATCTGTTGTTCTGGTATAACTGTCCACAGTATAGAATCACCGAGAGAAAAAAAAGGTAGCATTTGCGAAGCAACAGGTCCCACTGAGAACCAACCTATGATTCCCTACAGGTAAACTTAACATGGCCAGCACCAAATCAACCAGTACAGGGCATCCAATAGCAAACTATTATGGTAGTTAATAGTGTGCCCGAATTAGTGAAGGTCTCTCTGAGGGATTTCGACCGTAGTTCCAAGTTGGCATTGAGAAACAGATGCAATTCCAAAGTTCGATATGATAGTAGACCTTTTCAGATGAAGCTAGCTGCCGTAAAACAGAGAAAACCAAAGCATCTGTCTAGGTTCATGACAAAGAGAAAACATATAAACTCGAGTGTTTATGCACTCAAATGTTCAAATGACGAAGATCTCACCAATGTAGGGATAGCTGAGATCCTCAACACAAACTTCACTGATCAAATAAACCAAGTAACCGCACATTCACCGTAATGCGCAAATATTGTTATATTCGACTAACTGGTGTCCTAGTACTAAGAAAATTAAAATCCTTCTATCCTGGAAAATCACGAGAATTCGACGGTATTCTACCCATAGTCTTGAAACAGTACGCAGGAGCCCTCAGTTAACCGATATTTGACCCTTATAGGCATTCACTGCAGTCACACCAATTCTCAGCTCAATCGCAACAAGCTGCTCTCTCCAGTCTTTCCGAAATTAATTAACGATCTGTTAGACACAGTTAGCTCAGTAGCATTGACCTACGCAGAAGATGCAACGATCTGGAGGTCTATTATAATCGAAGAAGATTCGACTGAGCTTCGAAAGGACATCTCATTCAGTGAAGAATGGGGAGTAAAAAAAGAGTTTAAAGCTAAAACAGTCGACCCGCGTGATACAAACGACTTACACTCTCAACGGAGGTGTGATCCCTATTGTCTCCTAAGAGCGTGATCTTAGTTTAATAACCACTGAAAGCCCCGACATCAGTTTGAACTATTTAGGGGACGCAGACAAGGCAAACGCAACTTTCCCCTTAATGCGAAGACAACTTGGTGCTATCATCATCCCAACGTGAGCATCTGACCGAGGCATCACCACCACTCCTCTCGCGGTAATCCTCAAAAAGTTGCGTATCAAAGAGCTAAAAACCATTTTTGTGCAGCTAGGAATGCTCTCCTTGCAGAGGTAACCACAGCCTACTCAGTGGACAGCTTTAAGAAGAGATTTTATGAACACGTACTGACATATGGATTATCATATTCCTCGCGGGGCGGCTGTGGCTGATGCATGTCTTCAGCCTTGGCAGTGGTTATTATTGCCATCTCCAGATCACTAACTCAATCTATCTCGCTTATTATCTCGGTTTCCTCTCTCTTGCGTACACGCAATCTTCACTACCACTCGGGAAATTAGATTTTATTTTTATTTACTTAATTCTGAAACCATCTTCGCATTAGCATTAGAATTTTCTCCTTATCATCCTTCACATTGCAACTAACTGATCTTCGGCCAGATAAAGTGATAGCCGCTTGTATTCAGAAACCCTACTGCCCTGAAACAAACGTACACAATCTAAACACGAGACTTACAAGCTCAAAAACTATTGTCTAATGCCAACAATAAACACCTGGAGTCGTACAGCAAGGACAATAATCGAGTTCAAAGCAATCAGTTGGTTTATACTATCTCGTGAAAAAGGTATTGGACATTGGATATGGAAGGTTGTTTATGCTTCTGTGCCAAACTTGAAATATCTTCATGTCTGCGGAATTATGCGACACTGGTATATTTAGCAGTGAGGATTGTTCTTTACTTTCTCAACTAGATAGGTAAGTGGCATAAGCTACGCTTAAACTTTCTTATATTTATTTATGTGAATACTGGTGTGCTGACACCTGAATGTGTTATAAGTCAGTTTGCATTACGTCCTTAGATCCCGAGTGTTTTGCACCGCTAAACTGTGCAGATTATCATGTTTCTACTTTGAGTTGTTCGTTGTATCTGAGAAATAAGCGGACTGTTTTAGTTTTTCATTCTCTGGCGAAAAGTTACAGCTGTCAGTGTAAACCTATGCATATATCTGTCTAACGTAACCAATCATCGTTCTGTCACTAGGTTTCGGTCAATATAAAAGATAAGTCTTAGGACCTTGGCTTGTTGGGATCTTTGGCCTTCTGTCCGATGTGTTGGTCTACAGAGTACAACTAAGCCATTGAAGTCAATAGGATTGTTCACATAAGGTTGTAAACGTGAAACCTCAATGTTACTTTCATCATGTGAAGTTAGTATAATGCATATATCTGTGATTCCAAACTTTTTACTTGAGTGACGTTTTTCACTTTGAGAACTGACCACATATCGTTTTCGGTTAACCGTTGACCGTGTTAGAATATATCGCTTTGCTAATTGACATAACTTTACCTAAGTATACATACTGAAGTTACGTCGTGCACCGGTAGTTTTAAAAATATTTATACATAGTTAACTTGTCAAAATTTCTTTGCTTTCAAATTTTGTTTGATATTTAAGTAAATTAAAGATATTTACTGTACTATGTGGTCATAGAAATAAAATGGAGTCACTTTAATAGCCACTGTAGTATAGTAAAAGCTCTCAATCGAATACAACGATAGTATATCCTGTCTTGAGAAAAAATCATGAGAGCTGGAAATGATAACCTTATCAAGGGTATGGCTCGCTGATTCCTGAAGTTGTGGAGATAATTCTGCTTTCCGACCAGCCTCGATTTTCTCTGAAGATAAATGACCATCAACAGACTTTTAATCCTAAATGGTTAGCAACTTACATCTCAGTGTGAATATCTGCTCACGAGTATCTGTGTGATATGTCTTCAGCACATTTAAAGTGTAGGGTTTTCTGTGGATAGTATGACGCTCTAATTGCACTCGCGTTTACCACGTTCTAAACTGGACTCCATCTTCATTATCCGATATTTTTTCTGACAAGAGTCTGTACCTTCACTCATACTTCAGATTGAACCTTTAAAAATAATGTAAGAGTTCGAATATTAAGGTAATTGTATGTACTTGTGGTGGAGCAAAGTGAATCATTTTAAGGATTCGTAAATACATCATTCCTTTGATTGCTGTTTATAACTTGCTGTTATAACTTAAGAGAAGTTGTGATCTAATTTGACTCTGTTCCTTAGCAACCATCAGAGTTTCCTGCTTTACTTCTGCTCTTTAGTCACCAATGTTCTTGAAATATTGTTCAGGCATAAAGACTACTGAATGAGTTCCAACCGATTTACATTTTTACTAGGTCGTACGTCGTTCACCACTTTTCCACAATAATGGATTGTATCACTGACTTTAATCGATGCAGATTCATCTGAATTTACTTCCAAATATTTCAGTTAACAACTCAACGTTTAAAGTACTCAGTCACAATTTTGTTTTAGAGATACTTTTAATCAAAATCAGTACGTCAACTGAGATAACTCTAAAGATGCGAATTCTTATCGAACTTGTTCCGCTCTCCACATTTTAATAACAAATCAAAAATACTGTTTCGTAAGACCACTGAAATACCTGAATCTAGGCCAAGAAAAACAGATTTTTTAATGAGTGCCAATTCGTGTAACTTTTATCGTAGTCATATAATCTCATATGTCCACTCCAAACGATAAAGGCGATGGCATATTCAGATAATGTCAGATTTCCAACGGATGAAAAGTTCGTTTGAGAATTATTTTTTTTCAGAAATGAAACTTGTCATTTTGCAATATGAGATAGTCATTAAAAACAAGATTTTTATTTGAGGTACATATGCTGGATAAAACATCACCCATAGCTTTAAAAGTGTAGAATTGAACAATTTAGGTCTGTATAGTGTTATTTTATTACTTTTTCAGCTTGGAGTTCGGTGTTTTTAAACTTGACGCTCCCGAGTCACAAGAACGTCGTAAACTATTAGAAAAGGTGACTGATGTTATTTACTTGTTATGCTTTTCAACAGGCCGTTGACTACTTTGATAGTATAATTGCTCAGGCTGTTTTAGAGATCGAGGAAGAGCGTGCTGTAGAGGAAAGCGAAACTCTTACTAAAGTTGAATCGGGTATTATAGAAGGGAACCCAAATTCACTGCGATACAAAATATATGAAAAATACTCAGAACGACTCGACAAACTTATTGAACCACAAGTTTATCTACATCTTGGCCATTTTCAGCTTCTGCTCAATCGTTTTGATGATGCCCTTTCTGCGTATCTTAAGTTTGAATCACTTTGTCCAAAGGAATCTTCGACCAACTGCTCTTTTTTGTATGGCTTAGGTTTATGCTGTTTTCGCTTCAACGTATTCAATAGGTACGCTGCTCACTTTTATTTTAGGCGTTTTTATGTTGCAGGACTATCAGGCTTTTTCAACAAATTTTATATTTACAACCGTGGTTCCCAAAGTGTAAGGAGATACATATTCGTCTGGGCTATATATACAAGGTACAAAATAACTTTGAACGAAGTTTGAGACATTTTCGACAAGCTTTGAACGATTCCACACCTGCTACATTTAATCGAGTTGAATGTTAGTCTGACTTACAATTAACTAACATAACTGTAGTACGTTTTCATATCGCCCATCTGTTTGAGGTGTGCGGTAAACCTAAACAGGCGAAAACTGAATATTTTCAGTTATTGGATGTTGAGAAAAGTGGTGCTCCGTCACACATCCGACACCTTTGTCTTCGGCAATTAGGTATGTCGCACTTTAAAAGTATTTATTCTCTCTTAGTGTTTCGATTTTTAACTACCTCGATTATCTAGGTTGTATTATTATCCATGCTGTATTATTTCGGGTTACGTACTTCTGTTTCCATATGAATAACATGTAGTGTTTGAAGTATGCAAAACAAATGGATTGCTTTTTGTTGTGAATGCAACATTAAATTAACAGTAACAAGTCTCACTGTAACTTTTAAGAGTTCTTCTGGATGTGTGATTAGCATGTATCCGTGCTGAGATTTCGTCAGTCACCTGACCATCAGTACTGACCAGACTCCCGAGATAAGTGAAGCGGTCGAAACACTCGACTACTTCACTCCCTACCACTAGTTCAGGTGCCAATACAACCCAATCCTAAAGCAACATTTTACATTTCGACGGGGAGAATCGCATCGCGAACATGCTTGCATTGTTGCTTAGGTAGTAAGTAGACCCTGTATTTTGTCAGCGTCTTCACCTAATAGGACTATTTAGTCAGCTACTCTAAGTCAGCTAGCGTGTCTCCTGGTAAATGGTCTACTCCTGAAAAGTCAGACGGAGATAAAGTTAACTCTAAAAGCATGCCTACGACATAGTGTTCCTCTAGGCCCTACGTTTTTAGGCAGGTCAGTTGGAAAACGGTAAGACTAAAAGCATCAACTCTAGGTCTGAGGCTGAAGTCGTATTGCTGACTGTAGAGGGGTGTGACCACAGTAAGGTGTTTGCCTCGGACCACCAGCATTTGCAGCAATGCTGCCTTCGCACAAAAAAGGAAGGTGTTAAAAAAGCTCGACTCTAGAAATGTCACTCCTCACCATACCCTACGGAATTTCCGTCTCCGGTGGTAAGGCTATTTGAAGAGAGGAGCTAATACTTTAAGAACTTCTCATAAAAAGGCCGTGAGTGGTCGGCCTCAAGTAGTTATCCTTTGGACTCTGCGGTCACGTTCCCAGGTCTCTAAGACCAACGCTAATGTAACTTCTTTTTTAGGCTACTCAGGAAACACGCTCCCATTGTATGGGCAGCCGGAAAGTGACATCGGTTTTCATACCCGAAACAGCACACAATATCAACTTGGTCACAATCAAATCCTTCCTATAACTCTTAATAACTCTCTTATTTGCACGACTAACTCTTCTCTTATCTTTTTATCACCATGGGCCACTAACGCGAATGATTCGAGTACGCGAAACATTATTCCTGGTCTCCTGAAACCTCATTCCAAACAATTTTCTGGAGCTTTTAATGTTCGAACCTTGTCCGAATAAGATAACAGGCTTTCTTAGCTGAGTCTCCGAAACACGCTCACAGGATCCGAGTAGAGTTATTTGTTTGACCTCTCCTTGTCAAGATAAAGAACCATCTTGATAAGGAACGTAGTCAGCTTAAACACAACCTGGTAAGAAGCCTACGTACCGGCAGCGGACAGTTGTGGTTAGCGAGAGCAAAAGAGATGGAAAAGGCAGCGGCGATAGTTAACAGTAGACAGCTATCCAGACTCTCGAAAAAACATGGAACTATTATTCTTTTTCAATCCAGGAGATAAGATCGACTGGTTCAAGCTGTCTTCGGCCATACTTCGAGTACCAGTGATGCCCAATCGACCTAAGTGGCAAATTGATATAGGTTAAAGGAAATCTGAAGCGAGGTAGAGCGCCAGGCCCTGATGGAATAGCCCTAATATTTTTAAGGACGATGGCCCAGTCTTAGCAGTGAAATCGACTGAGATCTCAGCTAGAATTTAGGGACTGGACATAATCCCACCAGACTGGTCTCAACCACTGATTGTCCCAGTCTACGAGAAAGGAAATATGTCCTCATGTGACAATTTCAGAGGAATCAGTTTAACTAATGTAGTGTCCAAAAGTTTAGCCCCGATAATACTCAGACGCCTAACTAGAGTTCATGATGAGCAGACTAGAGAGCACCAAGCTGATTTCAGACCTGGATGTGACTGTATAGACCAGATATTGACACTTCGTCAGGTCCTAAAACATAGGCACGCATTTTGACGTCCGACAATAGTTGTATGCTTCGACCTCAAGGTGGCACTCGACTTTATTGATCATGAGACTTTGTGTCAGTGTTTGTCACTGGAAAAACTATCAGAGAAGTACATTAATCTTATACTAGCTCTTCACTCGAACACTACTGATCGAGTGGGAGCTTATGGTGAACTGTCATCAGAATTGTTTACATCGAGTGATGTTTGTCAGGGCTGTCCACTTTCTACATTCTTAATAAACGTTCTCAATGACATGGTTTTAGAGATGACACTTTTATTGTCTGACTTTTCAAGAGTTGACCTTCTACTAGGAGATTCACCTGTTTACTTAGAATATGCCGATGACAGTTCTATTTTGTGAAGTCGTTGAAAAAATGCAGCGTCTTCTGACTACCCTAAGCAACAATGCAGGCATGTTCTGATTCCGATTCTTCCCGTCGAAATGCAAAATGTTGCTTCAGGATTGGTTTACATCGGTACCGGAACTAGTGGTAGGAAGTGAAGTAGTTGAGTGTGTCGACGAGCGATGTTTTGTGTTGTACGAATAAGTTGGAAGAAAACTAGGGGCGGCCAAACCAAAACATGGTACAAATCCATGAAGTCATTGACAAGTGGACTGAGTCATGTTGGTAGATGCAGGCTACGTGGTTGGAGTCCGCGAGACGAAAGTCACCGATGGTTAGATACCTTGAATGACATAACTCAAAATCGTTTGCAATGGTGGAGGTGCATCCACTCTTTGTGTTCTGTCGAACTCTAATCTTCTGAATTTCTCATGACCTTTTTTCTCTTAAATTTGTTTCAGTGGGATATACTTCTCAAATCATATTTTCGAACTCTATTCTTTTCCTTAACTGATTATACCTCTGCCACTTCTTTTTCTTTGGTTTTTGAATTGACAATTCGATCTTTCTTTGTTAATATGAACTTGAACTGACGTACATACTTACGAAGTTCTATATTTTAGGCGATTGGGGTGTTTGGTGGTTTCTGGATGCCTCATCGCATCTTTTGCAGTCGTTCTCTTATTGTCCTTCCGTTTAACGTTTATTTCAACAGTAACTGGGAAATAACTGCAGGATCTAACGATATTATCTTATCGGCAAATATCCATATATATATATCAGCTACATGCTTAAATTATAGATATTCTCATATTGAACTCTGTTTATTTTAATAAATGTCTTCATCTGTAGGACTAGAACTAGGTGGTTCTAAAATTTAGGTTTGTCGTTAAGTACATTTACTTCTGATGACCTATAATAAATTAATCCAAATATTTAAATGATACGAAGAAAACCAGTTTCACCAAAAATCCTAAAGGAAGTAAAATCCTCTATGCCTACTTAGAAAAATTCTGTATTTTCAACAACTTAATATCTTTTTTCTAGTACTAATTTGTAGATTGGGAAAG
Source organism: Schistosoma turkestanicum (assembly GCA_944470395.2). Lineage (NCBI taxonomy): Eukaryota > Metazoa > Platyhelminthes > Trematoda > Strigeidida > Schistosomatidae > Schistosoma > Schistosoma turkestanicum. The sequence continues at coordinate 41,120,741 of OX103971.1, forward strand.
ATCACAGTTACTGTCGAGAGTTAAATATAAACGAAGGTATACCATACTGTAGGTTTCATATTTTGGTTTGTTGTAGGCATTAAAAATTGTAAATAATTGTTGGTTATGTAACTCAAACACTATCCTAGTGTTCGTTAGAATTTACCGCTTCTTTTGAACCGTATGTAACAAAAATCTATCGTGCTTAGTAACTTGGTTAGTTGAACCTTTAACATTGAAAGATATCCAGATATAAACAGTACTTATGTCTCTCAGCATGCTTGGCATATTCATTTATGTTCAAAATTTTCCTTGACTCCTTTGCTTTTGTTACTACTACTGTCTTTAAGGTTAGATACATGGTTTAGATCATTAAAGCAAATAATCCCTTAAATCTAGGGATCTATGTTTGTTGGTAGGTTTATTGCATATCAATATGGTAAGTTTTCGAAAGTGACTTTCTGATGGAAAATTGCATGTTGTATCATGAAGGATACTAGGAGAGTTAGTGAATCAGAAACGGTTTTAGAGTTTTAAATTTGAATTGAAAATCAATAAATAGAAAATAATGTTACACATATTTTAAGATTTTTTTCTCATCTAAGGTTACTAATCATGAGAGTTGACTCGGATGTTAAAGCATTTGACTTCCGAACAATAAATTGCAGGCTCCAAATACCCACCTGCTAATGCTTTGTTATGCGGGTGGTATTAGATGTGAATTTTGCAAAATGAAAGACTCCAATTTTAAGTCAAAAATGTGTTAATTACTGTATTTCAGCTTGGCTTCATCACACAGGAGCTTTTGGCTCCAAACCTGAATCGTCAAACGAAAAAGGCCTAGATGTTCAATGGCTTCAAAGTGCTTTAGAACTAGATAACTCCAATGGCAAAACGTGGTACTTATTAGGTCGTTGTCAAGCTGCTTTAAATCATGTTCAAGAGGCTTTCGCAGCATATAGAAGTTCTATAGACAAAACGGAGGCTAGTGCTGATACCTGGTTTGTTTATAAATTTTCGTTAGTTTGAAACTGTACTATTTTCAAAAAATGATGTTTATTCTTTCGAAACTATCATGACAAATTGTTACTGACGTAATTTAAAGTAGTTATCAGCTAATGTTGCTGATGATAATACATACAACGACTATCTTAATAGTTATAAAAGCGTCAGAGCGGCTGGCATAGGTGTACAGTAGTTTCTTCAGATTCAGTCAGGCCATATTCATGTGAAATATTCAAGATTATATAGCACAACTCTATTCATTTATAGCTTGATGGGTTAAGCAATATGCTCTACAAACTTTTAAGTCTGGTTTGGCAATAGATTTTTTTACATCTGTATATTTCAGTAAATACATGTGAGAGAATAGGGGTTTCAAAATTTTCTCTTCTATGTTCTCTGAGTCAAATGGTATAGTTGAGGAGCTTTTTCGTCTTTCTGGACATCATCAGCGCTTACTTCATGTGGTAATGAATTGTTTAGTTAATTCTTTCTGATGCAATTGTTCGCGACTATTTTACTTCGAAGGTACCATAGTCTTTGTTTATCATTCTATTTCGGTTGAATATCTTGTTCGGTTGATCTCTAACCATGTGGCTGACTGAATGTTTTTCGTTTGAGTTGGTGGACGCCGTCCATATCAATATGTCTATTTTTGGCCTATTAGTCTTAGCACCACACTTTAGACATATTGTGAGATCCTTAGGATCTCATTAGTCCCGAATCCCAAAGTTTTTCCAGTCGAATTCGTGTTTTTGTTTATATGTGTATTATTGCTATTGATAACGTCATGTTTCATTTCATGTGTAGGCTGTACTCGTGTATGCATAATTAGAAAGAGGAGTCGATTTTTCCCACTGTGTTGTGTATCTCATTCGATATAATGAATGATAATGTATTTTTCTTGTTTAATTATTTTGTCTTTCTATCTGTATGAAATAGAGTCAAGTTTGTAAGCGATCTCATTTTCAGAGTTTTGAAATCCTTATGTTGATTTCTTAGATGCTTTTCACGTACAGCAGAATGATTAATTTCTCGGTTTCTGAGGCTGATTTTGTTATGGTGAGTTGGTTCTTGAAGGACCTATAAGTGAAGCTCCTGGAGTGGCCATTTTTCCGGAAAACAGACATAGGTTTTTACAACTTCTCACGTAGAGCTCTACTGTGAGTTTTCGTTTTCTCTTGCTCTGGCTTTTCGTTAAGAAAAATGGCCACTAGAAAGTTCGATTTGGTTTCATGAAGTATATTTATCGTCAGAACGTTCAACATTGACATGAAAGTTTCTCTTTGATTTCTCCTTTCCTAAAATTTATCCTTATATACCATGCCACTCTATATTTATCATTTGGAAAATTTTTATCGGGCTCCTATTTCGCGACCTGTTGTATACGTATGACAACCAGTGCTTAAAACCCGTGGACCTAATAGTCTTCTCTAGTCGTTCTTTCGTATTCTTACACATTTACAATCATTGGGTTTGGATCTTAAGTTCTTTTCAGAGTATTCAGCAATTCTTTATACTAATGTTTACATGTTTTAGCTGCCGTTGGGAATGTAATTTTTTACTGTAAGCACAAATCCGTTATCCCCTATTCATTAATTTGACGCTCCAGAACATTGGTTAAAGAACCGTTCGATATAATTCCAGACCTTAAAAACGTTTTTCAATGTATAATATTTTCGTGGAGTGATAAAATATGTTTTATTGTTGGGTTTCGGACGTCATGATTTTCTAAAGAAAAATGTATTAGCTGAATGATATTCAAACGAAGTGTTAAATCAATATTAATACAGTTGTTTTGAACCCAAACATTAATAGAAAGAATATTTCTAGCATTTGATCAAAATGACTCTAAAAATATTCCATCTTTTTCTTCTCATTGTATGCAATATTGCCTGGCTTATTCAAATGATTGGTAACAACCATTTTACTATACACATCGATAGTAATATAAGGAAATAGCTATCTTATATACTAATTTCTTCCGTTATCAAAAATTTTTTGTGAGTTCCTTGTTTTGCTTCTGCGATTGTACACTCTTTGTTATCCTTAAACATTTAATTAGTGTGTTTTATAATTCTTCTATAACCCTTTTTAGGTGCTCCATCGGTGTGCTCTATCAAGAGCAAAGTCAACCGATGGATGCTCTTCAAGCATACTTTTGTGCTGTACAACTAGATAAATGCCATATTGCAGCTTGGGCGAATTTGGGTACTTTATATGAAAGTATGCAACAGTATAAAGAAGCCTTAAAATGTTATAAAAATGCTGTAAACGCTGATAAACATAATGAGGTTAGAGTTTGTATTGTTATTTACTATTTTTAAATCTCATAGTCAATTTCGTTTGAAGATCAAATACAGTATTTCTGCTTACCTAATTAGCATCATTAATTGAAGACGTAAATTTATCGGTTATTGGTTGACATCTATAAAGTATCAGCGAAGTTTTCATGTGTATGATGAACTCAAGCGTAGTACTGTTTTTTTCTTTGATAAACTTAAGACACTCCTTCTGAACACCATTTGCAACACGACGTTCAAAACACGTAGTGAGTACTTCACTGTGATTGTAGGGTTGTAGAGATCGTTGAGTTTAATTGAAATCGTGTATCGATCATTATTAACTCACCATTCAAAACCTAAAAGCACTGAAGGTCCTCTTCGCTGTAGTATTTGACTCAGTAGTGAGTGTCCACTTTGCCACAAGCGCGAACCGAATCGGTCCCGCACAAAAATGCTTAATTTCTTGACCACTGAGTCGGTATCAAACATTGTTGATGTCTAGCTTCAATCAATCCACGATATTGTGCAACCTCATCCATTGTCTTCGTTGCACACTGTGAGATAATTTATTAACACGGGCTTTGTATCAAGTGGTAGTTGTTTAGTTTCTCCTTTCCAAATCCTAATAGATTTATTAGTTTCGGTTTTCCATTGGATAAGTATGCAGAAAAAGTTTTTCTCACAGGTAACAATGGTTCTTGAATTCGAGCGGTAGATGATTATTCTTGATCACATCCCTTAAGAGATATAATATTCATCAGATGCTACTAGTGAGTTTTTAATGTGCATCACAAACCTCATCGCTATCAGGTAGAGCTGTATTTACGGGAGTTTTAACCACAAATAAAGCGATTATTGTTTTAATTTCTTCAATTATATGCATAATTTGATGTACTCTGTGGAGCAAATTATCAGTAAAACTTTTGCACGAATTGAATGTTCTGATATTTTTTTGTCAACATGAAGTTCTTAAGCTACTACCATTATTATGTCATAACACGAAGCATAATTTTTCTGTCAATCAATCAATCAATAGCAACGTGGGACTTCGTACGTACGTACATCAATTCATGTTGCCACACCACATTAGCACAGAGATGTAATTGTCAATTCAAATGCCATTGTAGTAGAGGTAGTAAAGGTATTAGCAGTAGTCGGAGAGGTTAGGATTAGAAGATATTATTCAGGAAGTAGAATCTAGTGAAATAGACTTAAAAAGATAAGGATAAAGTGATGAAGAATTTTTCTGTAGTCTAAATTGTTTACTTGATCCATTTAAATCGGATATATGCTATGTAGGTTACGGATTATATCTTGAAGATCCTTATAAATCGTAGATTTAGTTGGTTTTTTAAATTTATTTACACATTCAAAGATTTTTTCTGATAATAGAATGAATTATTATAATGCTACAGGATTATATGATAAACTCTTCAATGTTACTCAGCGGTCAGGTAAATGCTCGTATGGTTAACCTTCAACCATATGTTTTGCTGCTGGGTTTAGTTAAACTATTTACTTGTCTAATTAAAGCCAAAGCAAGAGTGCTAGGGTTGAAATCTGTATTTCCATGTTATGGAATTTTATACTTATCATAAAAAAATTTTTTTCAATTTTATTTCTCGTAGAGGCTTAAACTGATTTAGAAGTGAATTTACCACTGTCTATATGATGTTTTCAAGAATAGCATCTGATTATACAGAAATTCATTTTTATTGCAGCTGCTTACTCTTTCTCAACTTTTTTTTAGGTTCGTCCAGAGATTCGTTCTCGTTTAGCCGTGTTACAACAGTTAGTTCCAAAACTGTCAGATAAAGTGACAGGAAACACGTTTAATGGTCCTAACAACAATAATGTAACATCTAACCAAGTTGGTAACGGATTTGGTGCTGGTTGTGGTGGAATAACGAAATTACCCACGGTGGATGAGGCATGGAGCCTACCTATACCTGCTGAACTAACTCAGCGACAACTTCAACTGATGTTACAAGAAGCAGCTGCCGGTGATGCTGGAGGTGGTTCGTTTAAGCGTTCTGAGAGGAATTTAGCTGGCCTTTTGTTAAATCCAACCTCCCAGTCAGTCCTTAGAAAACGTAGTAGTTGGCTCCAGTCTGAGGTCAACGGTATGATATGCTTCGTTTTTCATAAAATGGTTTCATATACGAACTTCTTTAACTAAAGAATTCTTTCTGATTGTATATTCCTTGACTAACCTGCATCTCCTATTACTATTTTCTTGCTCTCATTCACTAATTTCATCAATTTTTTTTTATCGTACTTACCTTTTCCCTATTTCCTCACCATCCCGTTAACTATTTTGTGCCTTATATTTATTTAGGTGCTCGGTTGTACCAAAATTTATGTGTTCGAATGAGCAAGCAACTAAATAATACTCTTATCTGATGTCTTGTGACGCGAATCAGTTTGCAAACCGTAGTAGATTTGAACCTGTATATCATAGTCGTATTCAATGTGTTATTACCAGCAACCATATATGACTCAGTATGTAAGGCGTTGGCGGACATGCTTTTGTTTTATTTTACCTTTTTCATATAAGTGAGATGAATTTCTGTATCTGAAAGAATTCTTTCTGGTTGTGTTTTCCTTGACTGAACTGTTTCTTCCATTATTATTATTTTTATTTCATTCCTATTTCCTTATTTTTACTAGTTTACTCTCACTTCCTTAATTTATCTCTTCGCAACTTCATTTTTATTAAATGACGCATCCTAGAGTTTGGTTCTACTTTGTTCCAATCTTTGTGTTTTAAATAAACTAAATAGATACCTGGTTTGACTGCATTATGACTACATTCATGTTGTATGCAAATTTTTTTTATCCAGTTTATTAGTTACGAAATTATGTACGTTTTGGTAACTTTTATGTTCATTTTTTTCGGTTTAAAAGAAAAATGGTTGACATATTTTGTAATAGTAAAAACCCCAATAACAAACGTGTAATAATTGTTGGAATTATCATATATTATTTTATTTAAGAAATTTCACTTAACTAAGCAGACCTATAATAATAAAATATGTCATTTTATCAAGATTCATGTTCACAGTGTTGAAAAATTTCGTTAGTTTTGGAGAAAATTTGGCAGTTGTTGGATGGGTGAATTAATGAATATAATTCTATCAACCTGTTATTTTGACAAAGGTTGGAAAATACCTGTTTGCATATCATTTTTCGTAGGATTCTGTAATTAATTTTATGCTTACCTTTATTGCATTTTTCACTGAAGATGTATACTAAATGCAAACCAAACGCCTGCATTTTTGTTTCATGTAGTTAAATGACATTCATTACTTTATTAGGTAGCTATTTCACTTTTAGATTTTTCTGTATGTGTATTTTGCTAAGTGCTGTCAATTTTTCGTGGTATATGCTTAAGATGTTATCTCGGCATCCCCAGTTTACTGATTTTGGATGTAACTATGATATTTTTAGTTTTTGGCTAATAATCCACTTTCACTATTTTGTTTCATATTTTAGGTTCCTGCGAAACTGAGGTAACTGATGAGTGTGGAGGTTCTTTACCCAAAAGATCTCGTCATAGTGATCGATCCCCTTCAGTACCTGTGCAACCGTTAAGCAATCAACAGCTGCAACTGTTACGTTCCCTACAGGTAAATGGATGTATTGATTTTGAGTTATTTTGGTTGATCGTCAATATTTCGCAGTTTAAAACTTCACAAAATAAAAATCTATAACTACGTGCTTTTATTTTGAATGTGTTATACTTTTCATCTGAATCTTAGTTAATATAAATTTGACGATTATTTGATTGTTCTGCCTATGTTATTCTGGATACCTAAGTAAAGATCTCGTTTCTATTTTTGAATGGCATAATAGACAATCGAACTTTTTGATTGCTGCAAATGGCCAAGCATCTTCTGAATTATGATTCATATCCCACCAAATGAATCTTAAAAAAAGATTATATTTGTTTTTATTTGTATAACTCATTAACGTATAGTTTAATGCTCTAATGTGACATGGCTTAAATTAGCCGGTGCGAAACCCTGGACTTAGGTTTTATGCTAATTGGGACTCATCAGCGAGACACCCAAGATACTAGCGAATCAGATTCTGCGTTTGGGATTTGAACCAACGTGATCCATCTATCCTTAGTGGACCATGAACCAGAATATGTGTTATTAACAGATATGTTAACTGACTGTCCAAATGAAATTAAACGTAGAAGTGGTTAAATCTGTAACCCAATTGTTGAATGTAGAGCATTTTAACGACGAAACCACATAATCACAAGTCATCTTTATAATAAAACATACAGATACTCATATTCTCATTTAAAAGATTAGGTATCACTGTTTGAAAATTCCCAAGTGAACTGTGATGTCTCCTATTGGGATAGCCAATCAGGAAGAAAGCCACGCACATTGTGGATTGATGAACTTATCGATTAAATGCTTAAATATTTCAAGGGCAGTCGATCGATGAACTATTTGATTTAATATTCAAATGTTTAAACGACAATATCGATTATATGTATAATTGTATAAATACGCATTTTCGATTGTATGTTTTTGATTCTGTTAATAAGTGTTCTCCAACGTCTTCCGTCTCCTTATTTTCGAACGGTGGAAGTCTAACGTTCGGTGTTGTCATTTGTACAGTGGTTTGGCGTTACTCAACTACAGAACATAAAATCTTCAAATTTAAATTTACCCGACCCCAGTTTTATGATTTAATTTGTGACTTTTTGCTTGAAATGTACTTTCTTTTAAGGTATATCTAACGTTTTTAGCTTAATACTCCAGTGGTCATACCTCCGTTTCTCTTTATTCTTTCGCCTACTTTTGGTTATTCTTGCATGTAGTTGTTATAACGTGTATGATACATGTCACTGCCATGCCTAATTTAATCTTCTAAGAAATCGGGAACAAGTTAGAGGAAACAGTATGGTGCAATAATTTCTGTTACAGTTCTCATTTCCGATGGATTTCTGATGATTGCTTTTTTAACGTTTCTACCTCACATGTAAACAGGACTAATACAGTCTGTTATTTTGAAAATTTGTCTTTCCGAGAATCGTTTAGAACAGTTGGAAAACGTGACTTTCTAATCATTTGAAAACGCGTTTAGAATTATAGTTAATTAATTCTATGAAGATCTGGCATCATGAATTTTAAAACGCATCTAATGTTACGTCGCGTCATGGATTTTTATGTATCTATTCTTATGCTACCATAAAGTCGCACTAGGACTTCTAATGAATATTGATTTCGGACCAAAGTTTTGTTTATTATTGCTAATAATAACTCTATACAAAAGGATTTCACCTTGTGATATTAACCAGCTCTTTATTTTAACTTTATTCTGAAGGCTCAAGGTAGTTGCCTCAGTGCTTCTCAACGTCAGACCCTTAATAATTTACAAAACCAAGCATTGAGATATCATCATTACAAAATTATGCATAATCAAAATCAAACAAAAACATGTAAATCGGGTAGTGATTTCACAGATGAAGCAGTCTCAACTTCTGGTTCAGCTGGACCATTTCACGGGGACACTACTGCTACAACAGGCAGTTCTGGTGCTGATCGTAATCCGTCCAGTGTAACTGGTGCAGATACAGTCGATTTGTTTCCCACTGAGGATGATGATTTAACTGCTGTTGTTGATAGTCCTGGGTCTGGTAATTTGCCTGAAGAAGATTTAGGGTTCTTGACCGATGACTTACTTGCTCAGTTGAATGGATCTGAAGCAGCTACTGGATTGGATCTTGTTGAGTTAGCCCTGTTTACTACTGGCTCTAGTACTAGCGATCAGCGGCATGCAGGTAACAATGATAGTAATCAGTGTTTAATCAACGAAAAATCTCAGTCGAAATGTAATGATCCTTCTACAACTGGCCCAGCTTCCAGAACTGTGACTAATCCACCGAAAACTGTTAGTCTAAATACAATCAAAAAGGATGAAATCGACATGAAAAATTGCTTAAATCAAGAACTTGGTATCGAACCCTTTGTCAATTCAGATAGTTTCTCTTCAGGTCCTATAGATTTGCATGCTTACTTAACCAAACCACTAAATCCACCTACTAATATAACTGCAGCTCTGCATGTTAATATGTCTTCTGCTCAAGTGAGTTATGTCCATCATTTCATGCAACTTGTAATCATTAATCATTAGCTTTTTCGTACATACATGAAATATTATATATTATTAGCAGGTACCCTGACACTATCAAATGACAATATTTTATTCTTCCATGATTTGAATGTAAAGTTAAGAGCTGATCAAAGCGATTTACTTTCGGGATGTAATTCAACCAGTTGGGCTGTTTAGTTTCAGACTTTAGCATCGGACATTAATAAGTTAGTTTTGATGAAACTAGATTTTTTAAACCTACATTAGATGCTTCTTTTCTCAAAAGGTGGCATAAATTCATTCTTGTTGCCTAATATCAGATCGTCATTCTTATTATACTGAATTTCGCTGTCATCTAAGGCGTTAGTTATTTGCCTTTACCATTCTTCACTACACAACATATCAGTATTTTCAGTTGTACTTTAGAGTTAGAAATATCTTGTTGTTAAGTTGTTCCCATCAATACGGCATTTGATTCTCCTTGTAAACATTTTAGTCCAGGTATATATGCTGAAACTAATAGGTTGATTTGTTTATGTCATATCACTATTTTGGTAGTGTATTAAAACAACTCAAGATCATTTTCAACTAAGCGAGTAGAAGTAGCTTGACTTCTCCAAAACGTATTGTGATTGTTATGGCAATACTAGCATTTAAAAGCAGAAAAGAAACCACCAATATACATGAATTTATTCTGTTGAAGTATAAATAAACTTGGTATTTGTATATAAACTGTTTGCAGCTTATTAGAGACATTATATGTAAAACACAATAATTCAATGTACCTGAAATTGCTTCATCATTGGTTTTCACTTTCTGATTCACATGTCTTTCATTTTAGATCTTGTCTTCGCTTCGTGGCCTTGGCCATTCAGGTGGGCCCTGGTGGCCCGGCTTACTACCGGAAGGTAGTCCTATCCCTACACCTCCTGCAAAACCTTACCCACCTCCTCCTAAAGAAAAGCTCTTACCTCCCACACCAAGTGTTTATTTGGAAAATCGCAATGATGCTCATTCACTTGAATTAATGCGCTACTGTTTTACACAACCAGTAGTCGTAATACGTGGTTTGGCTGCTGCTCTGCGCTTAGATTTAGGTTTATTTTCTACTAAATCATTGGTTGAATCTAATCCAGAACATCGAGTCGAAGTAAGTTGGTGGCATTTATGTTATTGCTTATCGCAATTCAGCCCGTTACTTTATAATTAATTAATTATAAACATAGTTACTTTTTTGACTGTTAAAAAAGTGACATTTAATATAGTTGTAATAAATCCTTTGAGAAACTAGTTTCTTTTTCCCTTTTTATTTTTAGAATCATTTTTTTTCATCTAAGTATTATAATGATATTCTTGTATATTATAGCAGTTCGTATTGATCAATCGCTGAAAAAATTGTCACGAATATGAATCTTATTTAAGGTAGTCTAATTAATTCCATTCGAAACAATTAACTTTGTTCTTATACTTGGGGCAACTGGTTACTCAACTTTTTAACTATGATACGTACGTTTAACAGTAGTTCTTCATAATTTTTAATATCTCTATTTATTAGTTTTCATTTGTCAGATAAGACAGCTGTAAAAATGGATGACTGAGATAACTGTATTGACTTTTAAAGGTATATCTAGATTATGTAGATCAATATTTGATATTTTTAAAGACAAACTTATTGTTTATTACCATCGACTATCGAACAGTTACATATTTTTGTTATTTGATAAACCTTTGCATAGTGCGTTGGTTTCAATGAAATAACATCTCTAAAGTTTGAGTATATAGAGGATATGATATCATTCAGAGCAAAAACTACCATTTGTTTTAGTGCGATTTAAATAAACAAAAGCAAATATTTGCAATGTGACTTTCTAAAATTAACTTTGTTTTCTGTTGATGGAATATTTTTTTACACTTTGGGATCAACAATACATCGAAGTTTTTGGTTTACATTACTGATGTATTTGTGTTCAGGTACGAACTCAACGTCTTCAACCGCCTGACCAGAATGTTGATTCTCAAGGACGTACTGTGTGGCTTTGTGAATCACCGAAAACTACTACAACAATTGCCAAATATGGAGCTTATCAAGCTGCGTCGTTTATTGAAGCATTAAAAGAAGAAAAGATTGCTAATTTTTCCGGTAGTGTACCAGTTACTTCAACTCCAACTTCTAATACAATTTCAGCTATATCAGTGGATACAAAATCTTCTACTGGTGGCGTATCAAATGGTACGATCAATTTCAAAGTTCCTAATTTACATAAATAATGTTTTATAATGTTTGCTTATTTCAGTTTAAGCTGTCTGTCACAGGTCGAAGGTGCTATTAATGTCAAATATTTGTTTCTCTTGAAGAATCACACTTTGTTAGTCGACAAGATCCAAGAATAGAAAAGTGTAAAGTGAAGTGATACAGTAGAAAAAAATATTTGGTTTAAGACTATCTCCAGGTTTTATAACAGTCATTTCATAATTGGTAATCGATCACTTTTGTAAGCCGTTACAGACCACCCATAAGAGTGACACAGTAAGCACCACATGGGTGTGAGTATGCAGAGGAAATCCTCTCAAAGTTGTATCTGTTGTTTGGTTTACTTATGTTTTCATCGGTAGAGAACATTCGTCATACCTCAGGCTCGATTCTTGACAAAAATGAAATATATTTTTCAAGCTGTGGTTCCTAAGTTTATTCTCGTGAGTTATTATAACTATTTCATTAACATGCTTGACATCTTCAACGTTACACGTAAATTTTTTTCATAAATTATTATTGCCAACCTGTTTTATTCTGCCTCTATTTTCGGTCGATTAGCTGTTACAGGAAGCGGACGGAAAAATTCTACTCATTGGTCAAGCGAATCAACAAATTGCGAATTCAAGTAAGCATTCTACTGATGTAATTTGAGATATTTTCAATTATTTTTCTGAATATTTGAAGATAAGCTGTAACTTATGTGAACATTGATAACGGAAACCATATATATGTGAAAATATTTTAGTGTTACTCTTTTTCTGTTTATTACAATCCTACTAGTATAAATCATCCGAATCAAATAGGAAGTAAAATATCTGGTGATGAAAATCAATCATTATCAAATCAACAGAATACAGGACGATCGAAATTGATACGTTTCGGAACAAATTGTGATCTGTCAGATCAGAAAAAATGGTTACCTCAACTTCATGAACTTACTAAATTGCCTATATTTGTTCGAGTTGTAAGCGCTTTCAGCATGCTCAGTCATGTAGGCTATCCACTTTTAGGATTAAATACTGTTCAGCTTTATTTGAAAGTAAGAAATATTTTTTTTTTAGATTTATTAGATTTATTTACATGTGAAAGCATATTCCTTTATAAAAATGAAAATATGTTTTCGGATAAAGGTATTTCATATAACACTAATACAACAACTATTGGTAGAACTAGTAATAATATTAATAATATTAAAGAAGTACAGTTCAGATGAAAACGCAACTGAATTAAATTTCATATCAACCAAGGCATTGCTTAGATACAACATGCACTGAATTACTTTGGAAACAAGACTACTGACCTTACAAACAATTGATTTCCATGATCTATAGGACTTCATTTGGGATTCATTGCTGCGACAACAACTGGTGACAATGGAAGTATCATATTTCATTCTGTTACAGTATCATAAATTGATTTGATACATCCACAACAGACTGTGTATCTAGAATCGGTTACTTGAATGAAATGAAAATTTTCCTGATGTTTGTTTTCATCTTACCTGGGATTTTCACGTATTAAATCTCACAGCTTTCTATGCAATCATGACATTAAATAGGCATATCAGAGTAGAACTATGGTACGAAAAGTTTTTTGTTAACTGTCCGAAAAACATAGATTCTAAGTCAGTCAGACTACACATATAAAATTTTAAATGATTTCTGATTACCACATTTATTAATAAAATTATTATTTATTTACAAAGTTATCACTATTAATCGTGCCATTTTTTCAAATAATATAAGGAGAACTGTGCATAGCTTTTTATTAGTGTATTGTAATCATGATTCAATTTATTGAGGTTCATACATAGAGATGCTTCTGTATAATTGTTTGTTGACCCTCTTCAGATTGTGACGCTTATTATCTGTTGATCGTCAATAATATCAACTTATTGTTGTTTGTTTGGAATGTTCATTCATCGTGTTGTCGATTTTCACGTCTATTGTTCACCCTGAGTATAATAATTAGTTCTCTTAATATCAAAAGAGTTGAATAAGTCATTAAATAGTCTTTTAGTTCAGATGATACGAGGTCTTTAAAATGAATCACACACTTGTGTATAATAACTATACTACTTATAAGTATATCGAATTTCTTCTCTGTATTTTATCGGTTAAACTAACTTTTCATAAGTTGTTTTCTTATTTAGTTAACACATTCTGTTTAGCCGGTCATTTTTTAATTATTGGGTTGCGAATCGTTTTTTACTGTTGTTTTTAAATTCATTACCTTGAATGTGAGTTTAAAATTAAGTTAGTGGTTAGTCATTCCTTCCACGGTGTGGGCAGCCGGGAAGTGACAATCGCCCTCATACCCATAACAGCACGAGAGACCAAATTGGTCGAAATCAAATCCTTCCTACACCCCCTAGTACCTCTCTTATCTCCACAACTAACTGTACTCACATTCCCTTATCTGACTGCACCGCTAATGCAAACGATGCGAGTTCGCCAAACATCGTTCCCGGTCTCCTTAAACCCTGTTCTAAACTACATTTTGGAGCATTTAATGTACGGACATTGTGTCAAATAGGGCAACAGGCTTCATTAGGTAGGACTTTAGAATCTCGCTCCATCCATGTATGCTGCGTACGCGCATACAGGATCCTAGTAAAATTATTAATCTGATCACCTTGTCAAAATAAAGAAGCAGCTCGATTTACCCTTCGTGTATCCGGTAGCCCTGATGCTGCTTCCAGGGGTTTTGCTGGCGTAGGCATAACATTGAGTCGTAGAGCTGAATAATCTCTACTTGACTGGATCCCTGTAGATAGTCGCTTGTGCGCTGTCCGACTAAATGGGACAGTAAGGACTCGGAATGATAGGGACACTCGCCGTTGCCTCTTCGTCGTATTTAAGGATGGTGGTCCAGTTTTAGCAACTAGGTTGACTGAGATCTTAGGTAGAATCTGGGAACTGGACGTAATCCCATCTGACTGGTCTCAATCCTTGATTGTCCCAATCTATAAGAAAGGACAAAAGTCTTCTTGTGACAATCACAGGGGAATAAGTCTAACTAATATAGTATCTAAAATATTGGCCTCAATAATACTTTGGCGCCTAACGAAAGCTCGTGAAGAGCAGACTCGAGAAAACCAATCTGGTTTTCGACCTGGACGTGGTTGTATAGACCACATATCCACACTACGACAGGTCCTGGAACACAGACACATTTATACGTCCTACAATAGTTGTTTTCCTGGACCTAAAAGCGGCATTCGACTCTGTGGATCGTGAGGTTATGTGGCAGTGTCTGTCATTGAAAGGTGTACCAAAGAAGTACATTAACCTCATACAAGCTCTCTACTTGAACACCACTGGTCGAGTGAGAGCTTATGGCGAACTGTCACCGGAATTCTCTACATCAAGTGGTGTCCGTCAGGGCTGTCCACTTTCTCCATTCTTGTTTAATTTTATCATAGACATGCTCCTAGAAATTACCTTATCCTCGTCTGAATTTTCAGGAGTAGACCTTTTACCAGGTGGCTCGCTTATCGACTTAAAATATGCCGATGAAATTGTCCTACTTGGTGAAGACGCTGACAAAATGCAGAGTCTTCTGACTACCCTGAGCAACAATGTGAACATGTTCGGGATACGGTTTTCCCCCTCGAAATGCAAAATGTTGCTTCAAGACTGGGTTTCATCGGCACCTGAACTAGTGGTAGGGAGTGAAGTAGTCGAACGTGTAGACCGCTTCACTTATCTTGGGTATCTCATCAGTGCCGCTGGCCTGGTGACTGACTAAATCTCAGCTCGGATACAGAAGGCTCGATTGGCTTTTGCCAACCTGCGTCACTTATGGCGAAGGCGAGATATCCGTTTGCTGACTAAAGGACGAGTGTACTGTGCAGCGGTTCGCTCCGTCTTACGTTATGGCTGTGAAACATGGCCAATGAGAGTAGAAGATATTCTTAGGTTACTGGTTTTCGTTCATAGGTGTCTTCGAAGCATTGCTCGTATATCGTGGGACAGCCGAGTGAGCAACGCTGTTATTAGGACACGGGTGCTTGGTAAGAATGGCAGATCAATAGATGAAGTAATGAAACTTCATCAGTTGAGGTGGTTGGGACATGTGTTGCGTATGCCCAACCACCGACTGCCTCGTCGAGCTTTGTTTTGTAGTGTAGGAATAGGTTGGAAGAAAGTTAGGGGCGGCCAAATCAAAACATGGCATAAATCCATGAAGTTATTGATGAGTGAACTTAGCCGTGTCGGTAATTGTCGACTACCTGGTTGGGGTCCGCGAGATGATAATAATCGATGGTTAGAGACCTTGAATGACATGGCTCAAAATCGTTCGCAATGGCGCCGGTGCATTTATTCTTTGTGTTCTCTCAAATCCTAACCTTCTGGGTTCTTCAACAACTCTAGTTTTGACTTTCTAAACTTTTCTCATTAAATCATACTTCTTGAATAATATCTTCTAATCCTAACCTCTCCGATTACTCCTAATACCTTTACTATCTCTTCTACTATTGGATTTGAATTGACAATTACATCTCTGTGCTGATGTGGTATGGCGACATGAACTGATGTACTTACGTACGAAGTTCTACGTTGCATCTGACTGACTGACTAGGGGTTAGTAATTACATAGCTTTTTGATTGTTTGTGTATATATAACCGATGTTCTGTGCATTATTACGTGTTAATACTTAAAATCCTAAATGGATAGGTAGGTGTTGAGTTTTTTTGGGACGTTAAGAAAGCTATTAATTTTAAGCTAACTTTCTACAAACCACAAACGATTGCACTTCCTGAATATGGACAGCTTTATGTATCGGAGTCATTGGTCATTCAAATTTTCTAGTCAGTCAGTAATTATCCTCATATAAGCTCGTTTCACTTGTAATGCTTGGTACTGGGAATTCGCTAAGATCAGTTTGTTTATGAAACTACGTTTTTTCCTCATCCCTTGCTATTCATTTTTCAGGTTCCTGGCATTCTTATGTTTCTCTATTTTCGTATATGTCACAAACACTTACTCTTGCTTACTTCGAAGAGCTTGTTTTTTACTCTTAAAATCAGCAAACGAGATTCACGTGACGCAGGTTAAAAATTCGCAAAGAACGAGGGAAAACTTGTATCACCTACACTCAGTCGTACCACGATGATGATGATGGTTGTGAACGTGGTTTAAGTAGTTTTTATTTTTACATCTGGAAACTATAAATATTAAGCCATTGTTGTATCATTTCAGGTTCCTGGTTCTCGTACTCCTGGTCACCAAGAGAACAATAATTTCTGTGCTGTCAATATTAATATCGGTCCAGGTGATTGTGAATGGTTTGCTGTACCGGAACAATATTGGGGAGCTATTCATAATTTATGTGAGAAGAATAACGTGAGTTTCAGTTTTATTCATTGTGTGTTAGGATTATATCTTTAACTTAATGATATAATATGAAAATTATACTAAAAATAATCTCAGCTGTTGAAATTTTAAATAATTTCAACGTTTTGTCAAACTACCTTGTCTTGACTTCTACAAGTTGGTAATATTTTGGATAATTTTACGAATTGGTCATCAAAATCTCTAGGAAATATTATGTATATCCTGATGTAGACTAGAATAGTGATGATATGTTCACTTTTTATATTTCTTTTAAATCTGTTTCTCTGCAAATTTTTTCTCCATCTCCTTTTGTATGATATTTAAAAATTATTATTATAGACTGTTACATTTGCATGCCAGAGTGTAAATTATATTTTTATTCGTTGTAAAATCGGTTCAGTAAAATCTGTTTGGATCAAAGGGTACTTGTTCGAATTTTTCAATAGTTTATTGTTTTCGATAAAAAAAAAGCAACTGATAAATCAATTTTTATTTTCACAAATAAGAGAGTCAGCTATATCAGAGTTGTTGCAGTGATTTTATTAACTGCAAGACATCCATAAGAATTGTTGATTGTTTATTGTTTACCCTCTTTCCTTTATATCTCATACACAGGTGTTCCAAGTAAAACAGTTTGAAGTAATTTACCGTTGAATTGAAATTAATGTAACTGAAAAAATTGCTACACATTTTTATTTCTTTGATGCGGTTAGTGTTAACGTGTTAATTGTCTATAGTAAAGAGTGGTATAAATTTTTATCTAATTGTGAACTTATGGAACTTATGTAGTCTTAATATGACGTTAAACTAATCTATTATTATTTTTAACTTTACGTTCAGGTTGATTATTTAACTGGTTCTTGGTGGCCGGATCTAGAAACACTGTACAAGGAAGAGATACCAGTTTACCGGTTCATTCAACGACCTGGAGATTTGGTATGGATCAATGCAGGTACAGTTCATTGGGTACAGGCTATTGGTTGGTGTAACAATATAGCATGGAATGTTGGCTGTATGACTGCTCGACAATATCAACTTGCTGTTGAACGTTATGAATTCAACCGTTTACATGGGGTTAAATCTGTTGTACCCATGACACATCTTAGTTGGCAGTTGGCTAAAAATATCAAAATATCAGATCCAGGATTGTTTGAACTCATCAAGTAAATATCATTGCTAGTAAACTTTTTGAGCGTTAATATTTCACGCATTATTTAATTTAATAAACTTTGGGTATTTACTCCAAATTAGCGATGTCATCGGTTCAGTGCATAACATTATCTTCTTTCGAAAGATATATAAATAATAAAACTTCAGGTAACATTAAATGAAATGTGTAGATGAAAAAATACATTTTAAAGTTGACAAAGAAACTCATTTGATTTAAAAGTATAATTCAATTGACAAAAAATGTTGTTAAATTATGTTCAGTACGATATAAATCTAGAATTTTTCAAACTTTTAAACAATCCGATAAACAGACACTAACAAATATGTTACAATCTCAGAGTGAAACTAAAGATGCGTACCAAAATAACTTATCTATTACAACATGTCAGTAAGATAGATCTATGTTATTGGAATTGGTTGTAATCTATCCTGAATAAAGTTTCTACTGTTTCGTTAATACCAACCAGTGTTCTGTATGTTTTATTCAGCGAATCACAACATACATTGTTAGTGAACCTTAGTTTAAGGGGTTTTTCAATTTACCTATATACTCTAACTAAATTGGCGCTTAGAACTCTCATATAGAATTGTGTTGTATTATTTCACGTGGCGTTAGTCTATATACCTTTAATATTTCACTAATAACGATCATGGTCATTCATTTCTGTCCACTTTAATTAAGATTGCCTAATTCTGATTATTGTTTGCTTCATTTATCAATACAACTAGTCTAAATTTTCTAAAAATATTGATTTTCTTGCCTATAGGCACACACTGCTTCGTAGTCTTATTCAATCCCAGTTGACTACTGATTTTCTGGAGGAGATGAATTTAACGGTCAAGCATCATGGAAAACGCCCCGATGATATTGCTCATTCCTGTCATGATTGTGAGGTTAGCGAAATGGTTTTTGGCTTTTTTTTCTGTATATTTGTTAGCTATATATAAAATGTTTAAAATAGTTGGTCGGTTGATTCCCGTCATTCAAAATTACTAGAGCGGTTGATTGAGTAATTTGATAAAAATATTTATTTGTGAAGAGACCAAATAAGAGGTGTTCATGTTCAGAAACGGAATGCTTCTGTTCATGATGATGATTTCCAGTTTAGAGCGTTATTTTTCATCAATCATTCAGTCTGTTTATTTCATTCAATAGAGTACACATTAAATTCTTTTTAGTCTGATGTAGTAAAAAATTAAAATACAACAATTGTTCTATTATATTTTGAAATTATAGGCTGTTCTGTACGTCTTCACATTATGTCTAAATTTTTTAAAATCTTAATCCACTCCATTTACTTGCCCCCCTGTCCTGATATATAAACACGTAGTGCAAATATGCGAAAAAAGTTCGTGCTTGCAAGTTATGTACAATGATTTAGTGTTATTACGAGGATAATTCATAGCTGCCAGTGTGTAAAGGTGAACCTCACTCTCAAGTTTCTCAAGCAAAACTGTTTATTGACATATTTACACAATTAATAAATTGTGATACTTAATCAAATTTTTTATGCCTAAGTCGTATTAGCTAATCACAGCCCAAGATAAAACTTTATCATTAAATTCTTTTTTAAAATGAAAACTATCAAAGTTAGATTACATTTGAAGATATAATTCTTCCAAAAAATGTTATCATTTACGGAATTGTGGTGTAAAATTTTTTGATGGTTTAAATTCACTACCGTATTGTCGATGTTTAGATTCACATATTTGTGGAATGCTGAAAAATGTTTCACTGCCATCCTTCTTCTTTTCTTTATATTTTTTACAGATTGAAGTATTCAATCTTTTATTCGTTTTATCTCAAGATAAAAAATTGGTTGTAAGATGCCTAGATTGTGCACGTCGAATGGATTCTAGTTTGAAAACGTTCATTATATTATCGGAATATTATATTCATGAACTGTGTGAAATTTTCGATAAATTTCAACTTCAAACTGTAAGTTCTGCTTGAACGTATCAATTGATCGGTTATGGTTCAAACTTTTTAAAATTAAATTATCCAAAATCGACGAAGTAATATGTTTGCTACGTAAGGGATTCCAAACAGGATGTCCAACTGTACCATGCAATGAAAAGATCAGATGCACACGACCTGCATTTCCGAAACCCGTGTTGAGCTTCATGGAGTATTTTATTCTTATCCATATACTCCCTCATTTGTTCGTCACCAACCCTTCTACAACCTTTGATAATATTGGTAGTAGTGCGACTGGTCTGTAACAGGCTGGGTCCTTTCTGTCTCCTCCCTTAGAGATTGGAGAAAGAAGAGCTTGTTTCCATTCAGTTGGGAATCGGTATGATTCTAGTGAATGCATGAACAGGTCACATATTGGTGAACAAAGGTCTTCTGTACATCGTTGCAAGACTATGGGGCGAATTTCGTCACAACGTGGTGATTTACCTGGCCGTAGGGATTTTTGTTTCCTCAGTACTAAGTCAGGAGTGATACGGATGTTCCCTAAGCCGTCAGCTGGCAATGGGTTGGCGTAGTACCCTGAAGATGTGGACGCCTGGTTTAAATGATCATAAAAGTTAGTGTTAAAGATCTCGGCCATCTCTAGGTTGGTGAGGTCTTCCCCGTCTGGTCCTATGAGAGAAGAAAACACCTGATTAGTAGGTTTTCGTTTGGACATGAACCTAAACAGATGCTTCGGGTTTGCCTCTATTTTGACAGCTAGCTTCATCTGAAAATCATGACCCAAAATGTTTAGCCCTAAGCAACAAAACAAAAAATAACATCAAGTAAAATCACTGATGCACTCATAATTTTTAAAAAAGTGTTATTTCCCTTTGATTCTTTCTCTTTGCAGCAACCTATCACGGCCTATCCAGTGGGAAAAACGTAATCTACTCACATCATTGTGAACTAATGTGCATTAAAGAATCCAAATATCATGTCATCGAACAATAATTATTGAACGCATTTCAACATTTTTGTAATATACCATCAGAATGCAACATTCATGTTTATACATTTTCATTGTTGCTAGTTATTGAGAAATTGCATTGAAAATTCTCTACTGTAATTAAATTGTATAATATAAAGAAGTTGTAAGCTAGAAATTAACCACCGAAGTAATCAATTCTTCAATGTATTTTCATTTGGTTATATGTGGTTCATTCCTTTCATTCCTTATATTCTCACTCTTAAATTTGAAAACCTACTGTCACTTCGCCCGAAAAGCGAAGGACACCTTCACTTGTCAAACAAAACTCTAAATGTTAAATAAAGTTTCTTTTCCTGTTTGTTGTTGTATGTCTTGCTGTACTTGCTGTTTTAGCTTTCTCTCATTTCTTTATGAATAAAGAGACCAGTTTAAATTTCCGAAGAATTCGTTTTTGTTTCAATGTTCCGATATTCGTTCCTCGGAGTACATTGCTACGTTGAACAATAATATCATACAGAATATATAGATTGAAATCAACTCACCCATCTATATAAGAGAGTTGATCTATTTTACAAAACGCCAAAAATTCCAGATGTAATTGCATATTATCCGTGAACATGAGGATGGCTGGTTTTCGGATTGCATTAGTAAGGTTGACATATTTATCCACAAGCATGTGTGTGTTGAATTACTGGTGAATTGTTAAGCTAATTTGAAATACGCATGTTCAAGTGTCTGCATAAAATATCCATATAAATTAGCGTTATACAGTTGAGAATTCAGTTATCCGCATCTGTAATGTAGTTAACGGATGTGTTGATGTTATATTCAATCAATTACTGCTCATTACACTTAATACTCCATCTCTCTGATGCCTACCACAAGACATTTCAGTATCACCAAATGCATCAATCAAAACAATAGTTTCATAAAAAATATTTGGTTAGTGACTAAGAAATAAATTGATCACTCACAGATGATCCAGCTAAATCTCATTACTGATCGTATAGCTCTTTGATTTAATGCACAAAGCACTTCACATTGAAAATGTCTTTCAAGCAGGCACTTCACATTTGTTGTAGATTTCATAACAATCAGTTTATTTGAAGATAAATATTCATTAGTTTGTGAAATAGTTGTCATTTCATCCAATTCAAATATGGTACGTGATAAGTGTGCATGTTTTCACTGTAATATCGATACTCAAATTTATCTGAATTCGTGACAGTCAAGATTATTCACATGAAACTTGAAACAAGTATCTGATTGAGACGTATGTGAATTTCTTCAAAAGTAATAGATATTGTCAGAGGATTGTTCTAAAATGATTAGCATGAATGGAGGGTCTATATTGGTATATAGGTCGATAGATGTCAATAAATAGTGAGTGTTGTGTAGAACATCACTTACTACACATTGAGTTTAGTTGAATTCATGTAGAACCGATAGCTCACTGATATCGGTTAACTGACAGTCTGCACACATAAAATTGAACTTCAGCAAACCAACATTAACAACTTGATGTTATTCACATCGACAATCGGTTGAACTGTGAGTCCTATAATAATGAACTGTTTTGTAATAGAGAGTAGTGCAAATGACATCTCATGGTGACGGGGATCGAGAAAACAGTCAGTCATAGGAGTGAGCATTTCGATTGCTGCATGAATAACTAAACCTATGTAATCTGCATCTCGCTACACAAAATATTATTTTGTCGAGTGTTGGTGCGAACCATTAATGCAAATGGGCGATTACTGTGAAAAACAATTAGATCATAATGAATTACAGCTCATCTATTTTTTTCAGTGTTTTGTACAAAACAACACAAAACTAGTCGAGTGTAATTGTTTCGAACACACCTGATATTGATTAGTGATTATATCTTATATCTAGTCATTGTATTGTTTATAAACTTTTCTTCTCTCTAATCTTTCTGAAAAGTATTCTTTACGCCTTTTTTCTGAGTTGTTTTTGTCGCATTTTGATATACGATAATTTTTTGGACATTTTCACTCACTGCCATTATTCATTCATTTTTGTTTCTGATCATTCTTTCTGTAACTAAATAAATTACAAGCTGCTCACAGTTTTCATGTAGAATGGCTCACTCTTGTCATTCACTATTCTCTGTATACCATATAATTACACCATAATATGTATTTTCATCTTGACATATCAAGTAGTTTTTAAAAACTCAACGAAAATTAAGTACACTAAGCTTAAAATTTATCTTTTTATACTTTCTAACTGTTGACATGGTTTCCTTGACTTTCATTTATTAAATAGATTCATTAATTGATGAAATCATAATGTATACTTTTAAAATCTAGGCGAGCGGTGTCACGCACATAACTTTTCCAATGAAACGCAAATGATTCTATTGTTTTTTAATAAACAGTATAAAATTTTCAATCACTTGTTAATTTTGACGGCATATTCTGTTCTTGATAGGATACTTCGGATTGTTCCTACAATTTAATACTACGGTCTTTTACTTCATTTTTTAATGAATTCATCTAGATAAGTGTTTTAATTTATATTTCTTTTATGAAATTTTGGATACTGAACTCTAAACAATTTATTGTATATGTCCTCTAATGAATTAAGAATGTCTAAGGATATTATTTTTGTGTTTATTCATTTTCTTATGATCAATGATTCTCTGAAAGTTATTTAAAAATACTTTTTCGGTTTTAGACCAAAGATTAGTAAAGTTTCGCAGTAGAGGAAAAATGACAAATTACTTTTAGATCTCTTTTCTCATCTAATGTTATCAAATCGGTCAAGGGATTTCGATTAGTGGTTGAAACACAATGAATACAACTATGATATGCAGGTTCAAATCTACTACGGTTCAAAAATTGATTCGCATCACTAGACAGTATTATTTAGTTGCTTGCTCATTTGAACACATGAATTTTGGTACAACCGAGCACCTAAATAAATATAAGCCACAAAATAACAAAGGGATGTTGAAGAAATAGAGAAAAGGTAGGTACAATAAAAAAAATGGATGAAATTAATCAAAGAGAGCAAGCAAATAGTAATAAGAGATGTAGGTTAGTCAAGGATTATACAGTCAGGGAGAAATCTTTCAGTCAAAGAAGTTCATCTCATGTATATGAAAACAGTAAGATAAAACCAAAGCAGGTCTACTAACGGCTTTTATTCTGAGCCATGTCTGATTACGTCTCAAGTTACTCAGTCGCACCAACTCTAAGACACCAACCAACCAGTCGTGAGTAACCAACAGATATCAGTTTTACACAGCCTTCTGTCGTAACACAACACTATGTCATACACTAGTCACCTCTTCGTTTTTTCCAACCCTTTCTATCGTCGGTGTTGTAAAATGGTGACATCGATCTAATTATCGTCGCAGTGCGCGAACAAATATAGTCAAACCTCCGTATTAATAACACAATTTTGCCAATCAATGTTAACAATCCTTCGGTGACAACGATGATCGAATACAGAGTCTCTTAAGATCCTCAATGGTAAGGACAGGTTTCACAAACGTAGAGTAAACTGCTCTCATTGACGCATCGTTCATCCGAATTTTTACGTCCATACTAACAGAACGTGGGTGAAAAAATGTCCCAGATTGACATGAACCACTATGTCATTCACTACACTTATTGTGACCTCATTACTCATACCACCACCTGCACTAATACAGCTACTCAAATACATTACTGTTTCTACTACTTCCGGAAATGTGACATCATAATTACTCAACGAAATGTAACACTCCGAAGTTTACTGACAAGAATGCTTATCGGAATTATGTTCACCTTTGAATGGTATCTCTTTATTATGAGAGCACTGATACCAACAAGCTAGAACATATCTTATTTGTAGCTGGTGTGGAGGTTTTTCAACTCAAAATGTTGGGAACAGAAATAAAAACGATGACATATTTGAAGGTGTTTTGCAGATACCTGCAGTAATGTAAACTTTTTCAAACAGATAGTAAATTTCTACAAGAATTCCTTATATACATTTTGTCCAGGTAAAATTGATATTTATATCTGAGAAATCTTCAAGTGTGTTATCGAAATCCTTTTTGAATGCTTAATCACAAATTCTGCTCATCTATACTTTGGCTTCATTCCTTCGTAACTATACATGGGACTGATTTAATCAATAAATAATGAGACATTGTAGAAGCTTATAAGCTACAACCTGTCGAATTCAATGATACAGAAATCATGAAGACGATATCATATGCTCATAAATAACAGGAATATTCTGCCTTCTTCAAAGAGCTGCACACTGATAGTGAGACAGCTTACCTAGTTTAAAAACTGGCCATAATGTTAATGTAAATCAGTTACCGAATCGTTCAGAATTTTCGAATTCGAAATAAAATCTGGTTAATTTTACTTGTTGCTAATACAAAATGTATAAATATCCTCAATGAATTATTTAAATTAGGTTTCAACACTATTGAATTATGATAATATACAAATGAGGTGATGTGATGGCTAGAAAAATCTACTTTACAAGATAAAGTTAATAATCCATAAATTATTAACGAAATCTGATAAAATTCTTAACACAAATGATGTAGTTGAAATAAAAATATGATAAATTTCGTAACCTTTCGAATGACGATTTTACTACTGCATATCCTTAGTCATATGTATGACTATCCTTAAAATTAGTGGAACCATTACAGTACAGTAACTCAGGTACATTAGTTGTATGTAAAAGAGTCTCATAACATTTGTGTGTACTAATAAAATATAAATCAAGTTTGTTGATCTTAAATTTAACTACACAATATTGTTATACAGTATATTCAGAAAAGAAGATGGGAGTAATTTACTTGAAACTCATATTGTCTGCTATCACTAATCGTCCTTTTCATAATTACATTTTGATGTGTTGTAATTCTTCAGAATGTCTACTATACATTGTTCAACAGCTCAACTGTGTAGGGTAATGATAATCTGTTCTAACAAAAATCTGAATAAAAATCATTTCTATAGCGGAAATCTCACGATATTATACAAGTACATTAAAGTAACACATCAAGATTTTAGTTTTCATTGTTCAACTATCTGTATTAACAACACAAAAAACACTGCATATTAATAACGAATAGTTAGTTTTTTTCTTTCGAAAAAGAGCAACAACTCATATATATATCTCTTCTGAACATCCACGGAAACAACTTGTTCTTTACAATGCTTCATTGTTCTATAACAT
Organism: Schistosoma turkestanicum; assembly: GCA_944470395.2. Taxonomy (NCBI): domain Eukaryota; kingdom Metazoa; phylum Platyhelminthes; class Trematoda; order Strigeidida; family Schistosomatidae; genus Schistosoma; species Schistosoma turkestanicum. The sequence continues at coordinate 41,146,996 of OX103971.1, forward strand.
TTTCATGTTTGTTCCAAAATAAATTTCTATTTTCTTGTGATGTCAATTTATTCATTACGATAGAATTGTCGTCGTACTTTTAACAATTCTCTCGTTACAAAAAATATATGTACAATACTTGTTAATTCAACTATTATACAAATCACAGTGAATTGATAATATGAAGCATTTAATTTACCACAGTTAATTGTTAAAACAATTACAATTAATGGCATAATTATGCCAAATAATAAATCACATACTACACAGAATAACAATAATGATGCTGATGGAACTGACTCATAATGATATAATCCCATGGCAAGAGTACCAATTAACAAAAAACCTGCAGAACACCATAAACCAACACAGTAGCATTGTATACGATGTGTATATAGTAAATAACCAACTTCAATGGTAGAACAACATAATCCCATGATTAATAACAATAAACCGGTAATCATTGTAAATAAATCCCATTTATCTCCATTATCACACCAATAGGTGATGCATAGTTCTTCTTTCTCTGATATCCGTTCACTTTCCACTATTTTCGTTTTTGGCATTGTCTTAATTTCGTCTTTCGGAAATAAGATTAATTTGAATGAAATCGCACAGTCCGTAGTAGAAGATGCCTTTTCAGAAGCAGAATTTGACATACATGCCTTTGCAGTGCAGAAATGTGATCGGAAATGATGATATTTTCGATAAATACATTAAAATATCAATCTTCAGAGATTACAGAGTTCTTTTGAACCGGTTTTAACAAATAATTTGACAATTTTTATTATTGTACCGTACTACACTTGTAAATACATATAGGCGTATATACATATATATATATGCATATACTATAGGTATTTAAGTGTTTGTGATTCGCTAATCAGTCCTCGTTAAATTTATATAATTCTACACTAAGAATACATTAATCTGAATGACCTTGATGGATTGAATTTAAAAGTCTTAATCTGCTGCATTTCAATTTTATCAGTAAATTATGTCTTATAGTATACTTATATTATATGATATATTGTAAGGTTTAAAATCTAGACCTGTTCAATGTAACTAACAAATTTTATATTAATAACATAAAATTGTTATATTTTGATTAGTTGACAGATGTATTGTACATATTCACATGCTCTTTACTGATTGAATAACATCTATTCAATCATATCCACTATCTTCTACTTTCTTCACACACTGAATTATCTGCGAAAATGTCAGGTGTGAACAAACCTGACAATTTCTATTTTATCGCTTATAAAACTTTAAATTAATAGAATTACTTTGATTATTTGGATCTTCTGAGTGTTCACATTTAATTTATATGTACTAAGTTTCAATTTTTCTCTTCCGTTGAATACATCTATTTGATTGAATTCTTATATTTTTATTCATAGAAATAATTATTACCTTTCATATTGAAGTTTTGCTTACATGTCAATAAAATTTCATTATACTAAAAAAGTATTTGTTTTGTTAAGGAAAAAGGGAATCGTTTTAACAAAAATTAATGAATATTTCACAAAGAGTGTATACAGTGTCAGTTAATAACAAGGTAATCAAAAGCACTATTTGTACTTAATTAAAAAGTAATTTAACAAATAATTTGTACACTTAGAAGACAGATCATATCATCTGATTTTCTATTTAAAAAATAGGGAATTATTACACATCGACTCATTAGTAGGGGACAACACAACAAACATGTTAAAGTTATAACAACGCGAAACTTACCAAGTGGTATCGATACTTTTTATCAAAGAAAATGATACATTTTGTCTGATATGATTCTTGAAAAGTTAATAACTAGTTGTGTTTATCTGAAACAGTGTGTACTGAGTTCACAGGAATATTTGGATAAAATACACAAGATAGTTTATTATGCATGATATTGTGAAACTTCGAAATGACACAACAACTAAAAGTTTCCAATTATATAAACAGTTTTATTTTTATAAATGATAAACTTATTTTAAGACAAGTACGCGACCCCACTTTGTGTGTAATTCGACAACTCAGAAGAGATTATTTAAGCACATTTTAACAGTAGGAAGAAATTTAGTAGGTGAATGGTTGGTTCTGTTTACTACAAAAAACCGACGTCAACATCCTCTGATATGAAAGAAAAGTTATAAGGCACTTACATTCATTAACTAAAAATATGCTTTTAAAGTGCGGAAATGAAGATCTAGTAAGACTGATAAAGTTAAAAAAACGTCACTTGAATAATTAACTGCAGATACAATAAGCACTTTCAAACGTTTACGTTATTCTCATCAGCAACCTGGCCTGAACCCGGTGTTCACCTCGGAAGAGTCTGTCAGCTGTCCTCCATGCAAGATTCTGCAGTATGATCCGTCAAGAGACTTCCATATGCTGTTGACTATCTTCTCAGGGAGTGTCGAAGAAGCCTCTGTAGTGTTGTCACGTCCATTATATCAAATGCTATACATGATACTATCGAATATTTATCAGAAAATCATAACAAAATGTTTATCAGTAGTGACCAGATTAAAGTGTATTAAAATCGATTAGACGAACAATTAGAGGGAAGAAAAGTTTATAAACAATACAATGACTAGATATAAGATATAATCACTAATCAATATCAGGTGTGTTCGAAACAATTACACTCGACTAGTTTTGTGTTGTTTTGTACAAAACATTGAAAAAAATAGATGAGCTGTAATTCATTATGATCTAATTGTTTTTCACAGTAATCGCACATTTAAATTTAATGGTTTGCAACAACACTCGACAAAATAATATTTTGTGTAGCGAGATGCAGATTACATAGGTTTAGTTATTCATGCAGCAATCGAAATGCTCACTCCTATGACTGACTGTTTTCTCGATCCCCGTCACCATGAGATGTCATTTGCACTACTCTCTATTACAAAACAGTTCATTATTATAGGACTCACAGTTCAACCGATTGTCGATGTGAATAAAATCAAGTTGTTAATGTTGGTTTGCTGAAGTTCAATTTTATGTGTGCAGACTGTCAGTTAACCGATATCAGTGAGCTATCGGTTCTACATGAATTCAACTAAACTCAATGTGTAGTAAGTGATGTTCTACACAACACTCACTATTTATTGACATCTATCGACCTATATACCAATATAGACCCTCCATTCATGCTAATCATTTTAGAACAATCCTCTGACAATATCTATTACTTTTGAAGAAATTCACATACGTCTCAATCAGATACTTGTTTCAAGTTTCATGTGAATAATCTTGACTGTCACGAATTCAGATAAATTTGAGTATCGATATTACAGTGAAAACATGCACACTTATCACGTACCATATTTGAATTGGATGAAATTACAACTATTTCACAAACTAATGAATATTTATCTTCAAATAAACTGATTGTTATGAAATCTACAACAAATGTGAAGTGCCTGCTTGAAAGACATTTTCAATGTGAAGTGCTTTGCGCATTAAATCAAAGAGCTATACGATCAGTAATGAGATTTAGCTGGATCATCTGTGAGTGATCGATTAATTTCTTAGTCACTAACCAAATATTTTTTATGAAACTATTGTTTTGATTGATGCATTTGGTGATACTGAAATGTCTTGTGGTAGACATCAGAGAGATGGAGTATTAAGTGTAATGAGCAGTAATTGATTGAATATAACATCAACACATCCGTTAACTACATTACAGATGCGGATAACTGAATTCTCAACTGTATAACGGTAATTTATATGGATATTTTATGCAGACACTTGAACATGCGTATTTCAAATTAGCTTAACAATTCACCAGTAATTCAACACACACATGCTTGTGGATAAATATGTCAACCTTACTAATGCAATCCGAAAACCAGCCATCTTCATGTTCACGGATAATATGCAATTACATCTGGAATTTTTCGCGTTTTGTAAAATAGATCAACTCTCTTATATAGATGGGTGAGTTGATTTCAATCTATATATTCTGTATGATATTATTGTTCAACGTAGCAATGTACTCCGAGGAACGAATATCGGAACATTGAAACAAAAACGAATTCTTCGGAAATTTAAACTGGTCTCTTTATTCATAAAGAAATGAGAGAAAGCTAAAACAGCAAGTACAGCAAGACATACAACAACAAACAGGAAAAGAAACTTTATTTAACATTTAGAGTTTTGTTTGACAAGTGAAGGTGTCCTTCGCTTTTCGGGCGAAGTGACAGTAGGTTTTCAAATTTAAGAGTGAGAATATAAGGAATGAAAGGAATGAACCACATATAACCAAATGAAAATACATTGAAGAATTGATTACTTCGGTGGTTAATTTCTAGCTTACAACTTCTTTATATTATACAATTTAATTACAATAGAGAATTTTCAATGCAATTTCTCAATAACTAGCAACAATGAAAATGTATAAACACGAATGTTGCATTCTGATGGTATATTACAAAAATGTTGAAATGCGTTCAATAATTATTGTTCGATGACATGATATTTGGATTCTTTAATGCACATTAGTTCACAATGATGTGAGTAGATTACGTTTTTCCCACTGGATAGGCCGTGATAGGTTGCTGCAAAGAGAAAGAATCAAAGGGAAATAACACTTTTTTCTAAAATTATGAGTGCATCAGTGATTTTACTTGATGTTATTTTTTGTTTTGTTGCTTAGGGCTAAACATTTTGGGTCATGATTTTCAGATGAAGCTAGCTGTCAAAATAGAGGCAAACCCGAAGCATCTGTTTAGGTTCATGTCCAAACGAAAACCTACTAATCAGGTGTTTTCTTCTCTCATAGAACCAGACGGGGAAGACCTCACCAACCTAGAGATGGCCGAGATCTTTAACACTAACTTTTATGATCATTTAAACCAGGCGTCCACATCTTCAGGGTACTACGCCAACCCATTGCCAGCTGACGGCTTAGGGAACATCCGTATCACTCCTGACTTAGTACTGAGGAAACAAAAATCCTTACGGCCAGGTAAATCACCACGTTGTGACGAAATTCGCCCCATAGTCTTGCAACGATGTGCAGAAGTCCTTTGTTCACCAATATGTGACCTGTTCATGCATTCACTAAAGTCATACCAATTCCCAACTGAATGGAAACAAGCTCTTCTTTCTCCAATCTCTAAGGGAGGAGACAGAAAGGACCCAGCCTGTTACAGACCAGTCGCACTACTACCAATATTATCAACGGTTGTAGAAGGGTTGGTGACGTCAAATGAGGGAGTATATGGATAAGAATAAAATACTCCATGACGCTCAACACGGGTTTCGGAAAAGCAGGTCGTGTGCATCTGATCTTTTCATTGCATGGTACAGTTGAACATCCTGTTTGGACCGAAAAATACCGGTGTACGTAATATTTCTTGACTTTGCAAAAGCCTTTGACACAGTACTCCACGGACGCCTCATTTAAACGGTTGTCGAAATGGGCTTCACCGACCCACCGGTATCTTGGCTCAGAAACTACCGTGAGAATAGGAAGTTTCTCATTAAGGCGAATTGAGTGCTCGCGAGCTGGCGTGTATCCATATCGAGATTTCCGCAGGGGACCATTCTAGGCCTATTTCTCTTCCCCATATTTATTAACGACATCGTTAGGCTTAGTTAGCTCGCCGGCATTGATCTACGCAGACGATGAGAAGATCTGGACGTGTATTAGAGGTGAAGAGGATTCGACCGGGCTTCAAAATGACCTTACATCTATTGAGGAATGGGCAGTGAAAAACCGTTTAAAAGTCAACCAACCGAAGTGTCACGTGATGCATATTCTGCCTCACATGACGCAAACGATCTATACCTCAATGGAGTTCCACTCCCTAATGTCTCCTCAGAGCGCGTTCTCGCTTTAACAACCACAGAATACCGCCACACCAGTCCAAACTATGTAGAGGACGCGGCTAAGGCAGATGCGACTCTTTACTTTATGCGTAGATAACTTGGTGCTTTCACATCACAATTATTTTTGACCTCATCTAGGACGTACGCGCACCCACACCTGGTGGTTCACAATGTCATCGCACACCTGCTTAAAAGAGACATAAATCTATTGGGTCAAGTGCAGAGACTAGCAACGAAATGGGTGATAGGGTTGAAAAATAAACCTTACGACGATAGACTCCAGCTCTTGGGATTATTTCCCATGAGCTACAGGAGAATCAGAGGTCATCTGATCATGGCGTACACCATTTCAAACACGCCAAAACATCCCAATGTGAGCATCTTACCGATGCATCACCACCACTCCCCTCGAGGCAATCCTCGAAAGACTGCACATCAAAGAGCGAATACTCAGATTCGTGCACACTTTTTCTCATTGCGAGTCGTCGCAACTTGGAATGCTTTCCCAGTCGAGGTAGTTACAGCCCCCTCAGTGGACTGCTTTAAGAAAAGACTTGATAATCACATACGCACATACGGACTATCACCCCCCTCTTGGACAAGCTGTTCATAATGCCAATGTTGAGACCTGCTAGTTCTTATCATTGCCATCTCCTCAGATCACTCAATTAATCTATCTCGCCTATTATCTCTGCTTCCTCTCCCTTGCTTACACGTCGGTCCTCTCTCACAATCCTCACTACCAATTAACAAACTAAATTCATCTACATATTACTGTTCTGAAATTTTATTCATAGTATCATTAGAATTTTATTCTTATTACATTTATTACTCTCGACATTGCAACTAACTGATCTTAAGTCTGGTAATGTGATAGCTGCTGGTATCCAGAAACCATACTACCCTGAAACAAACGTTTTCATTCAAATCCCGAGACGTACAAACTGACAACCAACTGCCAACTGACTAGAATTAGACAATCGAGTGGCTAGACCTCAATCCATTGGACATTACCGAACACCTGGGACCGTACCGAAAGAACAAGAATCGAGCGCAAAGAAATCAAATTGGTTTACACACGCTTGTGAAAAAGATTTTGGTTATTGGATATTGTAGAATGGTGTGAAGCTGCTATAAATCTGGTAATGCAGTTTCAAACCTATTTTCTTACATTTATTTTCTTAGTTAGTGCTCAAATATTATTATTAACTATTTCACACGGCTTTTTGTCATATCCTAGTGCGATTTACTTCGTTCACAGTCATTTTATTTGTATTTGTTTTGACTGTATGTAGGGATGGTAAATCGTAGTAGGTAATCCACAGCTAAGTACATTTTCTCAGTGTAGCCGCTTATCTGACTTGATGACCTTTCGCTCACTGGAATAAAAATTCTGAATTCGCTCATGAAATTGTTGCCGAAACTTTTATGTTAGCTTTGATGAAAAAACGCAGTTTGAATCATTGACGAAATACTTCATTTGTTTTATCACCAGTCAATGAAAATTCGCGATATCTTACTTCGTAGTCATAAACAGCAGTAAACTGGACGAATGTGATGCATTGTCTCTAGATAAACTCACGCGAATAAGGCTTTTTTAAGTCATATCTTCGGAGAGAATTTTCAGTCCCGAATACGTATCTCAAATAAACAGGTCTACGTTCAAACTTGCTCTGTCGTCCGATCTGCATTTGTGTTTGAACTTTAAAGCAGGCAAGTTTGCATGGCATGAGTGGATTGAGAAAGGGGATAAATGAGTGACGCAATGTAGAATACCAGCGATTGACATCTATTCATTATGAGTACTATTTGTGAAGACAAAAAATGGAGCGAGAATCATTCTTCTAGTTGCTAGTGTTTGTTGGGCAGAAGATTTTGCTTACTTCCGGCTCTTTTTGATTGATTAGGCAACTAGTCATTTATACCGAGGTTGCTCTTAGACGCTTGCTACTTCTGAGATTCATGTTACCGATAATGTGCTTGGATAACTATTCTGCCAGGACAACGTAGATAATGCTTACTCAGGCACTTAGGGTATGACTTAGAGGTTGACATTTAATAGAAAAAAAGATAGAAACTGAAACTTATATTTCACAATGTTTTTGACAAACTTTACTCTTATTCCTGAACTTTCGGCTGCTATGTACAGTCTTCCAGCTTCTTACTCGTTGAAAATGTGCCTGTATCATACTGTTCCTATTGGTTAAATGACGTAAACTTGCTGTCAGAAGAAACCCTACTTATTCATCTAACTACGCTATGTTTTACAGCAAATATGGAAGCATTTGTCGAGTTTAGGGTTACCCTCATAGGAGGGGGCTTCTCTTTCGAAACGTTCTGGCTTTTGAAAAGGCGGTATATTTTGGCCAGGGTATTGCGCAGTACTTATCCGATTGTTCTCTATCAAAGGCAGTCCTACCTTCTAGTAAGCTACCTTCCGACACTGAAACATACAATAAAACAACTTAGTCTGAAATCCCTGTCCCTGATTGTTAGCCTCTTGTGAGTTGCGGTGTTGCCGCTCTCCTTCTTCACCTTCATCCACTGTTCCGTATTGTTAACGGGTACAGTTTTATCGGTGTTTTTGTTTGGGTTTTCGGCTGCTTTGGTAGCCTATTTCACTATCTTAGTCTCAGGAGATTTAAGTTTACCTTTTGAGACTTTTGAGCCGGTTTTGAGTGAGGCCTGTGGCTTCGCTAATGCCTCAGTTAATCTGCAGAAACACGGACACGGGTGAATCAGCATAAATCCATAGTACTCTCTAGGTACTATAGAGCCACAACGACAATCGACTGATTTACGATAGAAACCGCATCCAATGGAAGAGTCGCTGATTTTGTCTGACTTCGAACAGGCGTTACAGTAATCGTTAAGCGATTTCTGGAAAACAGACTGTGTTAACTGAACTTCAGCAAAACCTTTTCCTCTTTGCTTATCTCGCCTACTGAACGTTTTAGGAGTAGAAATCTGAGGAGTGCCGTTTTGGTTTCTCAGTTGGAGACCCAGTGGATGGGTTTGGGTGGAGTGATCCGAATTACGAACACTACTCCGAGGAATGCCGTCGGGTTACGGTTTGAGTTTTTCACAACCCTGTCGCTCGATATTGGGATGTTTGACTTCCTACTCACTCCGGGATTTATACATCTACTGGTTTTCCTTGTTTTTATAGTGTAAGAAATGGTTTATCTTTGTGTAGTTTCTTGAGGCGATTTCGTAACATGCATGTCCCAGTCGTTTTACCTACCGTTTTCTTGATTTAACATTTCAAGATTTCAAACTTTGTGCTGTTCCATATTACCGAAGAAATTGAAATTTTCTAGTATTTTTGTGGATCAGCCTATTTTTGTGTACTTTTTGCATTAAGGTATTATCGAGAGTACTAATCAAAATAATCTCGAATGGAAGAGATTCCCTCATCTTGTCACTCTGACCATTCTCATAAAGAAAGGATCAGTAAACTGGTAATATTCTTTGGGGGTATCCCAGGTTTCGAAAAAAGCATAGAAATTAAACAGGTCAACGGAAGGTAGGAAGTAGATGTTCTCAGAATGGCTTTTGTCTTCAGAATTTGTTTTTAACTCAGTATATGGTTTTCGGGAATTTAAGTTTTTACTTTGTTGATGTTTTATATTATGAGCCGGTTATACGTGCCATTCCTACGATAACTTATCTGAAATCGAGATGTTTGCTGAATATTGACGTTTGTTGAAACTTTCCCTTTAGTGACGGGACTATATTCTCTACTTGTGATGGAGAAGTAGATAAAGAATCAAGTCAAAAATGACTGGATGCATTTTCAGGTCACGTTTTCCGTCTTAACTCTATCCTGTTCAAAATATTTCAACAGACTCATGGCTTGTCGGTGGTCAACATACCTGGGCTCTTCTTCTACTAACTAGCACAACAAACTAGTCAGAACGAGCTCAAAAGTGCAGGCATCAATAATATGTAACGCAAATTACTGTAAAAATTTCCATTAAAGAAAATCAATGATATTTTTACCAGGTTAGGACATTATATAACGTATATATCAGAATAATTCACTGGATATCCATAAACATTCTTTAAAGGTCGCCATAGTTTTAATCGCTCTCTCTGTTTGTGACAAAGGTTGTGGGGTTGCTTGAATTTACGCAGGGCTTGGTATTTGTTCGTTCTTTGTGTTTGTGTTTTGACTTAGTTCTAAATTTTCAGACGTATTTTAGTTCATCATAGTAAGGTTTTGCATGTAGGGTCGTGACCAGAATTTGCACGTCATTTCAGTTGACATTAAATGCAATTGTCACAGGAAACAGAAAGATGACTGTCGTCCTGACATCCAATATCCATGAAGCCGACCACAAACCTGCAGTGAGCTTATAACTCCTCAACTTTATTCCGTATGTTGTCTCAAATACATGGGATATTGGAAGGTATTTATGAAGTACTCGTCAAAATAATCTGGAATGGAGTAGATTCTCTCAGCTTGTTACTCCACGTATTCTCGTTAATTCACTGAAATTTTATCCGCACTAACAAGCAACTGATGGTCTACAGGGATTAAGACGCGTAAAAACATATTTGCACGTTTATATACTCTATTCATCCATTGTTGAGTTTGGAAAGTCTTCATTAGTCGGATTTTACACATACCGGGTTCTTTAGAACTCAATAAACCTCTTAACTTTCGTCGACATCAGATTGGGTTGGAATTAATAAACACTAGGCATCTGAGTCATTTAAGGCCTTTGGAAGTCTTTGAATGTAAGTGTATAGATGGTCAGTAATATAGTCGGAAGTCTAGGATGGGTCGACACTTGTTGCCTATTGTCCGATGACCTACAGTTGTCCCTGTAGGTAGCGTATTCATCACATACTGACCTATGGTTAATAAGTTCACTCACTAGACTACACAAAGTAATGCCGCCTGAATTTTTTTAGATCAAATTTACGGACGACTTTTGGGCGACACCATGGTGAGCTTGAGAAAATTCGTTTACTTACTAGGGTCTGAAGATGGCAATGATTTAGTGTAAAGGGTTTAAGTTGGGGTAAGAAGTTAAAAGTAAAGGTCGGGAATTAGAGTTAGAGTTTTTATCTCTAATTTACATTAACTGTAATGCCAAGATTGAAGTGTACACAGAACTAAGGGATAAGTGACAACTATACGAGTAACCAGAGATGTGTGTAGAGCTGTAGTTGTGAAGAATGATATGAATAAAATATTCTAAGGATATTTATGAAGCCAATGCTCACGTTCTTGGTCTCCCAAAACTAATTTTTCACTTATGTTAACGGTGTTTTGACTAAACTTCATGTACAGTGGTTTTACAACTAGTCGTCCATCCCATAGTTTTTCAACACTCGGAATTTAATATCGTTGAGCTTTTATATATGACTCACAGTTTTATTGTCGAGGGCGATAGCTAAGATCTTATGGATATTTTTTTCTAATAAGTTCCATGTGATCAGAAAGTTTAGCTTAATTGTTTTTTTTCAAAATTTTGGTTTCACGAGGGTATTCTGATGTGCTGCATTTTATTAAGTTTAGTTTATTTTATAAATCCATTTCAATTATGAACTTGAAAACTTTGTTTTTCACCTGAAGTACTATGTTGTGAAATGTGTTTGGAGCTCCAGGGCACTTCGTTTTGGTTTTTTTCCTTTTTCAGTGATAATTAGTTTCCGCATGATGACAATACGGTATATTTTAAGCTGCATATAATGTTGTAAAGATACTTATTGTATATACTTTAGGATTTATGATAAATGTCCAGATTTAATACATAAAATCTGTACAGCCTTTTATTTTCTTGAGTATTTTCTGCGTATATCCCCTTGAGTATGAATAGCTGTAACACAAAGTTCGATTTGAAAACTACTAAAAATCAGAATTAAGTAGTCAACAAACCTGAGGTTGAGTGTTCTATCTCAGAGCATTGAATAATAAGGCCTAATGTTCTAGTTTAAGCAATTTCATTATATGGCTGACTGCAAATCCTTATGGTTTGGAGAGGGTTTTTTCAGTTGTACTGTTTCCTCGAGACTAAACAACGGTGTCGTACTTGGGGGACTGCTAGCTGTTAATGAGTGTCTAGATAGGTAATAGGTCTATATATTCGGTACTTAACCGGTTTAACTTTTAACACCATTGTTATTTAGTCTCAATACCTCTATAGTTTGAGACGTTTGTGTGACCAGTATCGTTTTGATAAGTTTTTATATCTCCATATTTATCACTAGCTTCTAATGGGCTTTCCAGTGCTATCGCGTTGGATGTGTTTTGTGACAGTAACCTTTTTATTGAAGCCAACGTTAGCTTGAAAACCACGACTAGAACGGGATTCCATTTTCGTTGGGATAACTGGATTAGAAGAACAAAGTTTACTGATTTTTATATGTAGCATGTCACATATGGTACTGTATAAAATAACAGATGTTTCTCATAGGCTTAACAAAAATTCTGTTTCTTGTCTTTTGATACATTAGGCTTATCATTATAATTCAATTATTATCTTTAAACTTCAGCGATTTCACATTTACTCTGTTTTAATTGTCTGGGAATAAAGTATCATTGAAGTTTTTATCCTAGTATGTAAGGTTTCTTATAAATTTTCACCAGTAAATGCATATGCTGAGTAATTTTTAGTCTCCAAATAGTGACGTCCACGATTTCATGAAGCATTTTCGGTGTTGTTATTCACCGCCCATTTCAGTCACTAACATCTTGTCGCTTCTTGGCTGCAACTTATGATTTAACTGATCATCCTAAATAGCCTTTCTATTTTTCTTCTATTTTCTTCGAAAACATTTGATTCAACTTGTTTTCATCCTATTGTAAACTTTAAGATTGCATTTAAATATCCTGTATCCCACTGATAGTTATTTCATCATGCTGCAAATGTACTTGGTTAAGGTTAAGTTTCACGGTAATTGCTCGTTTACTGCTTTCAATCATCCAAGTGTTTTTCTGATCCCATACAATTGTAACATTTATTGAATTGTAAATCAACTTCCTTTACTAATGTTTTCGTAAATCATGCCATTGCCGATAACATTTTGTTCGGTATAGTTAGTTTACTAAAAAATATGTTATTTATGCTTTTCAGTTACAGATCTGTCCAAAATTTCTCCTGATGTCATAAAGATCAAGGATACACATGGGAGGAGCATCCACTAAAATAGCGTTTGAAGTGTGTGTGGTAACGGGAGACTACAGTGGTGATGAATTGGGCCCTGGAGTTAACATGGTCATGTTTGATCACTGTGGTAATCAGTCACCAACGATTACTTTAGATAATATTTTTCAAAATGATGATGACTATACACAAGCGAAATTCACCATTGATTTACAGGCCTGGAGTCGACTGAAAGTAAATCATGATTTACCCAATATTGATGATTGTGTAATATAGGTGTTTAAACGATTGCATCATATTGAATTTTGGTGTACTACTCAGTCTTATCCTCCACCTGCTTGGTTTCTAGATAGAGTGATTATTAGAGATAGAAGATTTGGGATGACTGCTGAATGGAAGTATTTCTTCTTTCCTGTACATCAGTGGATTAGCCAAGATCACCAATATGTTGTCCATGACTGTGAGGCCTGGATTCCTCAGTCAGAACCGTTTCCGGAGTTAAGAGAAGAGGAAGTTAGTAGACGTATGCAATTTTTTACCTTCTTCCAACGTTCAAAGGGTTTACCAGTTGAAGTGAGTTAGTTTATGTTTTAACCAAACATTTTACTAATCAGTTACAGGAAATCCCACCTTCTGAGCTTTTCTCATCAGACTCTCGGGTAAGCAATACTGATGGTTGTTTAAAATTTATATCTAGTGGGATATTGAGCCTTTAGTTCTGGAGGTTATTGAGCGTACTGGTCTTGCTGAAGAGTACACAAGTGAAGAGTCGTGGGGTTCTCTTGATGCATTGGGAAACTTTTATAAGAAATATAATATTACCGAACCCGTGGTGAGTAAATTTTAGTTGACCAGATATTGTTTGAATTCTCCAATTTTGAGTAAAACCTAATAAGAATTCATAGATTTTACACAACAGTAATGATTCAGTTTTTTTCTTGAATTTCCATTCAATTAGCTGTAAATAAAAGTAAGACAGAGCAAACTGCTGCGCAGTACACTCGTCTTTTGTACGGTAGACGGATATCTCGTCTACGTCGTCAATGACGCAAGTTGGCAAGAGCCAATCAAGCCTTCTGTATCCGTGCTGAGATTTGGTTAGTCACCAGGCCATCAGCGTTGATGGGACTGCTATGATAAGTGAAGCAGTCAATACACCCAACTATTTCACTCCCTACCACTAGTTCAGATGCCGACGCAAGCCAATCCCGAGTATTTCATACTATCGTTAATACTTTAATTATTGATCTGTTTTGCTATTCATTTCTGTTTTATCTGAATACTCTGACATGTTTTGGTAACTTGGGCCACTACACACTTGTGTCAAATGTTACACTGGTTATGAACAACTATCTAATTATCTTATGTGTTCGTTAAGCAATGTAAAAGATTTTCGGGTCGCGGTTGAAATTATCCGACGTTATGTTGATGTAAAGTTTCATATAGGTTTGTCAAATTTAAACTGAAAGTACATTAATAATCTCACTGAGAATTTCTAAATTATCTGTCTCAATTACTCACTGAGTCGAATTCCGTAGTTTATGAGTTATGTAATTATCTTTATTCTCATGATTGTATACCTAATTATTTAGTGCCTCCTGATTATTTTCTTATTTATATAAAAGATTCTTCTAATTTTTTCAGAGTTTACAATTTTGGATGATGAATGACATTTGCTTTGGTGCACAACGCATTCGTGGATGTAATCCATTCACTATTCAAATCTGCCGTGCTTTACCAAAAAGGCTAGTCGATTTTGTTTTCAATCTCTCTATGATGGATCACTAGTTAATTTTTATCTAGTTAAGTAGTTGACCTTAGGTTAAATTCATCAGATTATTGGTGTACGAAATGAGTTGGCTAACCGGTCTGTATCATCCGAGGAGTTTAAGTAAAGAGACTTCTAAATGACCCCTCGATTTCCATGTTTTGTCATATGTTGTTTATTCTTGAAAGTCATTATATTCATGTGATAGTAACTACTGTCTTGCAACCTGATTTACTCCTGTTGTGCACTTTTACGCTCTTAGCTGTAGTGATTTGGGTAAATTCACTGTTATCGACTAGTAGTATATGTGGTTAACTTGTTTTAATAATTGTGTAGTAAAATGTGAGTATTAACAGTAAGTGCTAACGAAGGTTCTAGGCGTTGTAAATACAGTTGCATCGTAGAAACAATCAATAAAAGCCCTGTTAATATTTATGTTGCATTTGTCCTCTGCCAAATTTTAATCTGAATTCCTCATGACCTTTTCCTCTTTTTTAAAATTTATTTCACTGGATTATACTTTCTGAATCATATCTTCCATCCCTAATCTTCTCTATTACTGTTAACACTTCTCCTACTTCTACTACTATGGGATTTGAATTAACGATTCTATCTGTTTGTTCTTATGTGGTATGACAACTAGAACTGATGTACGTACGTACGAAGTCCTAAGTTGTAGCTGACTAAATGACTGATTAATATTAATAATTAATATCAAAGCATCAAATCATAACTATTAAGCTCAATGCGAAGAAATAGTTTGAGCGACAGCGATTCATCGTCATTACTCTGATCTTTATCAAAGTGATTACTATTGAATTTCTCTGTTTATTAACAGTTTTCATTTTCTATTATGGTCTGTTTTCTATAATGCTACTAGTTTGCATTTCTTAGTATGTTTAAAAACTTGCTAATTTGAAGTATAGTTGAATCAGTTAAAAAAAATATTATTTAAAAGTACCCCATAGTTGTGAATTTTGCATAATCTTCTTTAACAGCGAGTCGTTTTTGTTACTTTGTTGCAAAATTTGCCAACATACATAACTCTGAGTTTGCTGACGCAGTTACTGTCTATGCTGAAGATCAGTTGCTTAACCCGAATCCATATGTTGTTAAACGACCAATAGGGTTAATTAAGCACTTAGCATGTTTCGAGTCTTATAACCCCTAAATTGGTGTACGCACAGAAGATCTATGGTAAAAGTTGATTGCCTAGTTAACTCTAGTTAACTTATGAGGTAATAAAGGACAAGAGATATCACATCGGTCACTCAGTCAAATGAAAGTTTACAACTATAGAAATACGGAAATTTCATAAACAAATTGTTTAAAAGATGTATATACAAAATACCTAAACTTAATCTTCCGGGAGTAGTTTACAGAGCTTCGCATTTTCATTTCCTTTCGCATTCCTAACATCGATCGCTAATTTAACTCTCCTCAACCCCATTAGGTAAATTTCAATTCTATTTCATGCTTTTTGAATGATTATTGTGTAGGCTGACATTTCATTTCGATCAAACTAATACAATAATCACATAAAAGCAATTATTTAAAAGCCATGTGGAATAGTTCTTTCGAAATGTAAACCACTATATTTGTTTTAAACGAATCAAAACAGTCCAGGAAATATTATCATCCTTGAAGGATTCATCGACAGCTTGTTCCAGTCAGCAGCAGAAAATAAGGTATTTTAGCTTATTTTCAAAATGATGAACAAACTTTTTGATAATATGTCACAAAATTTGTCTGAATGTGTTCTATCATCGAAAGAGTTGATGTTTTAGATGACTTTTTCACAAGCAATTTGGCAACTAGATTTTTCTGAATCTTATATTCACTGTTACTTCCTTGTACCCTGCTACTCATAAGTAGTATATATATAACTATCGATAATATAAATATCCATCGAGTAATGACAAGTCAACCATCAATATTTTATATGTAAACTTGTTTGTTTGAATAGTAAATAATTAGGAATATTATGATCAGAGTAATTCTCTCTTCCTCATTCAAGCTACTAACTTATTTCTTTGTGTTTAAATTGATTTTAGTTTTGAACTGGTAGCGAATTCACTAAAGCCTTATTTAGAAGGTTGGACATTGAGACAAATGGTATCAGCTGGTCGTTTGTACATACTTGATTTTCATATAATGCAAGGACTTAGTTGTAAACGTGGTCGAGAATTGTGTGCACCATTAGCAATTTTTTTCTATACTGAAAAGCGACAATTAAAGCCACTTGCTATTCAATTAGATCGTAATTCAAATGATACAAGTGCGGTAAGTATTCTATTTCAAATTTCCGATTTCTAATCTTTTACATGTTAGTAAATCTTAAAGTAAGTATACATTTATCATTATGACTAGTGGTCTTTTAATTTTGATCTTTTAAATGTTTGATAAGGAATGCATGATAAGCACAACCATCCACACAAGAAAAGCTACACAGGTCATACAATTACGATAGCATAATAGTATACTAGTATTGTGAAGAAGTATGTGTTTGAATGTAAGTGAGTTCACAGATTAAATACAGCTCGTCAGCCATATTTAACTTAGCAATAACTATATATATCCATTGACAAGGCTAGATAACTATATCCAACCGAATACATGATCAGAAATTTTTTGTAGGTTCAAGTGCAAATTTTAAATCTATAAAATGTCATTCAATACTCTTGAGTTGAAGCAGCCATATTTTTAAATCCTGAATGCGACTCGAAAAAAACTATTGGATCACGATTCATTAATACTGTTCGAGTAATAACTCTGTTCATTTACAAATATCATACTATTATTATTATGATACTTCAGAGACCGAGATCCGAAGTAAATATGCACTTATATTTTTCTACAATATTGGATTTCAAATACAGTGTACTGTAGGATTAATATAATAAATTGAAAAGTAGAATTCTTTATTAATCCAATTAATTGTAGTACCAGAGTAAAGCAATAATAATTAAAGTGGTAGAATAATATGAATTCATTTATTTCATGGATTCTACTGAGCTACTTACAACTGAGAAACGATAGTAATAATTATTTTTATTCTGCCTACATAGTTTAGAAGAAAAATGCTAAACGGAATATAGTTCCTGGAAAATAAAATTCGATATCAAACGTTACGTAATTGGTAGATTAACAGAATAAAATGAATGGAGAGCAAAACTTGAGGCAGAAACAAAGGGAAGAGATTTATGATTTACAGGATGAAATAAAATGCTACGCATACAGATAATTTCGATTGTCCTCACATTTAGGTGATAATTGGTTATTGAAGTTAGTTCGATTACTTTTCGGTTCATGGATTCGAAGCTGGTATATTTTTTTTTATTAGTTCACTACAAATTTACCAAAATATTTTTCACAGTAATAGATTTTTAAAACTTGCTACAAATGTAGGCGATACTAAGCATACTGAGTGCTATTGTAATATGATTGACGGCATTTTAATAGAAACTCATTTCACTCTCATATAAAATAATTAGTTTGATTCTGTTGAAAAACAACGCGAACATAACAATCTATTCTAAAAAATATGATATTTTTGTCAATTGATCGAACCTGTGTGTGTACCTTTCTACTACTAATGTTTTACTTACCGTATGCTCAATAAACGTGAATAAATACTGTTTGCAGTATGTTTTTTTTTTCCTGGTATAAATCATATTATGTATTTATATCGACCTCAGTAGTGTAGTCTTCTTTTTTTCTTCTTCTCCTTATGACTTATTTACCATTAACAAAGCATAATGTTTTTATTTTAGATCATTTTTCCAACTGATCCAAGTTCAATATGGTTACAAGCGAAATTATGGGTTAATCTAGCTGATGCTTGTCATCATATGATTGTTGGCCGATTATTAACTCATTTAATATTAGAATCAATCTATGTATCATTACGACGTAATCTATCACAATCACATCCAATATATCATTTAGTTGCACCGCATTTTCGCAGTATTCTACCTGTAACAAAGTAATTTGTAATTTTTTTTATTGAGTTCATTTTATTAAAGATTGTATATTAGTTATAATTAATCTATGCTAACTAATATAAGCTATAATAATTCTGGCAAACTATTATGTTTCAATTTGAATCATGGTATTCCACATCTAAACATATTCCAATACTAGTAATTCTTCTATTATTTCCACCACTATGGGATTCGAACTAACGGTAGCGTCTGTGTGCTAATGCGGTATGACAACTTGGACTGGCATCTGTACGTACCGAGTTCTACGTTGTAATTGACTAACTGACTGAAACAGATTCTATCGTTAATAGACAAATTCCAGTCAATATTTTATTTTATTTAGGTCTTGATATTGTAATGAGACACAACACTGATTTAAATAAAATCCAAAATCGATTGTTAGTTCCACTGAAATAAGCACTAAATCCGTTTACATTTTTTACTGAATAATAATTTCTTCTAATATATCATCTAACTTCATATTGTATTTCTTGATCACTGAAATTCCAACAGAATTTAAAATAAGAACAAGTTGATTGTGAATCATAATTTTCTCTTTTGGGATCTTTTTCTATCTATTCAACAGAATAATGTTGTATTTTCTTTATTATTCATTGTATTTGGACTCATTAATGTCGACTATGATTATTGTTTACTGCATAAAAAGTTTCATAACTTTGTCAGTATGATCATATTGTTGATTAATTTAATCACACATTTTCATGATTTCATAAATTTTCAGTGATTCATATCCGTAAGATCTTTATTTATTTTCATCAGTGAATACTGCATATACGTATATCTTAGTAGGATGTAGATTGAAAAAAAAGTCAGCTTAAAATATTCGTTCTTGTTCATAATCAATATGTATACCGTATCACTGTTTTGGTTCACTGAGCTTGTAAACTTAAAAGACGCTGAATTTCCTCGTAATTACTTATTAATAATTGTTTTATTTGTGAAATTGAAGAAAGTTAAAAGAATGGACATTTGAAAATGGATGGATATCTCGTAATATTCAATTGTCACGTAAAGGAATTAAACAGTTGTTAAGACGAGCTTTTAAAAAATGGCGTTTCGATGTAAATGCAAATATTTATCGTGAACTGGAGTCTAGAGGGGTAAGTCTTTTGATTCATTTTAAGTGAACTGTAATATCTGTTATAGTTTTATATAGGATCATATATATCATGTTTGAATGATCTGTTAGAATTTCATTCACAGTTTATCTTATTCTCTAATTCAATTGCGGTAATCCTTTAATTTTAGTGCTGTTCCTGAGTAAAATTGTGAGAATAAAATATCAAGTTTAATATAGTTTCACTGATTGTGTTGTCGCATGAGATAGCTGAATTCCAATGTCGTATAATAAAAGTACTAAGCTGCATTTATTTTACATTAATCAGTGTAAATAAAATAATAGAGCAATAGCGTTGTTAATTATATCTTTTATTCTAAATACCTAATTGCTTTGTTTTCTTTGATGATATTTTATTTCGATATTTTTAGGTATTTGATCCGAATGGTTTAGGTAATTATCCATATCGTGAAGATGCTTTATTAATTTATCATGCATTGGAACAGTTTGTTTCAAGTTACGTGCGTATATTTTATCGTAAGTATTATTTAGGTTGTTTGTTTTATGCCAGTTTCTTTTCATCCGTACTTCTGTTGTTCTTTTTCTCAACCTATTTAGCACTTTATATACGGTGGATTATGTGACGTGAACTGAGGTACATAAAAAATGTTAGTAATATAATGAGATCGTACATGTTCACATTCTACGTAATGTCACGGTGCTAATGATGATAACTATTTATGCAAAGTCAGATAGATAGTTTATAATATCTTGTTAACGAAACATTAAATTGTGAGTGTTCTGTAGCACACAGTTAACTCCATTAAGAATGATAAAAAAATGAACGATGAAAGAACCATGAAAGTTATTTATTGATTTGATTTTGAATATTTTACCAACTCTGGGCGATTGTGGTATTTTACAAAGCTAAAAACCAATTAAGTTGAGTGAATTTATTTTAGTCACTAATTTTTTTCAGATAGTTAGATGATTTACCACTCTTGTTTTCCTTCAAAAAGGAAACAAAATTGAATTATATAATTCGTGTTCACACACGAAATCGTAGTTGATACTTTTTCCTTTGCTTTTTTATTTGTGTTGATGTCAAATAGAATGAAAATTAAACAGATTCTTGGTACTATTTCCCAGTGTTGTCAATTGTGACTTTAGTTTCTAGGGTAAAAACGTATCAGTTGGTGGATTGATTGAATTTGAGCATGAACGAGTCGGGATCACCAGAGGTGGTAGTGTAATGGTTGAAATTATTAGGACCAAATAGAGTTTGTGATTTATTTGAAGTAAACGTAGTTCACTAGCATAGTGCTTACACCTTATCTTCGAACGTTCATTTGCAAAACAAACGAATTATCGGCTGTTTCCTTCCACATGTCTTCTAGTCTTAAAAAAACACTAATGCCGCCATACATCCAGATCTGATACTCTTCGCTTCCACAGTAACTTTGGAGCGACTCTCCACTGCTTACTAAACATAAACCGCATTGTAAGTAGTATACACCACAGTATTAGTAGTAGTCAATTGCTTATATAATTAAGAGACTATGAAAATAAGTTGCTATTAATCTCCTTTGAGAATTTCCATTGTAGTATTACTACTTGATTAATAAAGCATGTTTAATGGAAAATGTACCCAATTTTTCTCTCAGCAAACGGTCATTAATGTAAATTTTTAATAAACTGAAAAGTTGTTCTATAGTTTTTTAGTGAAAAGTATACTTTAATCAGGTTATTGATATACCTTCAGTTGATTATTTTATATAGTTAAATAAATTTAAGTATGACAAATCAATTTATCATTACTTCTAATCGTAGCTAATGGAACCGAACAAATTATACATGATAATGAACTACAATCATGGAGACATGAAATTGCTAGTCCGATGGAAGAAGGTGGTTTGGGTTTAGTTGGTGTTCCGGGTAGTACAATTAAAGTAAGTGATCTATTAGTTTGTTTCTTTGTTTTATTATTCCCTTTCTGTATATCTTTATTATTATTTTCAAGTACTCAAAAATCTCTAGAAACCGGTAAGTCTGTGGCACTTACAAAAATGTATACTATACAGATGGACTAAATCACACAATTATTTTTATGTATGAAAACATCAACTACATGCATAATACTTTTAACTAATAATTAAATAAGTGTTAATCAGTGAGTAATTAATTTATCCAAGGTCTAAGTATACTTTTAAATGCTCCACTATTCTGTTCTGTATACTGTATTTCTATCAGTGTGTTATCGAAGATATCAAATTTTAAGAAACTTCTTTCACAATTTACAAGATTAGTTATTATGAACGCATTTCGTTTATGGTTGTTTATTCAACGATCTGTTTGAAGTTAGTCAGATTACAGTTAGCTGGCAAGATCAAGTATCTCACTAAAGTTAAGATTTAGTAAGATTTAGTAGTCAAGTTACATCACGATTCTATCTTTTGTTTCCTAAATACAATAGGACTCAGTGTTGTTCTTTTATTTTCACTAAATTATTGACTAAAATTCCATTTATTCTGTAATTGACTGATTGATGAGTATCAACAATCAAGAAACGTTAATTCAACGGACTTTCTAACTTGGTTTGGAAAATGTGTGATTTCAACAAATCGCTATCTAAAATAGACTGAGCTGTGTAACTTCATGTACATTTGAATATATATGACCGAATACAAATGATGAATAATTACTTAATTTATTTCCTATTTATTATTATTATTATTATTATTATTATTTAATAAATTTAATTTCATCTATATTTCCTCCTATTCAGCTTCGTTCAAATTCTAGACAGGAAAATTATTTACATGACAATGGCATAGAAGAAATATTCGGTCTAACTACAGTTGAAGAAGTAGTTAAATTTATAATGGGGATTCTGTATCTTGATATTATTGTTGCTGGTTCAGCGCTTCGATTACCAATGTTTGATGAGTATGGCTTTCCAGCGCAATATCCACTAAGTCTGTTTGGTTCGCCTCCATTAGATAGAAATACATTTTGTTAGTTTGTACAAATTGTTTTTATGTGAAGGAAATGATGGGATAATTCTAAAGTGTTTAAAATGTGGTGGAGTTTTTTTGACTGAATATAGTCGATGGTTGAAATTGCCTTTAAGTTAGACAAAACATTCATTTAAAACAAGTTTTACTTTTGTTACATGGACATCGAAGCTTTTATATCAAAGTCAAGTACACTTTTCTATTATTTTTTACATTTTAATGGAATATATGGTACTAGGGAAGATATAATAGGCTTTATATTCAGTGCTATTCTTCGTAAATAATGCTTTGTTATTGTATTAATTTACGTGGCTATTTAAATAATCCAAACCTTTTACTTCCAGATAACTTATTGTCCACAATTATTGTTAAGATTTACGAGAAATAATAATAAGAGAAATACTGAACAACTCCGTGTTTAAGCATAATAGCTATTTACTGTTTCAATATTTGAAAAGTTGATCAACTAAGTAATATCATCATTCCTAGTTCCAAGGTTATTTTTGCTTTATACATCTCTGTATACTCAATAGGGGAATTCAAAGTCCCTTGCTCAAAGTTCTACTATTATTTATAACAAAAATCATCGTTTTTCTGTATCGTTAATTTTGTAAATTGAAATATTTTCTTCCTGACACGTATTTATGTAGTCTTTGAGGAGTTAATCACTTGATTCTCGCCATTTTTTAAATTAGATATAATTTCAACATATGACGAGTGCCTGTTTCTAAAGAAACTTAAATTCTGTCCGTCATTAAAATCACTTAGTGAGTGATGTAGCGGCGGAATTATTGTAAATATCTCTACTTGTAGCCTATCAAGTCAGTGTCATTTGAATATATAGGATATTTATGACTTTTGTGTTTCGTTTTATTCACTTTATATCTATTTATCTTCCTTGGGATTTATTTTATGCAGCTGATGGTACACTACATGGTGCACATGGTAGTGTGTTTAGCTTTTCAAATGTCCAAGGCCTTGATCGTGTATTGACTTCATTACCTAATCGTCAAATGACAGTAGAAACTGTTCTTTACACTAGATTGGCTAGTCGAGTTCAGCAGTCTGTTTTAGGTCAATTTGAATCCGATTTCATATTTAAAAAGAAAGCAGTGGTTTTATTAGATCAGTAAGTTGTGTTACTTGCAATCATTTTAATTAAATGCTTATAATAAATTCAGTTCCATTCATATTTGTTAGTATTGCCGCTATACTACGGATATACTTGAAAAGTTTGCAAATCTTTTAGTGGTTATTTACCAACCGGAATTTAGCAAACAACTGAGTACATTACATTACATTTTCGTATTGTCATAAAAGATGAGAATTTCAGTTAATAATTTGTCGTGATTATTTTTTTGGCTCTGTAAATATTGAGAACAGCATCTGACGATTCCTTATCATCATTCTAATATATAAACTATGTTGTTATTATTAGAGGTTTCCGCAAACATTGATTTGTAAATTCGACTCATCCTATTAGAGAAACTATTTCTAACTATAAAAATTCTACAACCATGAAAAACACTTCAAACACAAAGCTAACTATTTATTTGAAGATAAGACTTGATGTGGCTTATTTTGCTGTACCAGTAAGTAGATTATTGTAGTATCATTGTGTCTTACATAAATCTGTTTGTTGTTGTTGTTGATCAATATCATTTGCCTGCAACATCCTACAGTAAATATCACTAAAAGTTTTAATGCACTCTTACGAATAAACGGCATTGTAATGCATTGAAATAAACAGGATTGTACTGACAACTTGTAGATTTGAATTTATTTTCTTTAGGACTGTACTTCATTCCTTGCTTAAGTCATTCAATCAAAGAATATTTTATTATAGCTTAAGTATTAACGACCGTTTTATTAGTTAATTGTCAGCTTTCATTAAGGTCACTAAATAAGTAGGAAAAAGTAGTTCACATACACCCTCATTCAGTTATATTTTATTTGTTTGTGCAGAATAACCTATTCACCTGATTTCAGAATATTTGACAAAGGTTATACATGATCGCAAGAAGTTGGCACTTACTGCCTATTTTGTAAATGCGAATTTCTCTAATTTCTAAACCTGAACAACTACATGATCATCAATGTACATAAATTGAAATTTATGGTGGCCCTTTTGTATTTCTGTTACTATACAGACATATCCTTGAAAAACTAAGTGAAATTTGATTAATTCTGACCTCAAAAATAGTTCATCATTTTGGTTTTTATTAAACACGAGAAATTTATTTTATCACATGTGTCGAATTGATTTCTAGCAACTAAAGTAAAGTAAATTTTGCACAAAAATTATAGAACCATTTATTATTGTTCAGTAGTCAACATAGTTGTTCAACCTCACCATTAGTTAATAAGACAAATGACAGTAGTCCAACCATGTTTCCGGTGGGTAACTGTCTCACACCTGACACGGTTAAACTTCATCGGCCACGGCTTCTTACTAGAGTTCTGAGAATTTCATCACAAATGAGCACGTGGTGACTGTTGTTATAGGGTTGTGGAGATTGTTCAGTTTCATTGAAATCATGAACTGATCCATATTGACTAGGAAAATAAATGTCGCCATTAATAGAATAGTTCTATTTACAGAAAGTTTTACCTTTGTCATTTCACTGATTATACCTCATATTTGTGAAATTATTCACCCTAAAACATCCTTTTTAATGTTTATTTAATTTCATAGTCAAGCAATGTGTTAATCATCCGTCTTTTTACTTATACATTCATAGATTTCGCCATCATTTAGAAGATATGGCTAGGCAGATTGATATGAATAACAGTGCTCGTGATATGCATCATCAATATCGAGCTTTGGATCCTTCACTAATGCCTAATTATCCAGGAATTTGATTGATCATTAACTATATACATACATAGTCTTTTAAATCTCTGTACAAAATAGTCGTCTGTTGAGGTATTTTATATTTCCTAGTCGGCCATGGACAAAATCGATTGAAAAAGAAATACATATCTTTAATTCATTGATGTTAAGTACTTTTGCTCTCTATTATTGTGTATTCTTTATCATGGTCTATGCTAAATTTTTGTTTACAGTTACTCATTGCATTCCTATGATTCTGTGATCAGTTCATTATGATTTTCTCTTAACATTGTCTTCCAATAATTTTTCTTGTTACTTAATGTGATTTTATTTTGATATTCTCTTTTTTTTATTTACTGTAACAATAATGTTTAGTCGAGTTTTATTCATCATTTAAAATTATCTTGTATTATTTACGATGTAGCTTAAAATGTTTATGACTAGCATCAAGTGTAATCAAATAAATTCATATAGAACTCATTTTTTAAAAAAAAACACTAATTTTATTATGTTCACTTTTATTTTAATGTTGCTTATGAATAAGTTAATGTAAACTATGTTGCACTTTTATCGTCTCACTCAACATATCAATAGTATTTATTGAAATTTTTAACAACCATATTGTTCTCGACTTTCCTCATTCTACTGTTTTCTTGCGTTTTATTATAACTTAATTTAATGAAAATAGTTAATCACATACTTTATCCTCTATTTTGTGAGTTTTTTATTGAAATTTATTGAAATCAATAATTTTTAACAACCATATTATTCTCGACTTTCCTCATTCTACTGTTTTCTTGAGTTCTATTTTAACTTAATTTAATGAAAATAGTTAATCACATACTTTATCCTCTATTTCGTGAAATTTTTTTTATCACGATTAAATTATGTCAAGATTTATTCCTTTTTAACTAGTAATATCTGATACTTGTAGTTTTGACAGTCTTGGTTTTGTTGTTATTGACAATGAAGATAATAGTCGTGGATTTTTTCTTCAAAAAACTTAGAAATTATTTAATAAACGCACTTTAGTAATTTTTTATTAATTATAATATAACAATTATTTGCACTTAATCATCATTCTTGTTGTTGATTGCCTTGCGTTTGTGTTTCTTTGGTCTGTTGAATGCTTATGACAGATAATAAATGATGCAGAAGGGAAGTTTATTGATTACATTCAATGCAATTGTGTTTTTGGTCAATTGTTTGTTAAGTGTTAGCTATTTCAACCTCACATTTGTTTCACTTTATTGGTCGTTTGATCAGATAGTGAAAACTACCCAAGTAACTAATGAACAGGATTTTTATTCCTTCTGCTTATGACTTCATAGGATATTAGGCATTCATTGTTGAATTTGTCCTCTTGTTAGTATCCAAATCGTACTTAGTGATCTAGTTTTCAGAGATTCTTAAACGTTGCCTTGTTATTATGAAAATTTGTAATTGGTTCAACAAATTCTATCTGTAGTAAGTTCGAATGTAAATTGCTTTATGTTTCCTATCAGTGTCTACTTTGAGTTGTTTTTTGTTGACATTTCTGTCTTGAACTTCTCAATGTTTCATTTCTTCACTAGACCGGCTTTTATGATTTCGTTAACTCTCTTGTTAACATAAAACATCAGTGATCATAGCCTACTATCGTATATGAATAGTATTTGCATCATGTCCTAACTTTATGATTTTCATTTCAAAATATATAGAAATATAAGTATGGTGATTCAGTTAAATTCAATATTATGCTTGAGAAATTTCTGTGGAATGATCAATTCCTCTCAACGATCTGTTTCTAAAACAGTACCATTTATGGGATCTATTAGTAATCGCAACATTATTTTCAATTTTGAGTAAGTTACTTGATCTATTATTGATATCTTGTCACGAATAATTTGTTTTTTGGTCAAGTTTATATTGTTCGAATGTTGTAAATGCATTACTAAGATGATGAAAAATGAATGATGATGAATTTAATATGAATATAATTCGACTGATTCAAGATGTAACGTATATTGCACTTCGTCTGTCTGTATGTTATTATCACTATTTTTCGATAAGAATGAGTGTTAGCTAAACAAATAAGCGGAAACCAAGGAACACTGTACAAAAATTTCGTCCTAGCGTAAGATTCCTCAACACTGACTGACGATTTCCTCTCGAGAAATCGAGCGTGGAACCCTGCAATAATTATCACTTCATAATGTAAACAATCTTCATGAACATTCCCATCCTGAACACAAATGTTTGTTTTTAGCTACTTGTTAGATTTTTTCTATTCCTCGATCTCAGTTTGACGGAAAGCATGTATTCAGATTGCGTTAATACACATTTAAATTTGAATAATATGTTGTCGTTTTCAAAAATGCTTATTTGACATTACTACTAGAGGCAGTAAATTTTGAAAGTCCACTTCCGTAAAAATCAGAATAAATTCCACGATTTGTTTTATTCTACTTCTATATTCCCAGATACCATCAGTTTTCTTCATTATCTGACGCACTGAATTTTCAGTTTCAGATGTTGGTTTTATTTACTAAATAAGGTTTATCTCTTATTCAAAATACTTGTTTATTAGCAACAAGCTTTTTCTCGGCTGTTGAAGAATTGATCTCCAGCTATAGTCCTGCGAAGAACAAATTGAATAGATAATGGTAATAAATAGAACACCAGTAAGAATAACCGGATAAAATATTTAGTTACATCTCTATGATGACATTTTTGTTACTAAACTACAACAATATTCAACATATCTAAATATTTTTAGATATTGGATTCTTATTCATATAATTGATAAGGTTCCACGGTCAAGTAAATGAGGATTTTAGATACCACTGTGTAAAATATTTTAGGCTACGATTTCATTGTTAAAAACCTTTCTCTAACTTCTATCATAGAAACTGACACCGAGCGATAGGCAAAATAAAAAATGTCTTATCTTTCTCAACTCTATTCTGCTTGTGGAACAGCTTATACTATAATTGACATGAAATTCTCTAACCGTATATACAATCGATCACGAATTATACTATTTTGATATTCGTTCATGGTTCTCTGTAATTATTTTATGCTTTAAAAAATGTACTAGTTATGATTTACTTGTAAATAATTTAAGTTCACTTGTTGAATTTGTCTTGTGTACTCTGTTTATGTGATAGTATTTCACAATCCCCACTGCTTATTTAATCAATGCTATTACTGATGTTAATGCTTAGATTTAAAATAAAATACTTGTGCATTTCAACAGTCAATGGAACCTTTTGCAAATCCCACGTCGAAATCGTAGAAGTGAAGAGGTGAAAAGATATTATTCGGAAACTGGTGATTATAACCCTCCAAATCAAGATACTATTGATAGGTTTAAACGTCTTCGTTGGGGTGCATATATTCATGCACGAGCTGGTCGAGCTAAACACTTATATCGGTAAGCTATATATATATATATATATATATATATATATATATATATATATATATATATATTCGGTGCATTATTTCATTTTAAAAAATACTCATGGAACTAATGTCATTGAATGGTTTTTTTCCTGACGAAAGAACATTATGTTATTCTGTAAGCATGCAGTCGAGTTTTCCACGGTAATGTGGTTCGTGATTGAGTGCTTAATATCTATTTAAAGAAAATAAAATTAACTTATACTCGTCAAATCAGGTTTATTGGAAACCAAATCAGCACTTATCAGTTGTTTGGCACTAGACGATAGTATGGTTGGAGCTGACGACTATCATTTTTTAACATCGAGTATCTAAACTTCTTAGCTTGTAAAAATTGTTTTAAAATATTTTTGAACAAGAAGGGATTAAGTTAGGAAATGTACTTCTGTTTTGTTTTGTGATATGAATCAATGATTCTGGTAAACCATAAGATGAATGAAAGTAGTTTTTCTCCAATCGATTTTTGCGCATAAATTGCATCTAGGCGAGATCTAAATTTGGATCTTATGACAAGCATGTTTCCTTGAAACTATAAATTTGCAGTCAGATGTTTAGTATTTCCAGTTCTACTTAGTTCATACTGCTTACTTTTCGAAGGTTCTCAAAATAAGGTCTGTGTACATATTAAAGTTACTTTCGAATGTCATTCATGAATTTTCTCTCCACCGATTCTCATTTCCATTAAACTGTAGTTTCTGTTTGTTTTTCATTTTACATTGTTACGCAGACGAAGTGAATCTGAATTAAATCGGCGTTCTGAACATATTTTGACCAATCGTGCAACATCATTTTTAATGGACAATATGCTCAATCGACAATGGCGAAAACCAAAATATTATCCAAATGATATTTATGAACCATATCATAAGCGAACTGGAGTTCCTTGGGATTATAGATTGCGGAAACCGAAATTCTTTCCTTAAATGTTAAAATAATTCTTAGTCAAATTTGTACATCAAATGTTGCTATTAACTATACTTCTCATAACTAACTCACATTGGAATTAAGACGAGTCATGGACATCTATACTTTTTTTTTATTACTTTTGTTCTATCAACTCAAGGAAAAATAAATTGAGAAAAGTAGATAAGAAACCGGCTTGGACGCAATAAATCGCGCTTTTAAAAGTTCACTGGTTGTTAGAGTAATTTGGCTACCTTTTTAAGATTAAATCATGCTCTTTATTTTGTCTAACATTAGTTATTGTCTTGATAAGTTATCGTTAACAGATCCTATTAGTATTACCGATAATAATAGTTTTGTTTATGAATCGGTTCCGAGAATACTGTTGATTTGTGATCGTTCTTATCAAAGATTTTTACTTAGAGGTTTTACCAGTTTGTTGAATTATGTGATACAGAGCTCTAGTTTGTGAACATGGATTAATATGGTAGCACACAGCTCATGTTGGAATTCCTTCCGTCAGTTTAATTTGTGTTGCATATAAATATTTCGATTTATGCATTTGATCAATCTCAAACGTTTTATTCATTCTACTTTACACAACGTACATCTAGCACCACTCAATGATGATAACATTGATGCTCAACTATAATTTACTGTGCAGTAAAATCTTTTCGCGTGTCAATTACACTTCGCTTTTCGATACTGTATATCGGACTATATAAATTTTCTAAAATTCTCGTTCACTAAAGCAAGTGTTTACATGCGTAGTACTACTAGGAGTTTGTTTCTATTATATTTTTATCCTGTTTATCGATGTATGATTTTGTACTGAAAACTATTAGGTCTGTTAATTAATACTTTAATATACATGAAAACATTTTCTTTTGAATTAAACGAAATTGCAAGTGTATGGCTAAAATATTCAAACATACGATTGTCTGTTGTTTTCATAATTGTTTGAAAAATTATGCTCACGTATTAAAAAAGGTTACTGAGTCAGTAAATACTGTTTTAAAATACTCTAACCACAGGGACTCATGAAAACATAATTATTTGTACTAGTTATCAGTATATTTAAATTTTCGACTGATGTTTTTGAAACTGTTATGTGTATAAACTGTTTGAACCAACTGGATTACTTTCCAATACGAAACCTATGTACAAGTGGATAATAGGAAAAATCTTGCCCTCTATTTGTAATTGATGAAGTAAAAAAATTAAACTAGTTTTAATCACTTGGTATGAGGTATCATATAACCAATTTTATAAATATTGCAATTTTTCTCCGAATTTTGAGTAATATTAAGCCGGTTCAGTTAACACACTTTTTTTATTGTAGCTGCTGTTTCAATAAGCCTTCTGAGTTTATGCTATTTCCAAACCCGAAGTATCTTACGTAGACAACTGTTAATCAATTCTTGTATCTTCCAGAGAACCACAAAGTGGTTGTCTGAGTTTGTGCACCATACAATAGAACTTTCTTAACATTTGTATAGAAAATTCTGATTTTTTTGTGTTGGTTGACAGTTGTTTTGGATTCCAGATGTTCTTCGATGAGAGAAATATTGCCCTTGTTTTGCTAATCCGTGTCTGCGTCTGCATCAGGTCCATCTTGTGTATCGATGAAGCTCCCCAGATACGTAAAGGTTTCCACCTCCTCATGAAGTGGTTTTAGTAGGGCTATCCTCAAGCTATTGAAATGGTATATATTTGGTAAGTAAAGATGAAACTATTGTCTGTGTTACAGTGAAATTTTTACAATAATACCAAATAAGAAAGTATTCGATGTAGTCTGCTTATACAGTTAGTCTTACAAAGCGACAGTATTGACCATCACAGAAATATTTAATTTTCATTAGATTTTGTTTTAGTCTCTAAAATTATTCAATAAAAGTGTAAAATGTCAAAAGATAAATCTTTTGTTGACTATTACAAGAAAAGTATTCGTTAGCGTATTCAAATCATGATAACCTAGTAACTAATGATTAAAATATATGAAGATCAAATTCATTCGATACAAAAGAAGCGTAACCGCAAAGAATAATTATAACTTCGTGGATTTGTGGAGTGTAATCCACAAAAAAGTAATTAAGTGGCATTCTTAGACTTTTCTAGATGAACCATTCATAAAAACTAATTTGTGTTTTCCTTACAGCTTCAGATACGTTTTTGCACTTAATGTCTTCAGAAACAGACTAATAAAAATAAGTTTAAGTATGTGACATTGTTAGAATTAACTTATCGGTTATCAATTATTTTCAATTCAATTTTTCCTAAAAAAGAAAGTGTTTATCTAGTCTTCTCTTGATAAATTATCTAGAAAATTATATCATTCAAAGTTAATTGTTTTGTTAACAAATAAGTAATAAATGCTCTGTTGAAATGAGAGTTATTAGCGAATAATCAGTAAACATTAACTGAAGT
Source organism: Schistosoma turkestanicum (assembly GCA_944470395.2). Taxonomy (NCBI): domain Eukaryota; kingdom Metazoa; phylum Platyhelminthes; class Trematoda; order Strigeidida; family Schistosomatidae; genus Schistosoma; species Schistosoma turkestanicum. The sequence continues at coordinate 41,179,378 of OX103971.1, forward strand.
AAGTTACAACGTAAAACTTCGTATGTAAGTACATCAGTTCAGGTTGCCATATCACATTAGCACAGAGACGCAATCGTCAATTCAAATCCCATAGTGGTAGAGATAGTAGAAGAATTACTGCTAATCGAGAAGATTAAGATTTGAAGATAATATTCAAGAAGTATAATTCAGTGAGATGAGTTTAGAAAGACAAAAGTAGACGTGTTGACGAATCCAGAAGATTAGGATTTGAGAGAACACAAAGAGTGGATGCACGTGCGCCTATCGCAAACGATTTTGAGCCATGTCATTCAGGGTATCTAACCATCGGTGACTTTCATCTCGCTGACTCTAACCAGGTAGTCTACATCTGCCAACATGACTCAGTCCACTTGTCAGTGACTTCATGGATTTGTACCATGTTTTGGTTTGGCCACCCACAGCTTTCTCCCGACCTGTTCCTACACCACAAAACATGGCTCGTCGAGGCAGTCGGTGGTTGGGCATCCGTAACAAATGTCTCACCTACCTCAGCTTATGAGTTTTCAATACTTGATCAATTGATCTTCCATCCTTACCTAGTACTCACTTCCTAATTGCAGCAATGCTTACGCGGGTGTCGCACGATAGACGAGCAATGCTTCTAAGACATCTGTAAGCGAATATTAGTAACCTACGAATATTTTCTGCTCTTACCGGTCATGTTTCGTATCCAAATTGTAATGTATCAATCACTACACAACGTTTAGTTATACAGGTATGATCTTATCTGTTACTAAGAAATAAATCTAAATTTCAGAATAATGGTCGTTGATATTATCGAAAAATCAGTTCATTACTTTTTCTCGGAAGCAATTAATCATGATATTCTACAAGCGAATTCAGAATTACTGATATTTTCCCTGGTTTCCAAGCTATGTTGTACTGAGATGAAATAGTTATTTTATATTCTCTTCTTTTCTGAGAACTGATGACTCACTAACATTCACCAAAATTTTGCATATGCAGTAGTAATAATTTAGGGAACAATTGTCAAAACAAATCATTAATATGTTATGATAAGTGCAGAGAAATAATTGAGTTAAGGATAGTATTCGGTAAAAACTTTACGTCTTCATTTCTAGGCATGAATTTGTCAAAATTTATTAATAGAATTTAACTGTACGTTTACATTTTTCAAATAGCTTTTAGCAATGTCAATCAATATGCACTTACTATTAATATTCAATTTGAAACACTAATAAAATTTTTATTGAAAACTGTGAACACTTAATAACACACTGTCGCTTAAGTTTGTAATGTTTTTTTGTGATGAATAGATAGACTGTTTTTGTAAAATTAAGTTAAGTAATTTTAAATTACCTGTTGTTTGATAAGCTAAGGATACAAATTATTATTTTGCTTAAGTGACTAATTATAAGCAAGCATTATATATTTTGTTTCAAATTATTCACTTTAAAATAAGTTATAAACAAAATAGGCTAAACTCAATAGGTATACTTTGCTACGGAGGTAATCAGTAATTGGAGAATTCAATAAAGTTTCATAATTTTTTATCTATGAATTTCATACGTACATCTGTGAACTTAAAGACTATCGTAATCCTAATCGAATTCGATGAAGATTATCTAGTAAATTAGTGTCTCAATGAACACGGTATCAGGTTTTATAACAATACGTTTGGAGACTAAGTCAAATACTTCAGTTTTCGAACTCATATAACATAATTGTGTGTGACTCAAGGTTGAGTGTATAACCATGTATTTAGTGAGTGAAAAGCAATGCATTATTACGGGGATAATTAACAACAGGTCAAACCATACTCACTAACTGAATATTCATACTTAATTTGTAAAATAAGCCGTAGGTAATGCTGGTGAACTTGAAAGTGAAATGAAAATAACCATCATACTAAAAAACTCGAGGTTTAGCATTAGGACTCTATTATATCCACAATTTATGACTAAATTAAATTTAAACGGTATCTCACGGTTGATTTAATGATTTAAATTAACGCTGAGAATGGGACTTAACGAAAATTTATTTAATATCAATATTCTTAATCAATTAAAAGTTTCTTTGAGAAGTGAAGTTTAAGATTTTTTATGTAAAAAATAAATTAAACGCCACTCTGGGAGATGTGTAAAAATATAGAGCTAAGCGAATTTTACGCTCTATGTCTAAGATTTAACTAAACATTGAGTTTCTAAAATGTTGAAAAAATAGTCAAACCTATAACTATAAAATCGATGACGTATTACAGTCAATCGATCAACATTTTAACAATAAGTAACTGTTAAATTAGATCACATTTGCAATTAATTCTAGACACTGTTATTCATGATTCGGAGTTTAACTAAAGCTTGACATTAAAGTAGTTGGAAACACAGTTATGATGTACCTTTGCTAGCAGTAGACAACCATTATTAAATGCATATATATATATATATATATATATATATATATATATACCTAAATGTTACCGATAAAAAACTCAATAAATTCAGATTGTAATGTTAAACTAGTATGTTGATAAAAGCTTCTTAAAATATATTAGGAAGGATAATAGTATGATTTTCGTGTTTATCTCAGTTGCTTCAAAGAAACAGCTATACAAATTGTTGTCCTGATTAGTTTATCCTAATCCTTTATTATTTGTTTGCATTATCTACTAAATGAAAGTAGTAGTGTGACAAAACGAATACACTTGGAATGAATAATATGGTGAAGCTTTTATGTTGTTCGCTTTGGTATAACACAGTGTAATATCAACAGTAGTTTATCATAATATTACTAGGTATCATGCTACCTACAGAATTGTGAGTTACCCTAAAATCCAAACAATACCATTAACATATCAGTATGTTATCTGTTTACTAGTCAAAAAAAATACTCACATCTTATAAATTAAATGATACACGAACTTAATTGTCAATGATTACAGATAATATGGATATTTTTCATATTACTGACTGGTGCAAAACGAATTACTGGCGGAAGAAAGCTTTAGATTTATTCCGGTTACCTGCCATTGCGTAACACTATCAATGTATGAATTGTGTGGATAATCAGTTTTTGAATTCGATATTATTATTTAGTAGGGTTAGAGTTAATATTCCACGTTGTGGGCAGCCGGGAAGTGACAACCGCCTTCATGCACGTAACAGGACACGAGATCAAACTAGTCACAATCAAATCCTTCCTATACCTCCTAACATCCCGCTTATCTTCACGACTAACTCTTCTCACATTCCTTTATCACCCCCTCACCTCTGCTACAAAGGATTCGAGTTCCTGAAGCGTTATTCTTGGTAGCCTTAAACCCCGCTCTAGACTACATGTTGGGAATTTTAATGTACGGACATTGTGTCAAATAGGACAACAGGCTTCCTTAGCGCCATCGATGTTTGCTGCGTCTCCAAAACGCGCATACAAGATTCGAGTAGCGTTATTCACTTGACCTCACCATTTCAAGATAAAGAAGCAACTGGATTTATCCTTCGTATATCTGGAGTTCCTGATGCTGCTTCCCGGGGTCTCGCTGGCGTAGGCATAGCATTGAGCTATATATTTCAGGAACAACTAGAAAGGCAGTTAGGCGACTATGTAAGTGTTCTCAAGGCAGTTTGGAATGATATCAAAAAGGCTGTGGAAACAGCAGTGATATCTGCCAGTAAGGTAAACCATAAGTCTAGGAAGAAGCCGTGGATCTCAGTAGCATCTACAGAACTGATGGATGCTGGAAAACTTATCCCATCTGGCCCTGAACATGATGAAGAGCGAAGTCAGCTTATGCACGGACTGATAATAACCCTACGCATTGATGGCGATCAGTGGTGGGTAGCGGAAGCGAGGGAGATGGAAAAGGCAGCGGTGATAGTCAACGGTAGACTACTACTCAGACTTATCTACGAAAACGGTACTAGAAATACATCTGTTAGCGAAACTATCTCAAAAAAGGATAGTTGTATCATTCATTCTGAATCCGGAAGATTAGATCAATGAGCCGGACACTTTTGGGATCAGTTGAACTGGCCTTCAGCCACACTTCGGTTGCCCACGATCTCCAGTCAATCTGAATGGTAAATCGATTTAAGTCCTCCTAGTCTTTATGAAGTCGAAAAAGCTATAGGAAATCTAAAGCGAGGTAGAGCAGCAGGTCCTGATATGCCAACTCCTGAGATTTTTAAGGACGGTGGCCCAGTTTTAGCAGTTAGGCTGACTGAGATCTTAGGTCGAATCTGGGAACGAGGCGTAATACTATCTGGCTGGTCTTAATCACTGATTGTAGCAGTCTACAAGAAAGGACAAACGTCCTCTTGTGACAATCACAGGCGAATAAGTCTCACTAATATAGTTTCTAAATTGTTAGCCTCGATTATACTTAGATGCCTTACTTGTGCTCGTGAAGAGCAGAGTAGAGAAAACCAGGCTGGTTTTCAACCTGGACGTGGTTGTATAGACCACATTTTCACACTGCAACAGGTCCTGGAACACAGACACATATTTAGGCATCCTACAATAGTTGTCTTCCTGGACCTAAAGGCGGCATTCGACTCAGTGGATCGTGAGGTTCTGTGGCAGTGTCTGTCATTGAAAGGTGTACCAAAGAAGTACATTAACCTTATACAAGCCCTGTACTTGAACACCACTGGTCGAGTGAGAGCTTATGGCGAACCGTCATCGGAATTCTTTACTTCAAGTGGTATCCGTCAGGGCTGTCCACTCTCTACATTCTTGTTTAACTTTGTCGTAGACATCCTATTAGATTTAACATTATCCTTGTCAGATTTTTCAGCGGTGGATCTTCTACCAGGAGGCTCGCTCATTGACCTAGAATATGCCGATGACATACTTCTATTCGGTGAAGACTGACGAAATACAGGGTCTTCTGACTACCCTAAGGAAAAATGCAAGTATGTTCGAAATGCGGTTCTAACCCCCCCCCCCTGAAATGCGCGATGTTGCTTCAAAATTGGGTTGCAACCTAACTAGTGATAGAGAGTGAACTAGTTGGGCGTGTCGACCGCCTCACTTATCTCGGGAGTCTCATCAGTGCTGATGGCCTGGTGACTGACTAAATCTCAGCACAGATTTAGAAGGCTTGACTGGTTTTTGCCAAGTTGCGTCATTTATGGCGTAGGCGAGATATCCGTTTGCTAACCAAAGGTCGAGTGTATTGTGCAGCAGTTCGTCCTATTCTCCAATTCGGATGCGAAACATGACCGGTGGGAGTAGAAGATATTCGTACGTTACTAGTATTCGCTTACAGACGTCTTAGAAGCATTGCTCGTCTATCGTGCGACACCCGCGTAAGCATTGCTGCCATTAGGAAGTGAGTACTAGGTAAGGATGAAAGATCAATTGATCAAGTATTGAAAATTCATTAGCTGAGGTAGGTGGGACATTTGTTACGAATGCCCAACCACCGACTGCCTCGACGAGCTATGTTTTGTGGTGTAGGAACAGGTCGGGAGAAAGCTGTGGGTGGCCAAACCAAAACATGGTACAAATCCATGAAGTCACTGACAAGTGGACTGAGTCATGTTGGCAGATGTAGACTACCTGGTTAGAGTCAGCGAGATGAAAGTCACTGATGGTTAGATACCTTGAATGACATGGCTCAAAATCGTTTGCGATAGGCGCACGTGCATCCACTCTTTGTGTTCTCTCAAATCCTAATCTTCTGGATTCGTCAACACGTCTACCTTTGTCTTTCTAAACTCATCTCACTGAATTATACTTCTTGAATATTATCTTCAAATCTTAATCTTCTCGATTAGCAGTAATTCTTCTACTATCTCTACCACTATGGGATTTGAATTGACGATTGCGTCTCTGTGCTAATGTGATATGGCAACCTGAACTGATGTACTTACATACGAAGTTTTACGTTGTAACTTACTGACTTGCCCAAGTTAGTCAACAGAATAACCCTATTTAGTAATAATTGTCGACTGATATCAAGTTACTTTTGCTGCATCCACTGACTGAAATGCGCTTGCAGTAAATTTATAAAATATGCCGAATAAAGAATATTAATATGAATTGAGCTCCGTTTGATATCAAGTAATCTAAAAGATATTTATAAAGTTAATAATTTTTCAATGATCTTTGCCGGCCATTCGGTAAATGTGGTACTATTTAGTGACTGAGACTACTTTGTTTATTCTAAGGATATTTTTGAAGATTCGCTGTTTAGTGTTAATTGCAGAAAATTGCGCTTTATTTTTTATTGATTTAAATAGCCAGATTAGGTCAACGTATCCTAGTTCTCCATTCTCCAACCAAGCATGTTTTAATGTCATCATGTACTAATCAACTTCAATAGCTGTCAAAAAATTTCGGCGGTCTGTCTCATCCAATAATGTTTTATTTTATATTTTTGTGAAACCTTCAGAAAGCAAATTCAATAGGAAACGGTGAACGGAATCTCATAAGTGTGTAGTCAAAATTTTATGCTATTAAGTATTATATTAGATGTAAATAGTGTGAGAATGATAATTTTCGCAGAATGAAATGAATTCGTGATAATTTTTTTTCTCACCTTAAAAGAAGCTAATATTTCGGACTGACCAACCTTATTATTTGGCTTAGTTTGAAAACAAAGTAAAAAATATTCTAAAGTATCATCTTATCAGATGAAAATGATGTGATATAAATATGCAGAGGCATGAATTGAAAGTTCATGCTAGATTGTGAACAATGACGTTATTTTTTAATCAAGAAATTTTCATTTAATAACACCATTCATAATTGATGGAAACCTAACTAAACAGAAACACCGAGGGGATCCGTTCAGGATATACGTATGTCAACAGAGACTGGTTATTTACAGTCTTTATTTTGGATAATAGAAAAATAAAACTTCCTAAAAAATAATTTCAGACAAGTTTACAAGTTATTAGGCTATCAGGTTCAATAGCTCAGCGAATAACTCGTTGCCAATGTGTACATCAACGATGAAATCCTGGTACAAGTAGCTAAAAAGTCTTAAGTTAAGTAAAACGTACGTACTATATCTTGCTGTTACCACACTACTGCTCAAATTTTATTAAAAGGGTTGAATGTTCAAAAGTATTTTAAGAAAATATCGAAAATTGCAAATCGTAATTTATTGGTCAGTCTATATTGATTTCAAACACTTATCATAACGAAGTCTAGAACAGTTTTAGGACATTGTAATACTATTACTATTACATTGAATCCCTTCACGATCAATATAAATGAATAATTATAATCAAATAATTTAATCCAATTCGATTGTTAACGTTCTGTAATTAGGTGGAAGTGAATGATTTCAGCATCCTTCCCTCGGAAAGTTGATACAATAGAATAGTGAATAACTAAGAAATAATGCAACTTACCCACAAATTGCTAGTTTTCCCTTAGAGGCGAACATTGAGTTGATCTCGAAATTTTTATGTCTGCAAATAAACCATCCTAAATTTATGGTTACTCGAAATCTACTTAATCCAACTTCAGGCAAAATGTAATACTCTGACCATCTAACTTCAGTGGCGACGTTTCCTCATCGATTAATTTAATTCGCCTATCAGCTTATCAAGTAGAGTGATTTCAAAAACAAAAAAATTGAATGACATAATTCCAGTAGATTATAAATACATACCCTCTTTTATTATTAAACGTAGTGAAAACAGGTCATAAAACTGATCTTAATTCGACCTTGTTTTTTTTCAAAGGGATTAGAAGGCGTTTCCTAAGGTTTATTGAAGCTTCAGCCATATGTAAATTGAAACCTTTTTGTGTTGGAAAATAATTTGTTTTCACCCTGAATCTACTCTTATGATACTGTTTATAATCCAGATTTGTTGTTTCTAACAGGATTTCCTTCATTGTCTTTGTTAACTCTTACATCCCGTCTGTCTATTTGACATCTTATTTTTTATAAATAAATGTCCGTAAAAGTACATATGTAGTCAGGCCGTTTTAAATGTGTTGTGCTAATATGTCACACAGTCTCTCTCAATCTACCCAAACTTATCAAAAGGACTAAATGTTTTGGACTACGCACTTAGTTAAATTTTCAAATATTTACAGGTATAATAAGTTTTGTTACTATGCAAAGAAATATTATTCTCGGACACTTCTAAGTGTTAATTATGACTTTTTTTTAGGTCTTTTTATGATTCATCACATTTCTGCTGTTTGGTTCCTTAGATAAATATCCAGGGGTACAAAAGGTTAATGTTTCTTTCTTCTTCTTCATGGTCCTTAATTCTTCACTGATACCATGTTTAACTTCTTCCTATTTGACAAGAAATCCCCTTTTAAATAGACTGAAAACAAGTCGATTTAAAAAGTACCAATCTTAGTGATTAAAGCAATTAACATACTTACTTATTGACCCGTTACTCCCAATGGAGCATAGGTTGCGGACCAATATTCGCCAACCTACTCCGTCCAATTTTTATTCATTCTTCTCATGTCAGTCTCCATTTCTCGGCGTAATATGTTCCTTGGCCTTCCTTTTTCCCTATGACCTTGAGGGTTCCAACTGAGGGCTTATCTCGTGGCGCAGTTAGGTGCTCTCCGCAATATATGTCCTGTCTATTCCCACCGCTTCTTCCTGATCTCCTCCTGCTCTGGAATCTTTTTCGTTCTTTCCCACAGTAGACTGTTGCTGATGGTGTCTGGCCAACCGATCTGAAGTATTTTGCGTATACAACTGTTAATGAATACTTGAATCATCTGAACGATGGCTTTCGTGGTTCTCCAAGTTTCCGCTCCATATAACAGAACGGTCTTGACACTTGTATGAAAATTCTGATTTTGGTGTTTGTTGATAGTTGTTTTGAGTTCCAGATATTCCTCACTTGTAGAAATACAGCCCTTGCTTTGCCGAGTCACGCCTTCACATCTGCATCATATCCACCTGGCTCGTCAATGATGCTGCCCAGATATGTAAATGTTTTTATATCCTCCAAGACATCTCCATCAAGAGTGATTTGGTTGGCGCATGTGTTGTATCGCAGTATCTCTCTTTTCCTTCTATGTATGTTGAGACCTGCTGATGCTGATGCTACACTAGTCATCTTCTGCATTTGTTGTTGCGTGTGTGATAGAAGAGCCAGATCATCTCCATAAGTCCAGCTCAATCCTGGCAGCCCTGTGTATACCGTGCTTCCCTCCAGAGGTCGACGTCTTCATAATCCAGTCGATCAGCAAGGGAAAGAGAAAGTGAGAGTAAGCAACCTTGCCTGACACTGTTCTCCACCTTGAACGAGTCAGTCAGCTGTCCTCCATGTACGATTTTGCAGTTTAATCCATCTTAAGAATTCCGTATGAAATTAACGATCTTCTGAGGGACGCTGTAGTGCTGAAGAGGTTTTCATAGTGTTGTCCTATCTATGCTATCAAATGCTTTTCACTGGTTGTTCTCGTTCAAGATAGTTTCCAGCGAGCTTCTTTGTTGTATTGTACAACTATCTCAAGTTTCCTTCTCTTGTAGTCTTTTCCACCGTCGTTGCTAGATCTTCTACATATTTCCATTTGTCTGCTCTGATGCTCCTCTTCAGTTGCTTGCTTGCTTATTTGTGCTCAGCTTGTACCTTGGCTTTGTCTGCTCTTGTTAGGCTGATGTTGATTGCTGCCTTCTTGTTCCTCCTTTCTTCAATTTTATCAAGAGTACCAACAGAGATCCATTCTTTATGATAGTACTTCTTGTGGCCAAGAACCTCGTGACATGTTGAAGTGATTGTCGCTTTGATCCCTATCCAATTGTTCTTCATGGTTGTTTCTCCTTCATTGAGTAGATCGTGCACGGCCTGGAACCTATTAATGAGGGTTATCCTGAATTCGCCGTACTGAACCTTTGTAATGTTGTTCGCCCTGTTTCCCTGAGCTTCTTGAGTTTAAGTTTCATTTTGGCGACCAGCAAGTGGTGATCTGATGCTATATCAGCTCCTCTCTTGGATCTCACATCCTCCATGCTCCTTCTGAAAATTTTTTTGATGCATATATGATCGATTCGGTTTTCAGTAGTGTGATCTGGTCAAATCCATGTACCTTTGTATATGCGTTTGTGTGGGAATATTATGCCGCCGACGACCAGTTTGTTGAAGACACACAGGTTTGCAAATCTCTCACCCTTTTCGTTGCATCCTTCCAGTCCCTATCGTCCCATGATGTCTTGATATCCAGTGTTGTCCATGCCAAACTTGGCAATTAGGTCTCTCATCAGAATCGTCAAATCCTTTAATGAGCATCTGTGGACGGCTGGCTGAAGCCTCTCGTAGAATTGATCTTTAACGTCCTAATTGTAATCGTTGGTGGGCACATAGCACTAGATGACGTCCATTGTAGTACGCTCTTTCTTCGTTTTGAAGCATGCTTTGATGATCCTGGGTCCATGAGATTCCAATGCTGTCAGTATCTTTTGTGCTTGTTTGGAAAGCATCAGTGCAACTCCTTGTGTGTGAGGCGTTTTCTTCTTCATGGCTGGAGTGTAAAAGCAGCTCTTCTGAAGCTAGTGTTAGTTGTCCAACCTGCGTCCAATGCGTTTCACTGATTCTAAGCACATAGAGGTTGTATCTTTTCATTTCTGCAGCGACTTGGAATAGTTTTTCGGTCTCATGTCATGTTCGAAAATTCCATGTGCCTAAAATAATGGTTTTTCTGGTTGTGAGAAGGGGCATCGGCCTCGTGACTTCTGAAGGAACTCGGCTTTCATCATGAGACGTCATAACTATTCTGAATGAAAACCTTCTAACTCCCAGGACAGAGTTAAAATTGGGTTGAACTGATTTTTCTGGTTAGCGTTTTTTGCGAGTTAGTGTTCTACCAGATGGAGTCGCCAGCTCTCCTCCTTTATCCGGGCTTGAGACCGGCAGTAGCCCTAGAGGGGCTTTAGGAGCAGGCATAGTAATTAACATGCAATACTTCAATCTAATTCTACTTATAAATCTGAAACTGTTTAAGTGTTAGGTTTTGAGCTAAGTTTAGTTTATAATATCTAAATACATTGTTTGCTCAAAACAGATGGAAAAGTTCATGAAAAAATACATGCATAGTTGAAAATAAAAGGCTTACACTACCTAATCTCAGGAATCCTCTGAAAATCTATTGATACAAATTTGCTCGATACAGTCTTAATTCCATGAGTTCATTAAAGTAAATAATAGCATTTTTCGTTGCACTTAACTATATTTGTATAAAATGAGGTACTAGTGGCTAACACAGACACAGGAAGTTGTAAAATTTATCATACTCTTAGTGCACGCTAATGGTACAAAAATCTATTATTTTACCTACAGTTTTGAAATCTTTGGGTCAACAGTAATCATTAATTCCACATTCTATTAAAATTCGAGATTAAAATGTTTACGATAATAATCGCTAATATTCAGTAAAATCATTTAGTTTTAAATTCGTAGTATGAACTCTGAATGTTTTACATGATTCATTTCCATTCAGTTTTAGAAGACAGTATAAAATGAAACTGAAAAGCAATACTAAATATCTTTGCTAAGGAAAATTAATTTTTAAACACTTATTTCCTATTCAACTTTTAATATTTATTTAAAACTGTAGAAGTGTGTATATGTAATGTGATAAGCTGAGGACTCTTCAGTAGTCTTTTCCTTTACAATTCATAATGATGAGATGTAAAAGTGTATTGAAATTCAAATAATATTCTAGTCAACAAGGATTGATAGTAAATTATATTCAGACTTGCCGATAGGTTTAGTTTTTTCTTTGTGACTCACTAAAACGTAGTTCTCAAAACCATCCAGCTAGTTCTTCCTGCACTAGATTTTTTAACAACGCAAATATCCTACTAATGTTGTTGTAGTTTTACAAACTTTGAGAAAAAATAATTTACAAAGACACACCAAATAATAACGAGTCATTCTAAAGTAAGGATCAAACAGATGCATCAAAATATGCAATAAAAAAAAACTACTATCTGTCAGACAAAAAAATCCTGACTGAATCTAAGGTAAAATCGTCTTTTGATATACGAATATATAACTTGGTACATGTGAAACCATTGGATAACCTCACTTTAGTTAAGGCTTTAGAATTGTTTTGATTGCACAAGCGAAAGACAGTTACCATTCGAATGTTTTAAAAGATGCTATGAACTAACAGGTAAACATACCAAATGTTCAAACTACTAAACTGTTATGGCAAGCATAACATCATATTTAAATAACTGTGTGAGGATGAACAGTTAACTATCTCTTTTATCAATATTTGTGACTCAGACGCGTTAAGCTTGTTCTCATACAAATAAATTCTAATAAAGCTTCTATAAGGTCCATTACCTCTAAAACATTTATATTGTTGAGATAATTTATTGGTCATTAGAAGCAACTATGACTATAAATAACGAATTAAAAACAAATTAGGCACAAACCGAACGTCAGGTTCAGTCCAAATCTATGGCATTTTTCCTTTTTGTTTCAAAAATCGATATACATATCAAGCTTCATATATATACCAAGTTCTATCAGTTAGAGTTATTAAATATTTATAATTATAGTTTTATTTATATTGTTAGCAGTTGTAGCAACAAAAATCAGTTGTAACTTAGATTTTAACAGACACTTACATCAATTCAAGTTTCTATACCAAAAACTTAGAACATGGCAGTTCTTGAAGAAAAAAGAAGATTTAATTCATTAATTTACATATTACTTACATATGGATAAGTATAAATGGAAAACAATAAAAAACTAAGGACAAATGTTATGCAGTGTTTAGAATTTTACTGTTAACTGGCATCTTTCTGTATTCATCTATGTACACAAATGTGATAAAGTTAGTTTGAAGACACAGTTATTAGGAAATTAATTATAGTGATGCTGAAATGAAGTTCCGGAGAATTCTTCATAATGAATCTATTTTCTTACATCATTGATCGAAAGGTTACAATGAATCAGTTGTAATATTCTCCTTTCTGCTATGATAACGCGATAGAATAAAACTAAATTCATTATTGTAAATACTGTGAAACTTGAAAGTAGGATCCCACTGACAACAACTGGTAACTTGTGCCTGTTAATGATTGCCCACCCAAATAACGACAATGTAAGGCATATACGAAATATGATAAATGTAACTATTTTAAAAGAGAATAATATAAAGACAAGAAAAGCTTTTACTTTCACAGAGGCAAATTGATTTATTTCATACCATAACTTTTCAGAAGAAATAATATCACAAAATTCAATGAGTAATCATGTACTTCCTGAAATTATAAACATCATACTCGTTTCATTGGCATATTTATGACCATTAAGAATGAAATTGCCAAAGGTTTGTTCATGATACTGCAATTTAAAGAGACAAAATGATATCAGCTATTTTGAAAGATACAACTCACCTTTTCAAGAGAAAATGTTTAACCACAATCGCACAAGTTAAAACACGATGGTGACGATAGTCAAGACAATAAAATTAAAAGTAAAAAAACCAGTACATTGTAGCATTCCGGATGACACTGCTAGTTTTACTGCTGTTACCTATCGTCCTCACTGCTTTACCAATGAACTGTTTTATTAGATTTGTATAAGCTAAATTCGCAAAAATGAATAAGAATGGTTTACTCTAAACCTATCCATTTACCAAACTAAGCTTTTATCTTTCCAACAGTGAAAAGCCATTAGGTGGAAATTTTAGAAAAGTATTATAAAATGGGATATTTATTTAAGTAAAAAAATACAATATTCGTGAAACAATGAATTTAAATCACTTGATAAAGGTTAAACTTAAAACGTTAAAGGAATCATACATCGTTAATTTTTGTTTCGTTATGATAATGAATTAAATGAAACTTGTTAAAGTGAGTTCAATGAAACAAGACTAAACGAAAAAAATAATTTAGTATCTATTCATGGGGAAATTCTTACAGTGTGTATAGGTACTCTATCTGCAATGGTGATTGAAATGAAGTAAAATATTTCATAGAAGCAGGCGATTTTAAGAGGCTTTCAGTCCTTGGAAAAAAGTAAACATTCTTCACAATGATCACAACTGTGGTAAGAGGTGTTCTTTATTTTTCTTGAAGCGAGCTTATTGAAGTCAAAGTCAGTTGAGTTATTTTACTCCGTTACTTGGTTTATTGATCATATGTTGTTTTTTAAGTCCAAGTAATTTTGATTATTCATATATCAATTTGGTAGTCGCAGACCGGCTTAAAAACTTTAGACCAAATATGATTAATTGATAAGATAATATACATAAACCTCATACATGTTTTCAGTATTGTATGTGAATGTTCTTCAACGGTATTTTATTTTTTTTCGCGAAAAATTTGCTAAATCTTGAATTTATATATTTCGTTTGTGAATCATTTTTAGCATGTGCTACGTAAATGGTATCAGGAAAGCAATAAATTTACAGATTCTGATGCATATTATCTTTAATTGAAATAGAACTGACATGATAAACACTAGACTTGTTCAGTCTAATCCGCTCGAAATACGCTGTTTGAGGTGATACCATGGTAGGTAGTTTAGTTGGATCATGGTAAAAATAATAGTAGGAAATCTAAAGTCTGAAGGCCAAGTTTTACTAGAAAACTAAGGATGGATAACAGAAAGATGCTTCTAATGGATGACTAGCATGTCTTCTCACAATGAAAACAAGCAAAATCACACCTTAATCCGCTTCATTCACAAAACTACATGTACATTAAAGTAGAAAACCCAGAAATGCTATCAGTGTTCAAAGATTGTGATGATAGACAAATTGAAATTATCTTGTAAAAATGTCATAGATGTGATGCTACATATGCATTATAAAAGTGTTTCCTGCGAGTAAAAGCAGTTACTCATTATAGATTTTCTGTCACATATTTTAAGAGAACATTGTTACTGCTTCCAGATATTTGGGACTTTAGACAAAAAGAGAGGCTACACGATGAGTTGATACGTCATACGAGAAAAGCCTGATTCGACAGTAGTGTATTCGAAAAGCAAACTCATATAAAGAAGAAGATAAATTTACTCACTGGAGATCAATACTGAGAGCATTTTGTCATCTATACGTGAATAAATCTACAGAAAACGTACTAAAAACGGCATATACCTTATAATCTCTTTAAATTTCATATGTTACGACACTCATTTGAACTCTCCGCACACCCAAAAATTATATGACACTGGAAACTCCAGGATCTTATTTTGGTAGTCTAAATGAAAACTATTTGCAGCAACAACCAACAGATTACAATAAGAACTACGAAAATGAACGTGATGACTTACTGATATTTGCAATAGCATTAACTCGATAGGTCAGCGATTTCGGATCAATATCTAGCAACATCATTACCTTCCTTGCGTGCAAAAATATACTGTTCAGCTCCATTAAAAGACCAAACAATGCATAACAAACAAGAACTCTACACCAAGTTACAACGCAAAAGCAGGTCAAAACCTAAGAAAAAACGCTAATATGAATTAAAAGGTAAAAAGCTACGATTATATGATGCAATAGTATCTCCAAGGATTTAAGTTTAACACCACCACATATAATATGGTAAATATCATGAACAAAATAACCTGACAAAATGTATTTATTGTGAATTTAATATACCTGTTGCGAAACCTATAATGTGGTAAGCGAATATATTTTCCGACTCTATAATATTGTTCACTAAATCAGGATAAGAAAGAAGACTGAGAACAATATAGCCTCTAAACTGCAACCTACCAAATAAGTGAACTCAGTCCAGATATTACAGCATGGATCATAGAAATTGAATAATTCCGAAGTTTGATAAAAGAGGGAGTGTCTCTAACAATTTCATCATTTGACTGACAGTTTTTAAGAGCATAATCAATCATATAAAACAGTACAAATGCTGAAATGGAAGTGGTGTGAGTATAAGTAGAATCAATATCGTAACTCATAACGCGATCATACAGTGTCATATTTCTTGTTCCGCTGCTCATCGAATAGACTCTTATGACTCACTTAAACAATTTCATTTGACCACTGTTCCGAGAGTTAAAGGTCTTCATTCAGAAGAGTTATGACGTCTCATGATGAAAGACAAATTTCTTCGGAAGTCAGGATGCCGATACTCCATCTCACAACCTAAGCTATCCAATATCTTTTTCACGAGCTAGTATAAACTAATTGATTTCTTTGCGCTCGATTCTTGTTGTACGGCTCCAGGTGTTTGAATTTTCCAATGAATGGGGTTCTAGCCACCCGACTGTCTAATTCTAGTCAGTTAAGAATAATAATAATAAGGTTTCAGAACAAAGTAAATAAAAATATAATTTAGTTTATTAAGCGGTAGTGAAGATTGTGTGAGAGGACCGTAGTGTAATCAAGGGAGAAGGAATAGAGCTAATAAGCGAGATAGATTGAGTTAGTAATCTGAGGAGATGGCAGTGATAAAAACTAGCAGGTCTCAAGATATACATCATGCACAGCTTGTCCACGAGGGGGATGTTAATCCGTATTTGAGTATTTGATTATCAAGTCTATTCTAAAAGCTGTCCACTGAGGGGGCTGTGGTCACCTCGTCTGGGAGTAGCGACGACTCTCAATTGGAAAAAAAGTGCGCGAACCTCAGTGTTCGCTCTTTGATGTGCAGTTTTTCAAGGATTGCCATGAGGAGAGTGGTGGTGATGCATCGGTATGATGCTTACGTTGGGATGGTTTGACGTGCCTAATATGTTGTACGCCATAATCAAATCAACTCTGATTCTCCTGTAACTCAGTGGGAATAGTCCAAAGTGCTGGAGTCTATCTTCGTAAGGTTTATTCTTCAACCCTATCACCCATTCGGTCGCTCGTCTATCCACTCGATCCAAGAGATTTATGTCTCTTTCAAGCAGAGGGGTTGCAACGACGTTGTGAACCTTTAGGTGTGGGTTCGCGTATGTCCTAAATAATGTTAAGAATAATTGTGGTGTGATAGTATCAAGTTGTCTTCGCTTAAAGTAAAGAGTCTCAGCTGCCTTGGCCCCTCGGGCTCGTGTGGGGGCTTTCTGTGCTTATTAAACCGAAATCGCGCTCTGAGGAGACATTAGGGAGTGGACTTTCATTGGTGGTTTAAATCGTTTGCGTCATGTGGGGCAGTATATGCATGACGTGACACTTCGGTTGGTTGAGTTTTTAACCGTTTATCACTGCCCATTCCTCAATAGATGTAAGGTCGTTTTGAAGCTCAGCCAAATCCTCTTCACTTATGAGTCGTTAATAAATACCTGGAAGAGAAGTGGACCTAAGATGTTCAACTGTGAAGCTCCCGATATGGTTACTCGCCAGAGAGAGTAGTTTATTTCCATTCAGATTGTTGGTGTGACTCCAGCGAAGGGCTCAACAGGTCATATAAGAACTTCTGCCCATTGTTACAGTACTATGGGGCGAATATTGTTACAACCTGACGACTTTCCTGGGTGTAAGGATGGAGTGATACGGATATTCCGTAAGCCGTCATCTGGCACTGGGTTTGCGCAGTATTCTGAACATGTGAATGCTTGGTTTAACTAATCGGTAAAGTTTGTGTTGAAGATCTCGGCCATATCTAGGTTTGTGTGGTCTTTCCCATTCGGTCCTTCGAGAAAACACAACCCCTGATTCGTAGGTTCTCTTTTAGTCATGGACCTAAACAGATGCTTCTGGTTTGCCTGTATTTTGGCAGCTATATTCGTCTGAAATCGTCTCCTATCACTTGGAACTTTGGCAGTTCATCTGCTCCTCAATGTCAAATGAGGATTACAATGAGAATCCTTCAAGCAGACCTTTCACTTGTGCCAGGCTCTCCTCTTCGCTTATAGCGAGCGTTCAGTGATGTCCATAACCCATGTTTTTTCTATTTACAGATGTGTGGTGTGACTGAGGTACACTGGATGATGTCCCTCACCGTTTGTCAGTGATCATCTAATAATAATAATTTATTCTCAAATAACAAAAACAAAATCAAAATGTTGAGATCGCTAACATGCATTTTGTGAAACGTTTTTCATTTACTGAAACATTTTACAAGATACGTTGGTTTCATATAGATGGGTGAAATATTCGACATAAATTGTAGATAATTTTCCAGACACTGCAATGTACAATGCGAATAATTAGCGCGAGTTACATTGACAACCTTCACCACTCCTGTGGCGATGGGGCATGTAGGAGTATCTCTCTCATACGTGTATAATTTGCAGTAGTGTTGCAACGATAGAGCTCGTTTTCGTCCTGTGTGAGTGTTTCGTTTATGACCATGCGAAAGAAGACTGTGCCATGTTCACTAATTCCTATTGGTGTATGTACGTCAACATCCTCGACCAGCAGTTGATCATTTCTTAACAAATAATCCAGGTTCGAGGACTTCCTTAGTCCATCTAGTGGCACTGGATATGTGCTCAGTAAGCTTGGAACTTTTAATGGATGCGCCAAATCGTCTTTGGAACCAACCAGTGGGAGATGTACCCTGATTACCGAGATTTAGAGATGGGTATTGAAGTCTGCAGTTATGAATATTTGTTCAAACTCCAGAAGTGGCTGTTGCAGTACTGCCCCAGTCAGTTTGTCTTTCTGTGCTTAAGTACCTGAGGGAAGTCGGTAAATCCCTCCAATCAAGTATTTCGTGCCATTTGTGTGGAAACAACATCAACATGATTCTTTCACCTCGATTTGTAGGGTGTCGTGTAGCCTCTCGGCTTTTAAGTGCCTGTATATATATATAACCACTCCGTCTCCTGTTTGGTGTACCCTATCGCTTCGGAAGTGTCATGCCTTGCAACCTGACTTCGTCGTTTGCTATGTCAGGGGATAGCCATGTTTCAGTTAGGATTGTGATCTTCAGATCCATCTGAGAGCATATATTCCTAACTTATAACAGCTGACCACTTAGTACTCTTTCGTTGCTATAGAGCTACTTGGTGGTTTTACTCAGCCCCTCGTTCACCTCTGCAGCAACAGTCGTTGTCGGGTTTTCAAACTAGTTGTTCAAACCGAGCTGACCAGTTCTGTGAGAGCTGGCCACTGCGCGTTTTCGTCTATGCAATGAGTTCAATCGGTGAGACCATTATCTTCGTGTCTTGTGCCAGGGGTGGTTGATCGAGGTCAACTGTCAATTTTGTGCGTTATGGTGGTCTCCCTGCCGTTGTTTCACAGATCTAGGTTGGCTTTCGCAACCCCTAATGTGGCTAGACAGGTCGTTCTCGGAACAGTATCAAGCTTGGATTACCTCAGTCAGGTCCTCCCGGTTCCTGAATGTCACAACCACCAGACTTGTTGATTTGATGGACGTGGGGTGCGACGGGCGGGGCAACCCAGAAATTCAAAGAGCCGTTGGTGTGTGAAGATCTGGGCTGCGTGATAGCCATCGCCACTGTATAGCACCATGCACGTGAGCTTCGTCGAGGCTGTAGTCAGTGAGTTCGGGTACACCGTGAACTACCATGGTGGCATGGTGTTCGATGCGTTGTGTTGTCCCGGCTGCCTCTCGTACTGATTACGGTTTATCATGCCTGATACGGACCAGGAAGGACAAGTTACCTGAGGGTCTCTGTGATGAGAGAAGGATGACTTCGACCACTTTGCAAGAGGTTTCCATCTCGAGACGTTCTGACTTTTGAAAATGCAGCATATTTTGGTCGGAGTATTGCACATTCCGCAGTACTTATCCTATTTTCCTGTATCAAATTCAGCCGTACTTTCTAGTAAGATACATTGGAACACTAAATATTAGTGAATTTACTTTATCATCCCTGTCCTTGAGTGGTAGCCGCTTGGGAGTTGTGTTGTCGTCATTCCCCTTCTTCACATTCACCCACTTCTGTATTATTAACAGATATTCGGGAATTGCCATAGACTGGCGTTTTTGTCAGCGTTAGAGTTTTGGTTGTCTTGGTTACTCGTTTTACTGGTTTCGTGCCAGCAGATATTGCTTTGTCCTTTGGGACTTGTGACCTGGTTTCGGGTGGGGCCTGTAGCTTCGCCAATGATTCACATACTTTACACCGTGGGCGGATATACTAGAACCACGAGCAGGGGTGACTGAACATGAATCCAGGGTACTCTTTAGGTACTTTAGTGTAGCAGTAGCAATGTACCCATGTACTGCATTCAAAAGCAGAATTGCAGATTTTTACTGGCATTGAGCATGCGAAACAGTCATCTTTATGCGGTTTCTGTACGATAAACTGTGCCGACTGGGCCTTGGGACGCATTTTCCTCCTATTCTTATCTAGCCTACCAGTCATTTTAGGAATAGGATTCGCAGGAGTGTAGTCTACCTTCCGCTGTTCGAGACCTATTAGTGTTGGAGTTGAGTGATAAGAACTGTGGGCAATAATATGAGGAATGGTTTCAAGCGCCGGTTTTAGATTTTTCACAACCCTGTCGCTCGAGACTGAAATGTTCGCCCCACTACTGACCCCCGAGTTCATACCTCTGCAGGTTTTCCTGGTTGTTATAGTAAAAGATGTGCTAGCAACCTTATTATATACATGACAACAGAGAGATTTAGAGGTGAATGCCGAGATAATTAGGATACGAAATACACGAAATAGGAATTAAAAAAATTTAGGAAAAAAGAATTTAGTAGTATATAACATAACTACAAGGAATAGAGCCTGAAAGTACTCCAAAACCGCAACTTTACCTTTGACCGTCCTAGTTGGTAACTTGGTGTGTATCCAGTAACTTGTCCTGTGCTTGCGAGTGAATGAATATGTGTATGCTGCCGAAGCAACTAGGAAGAGAGCAGTTGGTCGAGACAGCTAGACTTACCGCACAATGGTTCAGACTTGGAATGATTCCGATTGCCGGAAATTCTACTCAGGTTGCCAGTCAGTGAATAGAGACAACTTTCAAAGCTTCGGGAGTGATTAAATATCCCAAACTAGAGTCCGAAAATGGATTGTTTTCTGTAGATTGTGGAAGTCAGTAATTTATTTACGTGGAATGTTGATACAATTTGGGAGGCCGGGAAGAGTCAACCGAGTCAGTAAAGAAATGAATAGATACAAGCTGGGGTGTTTAAAATCAGCAAAACAACTTATGCAAAGGTTGGACAACAAAGACTTGCTTCGGAAGAACTGATGTTATGCTTCTACCATACTAAGACATTGATCCAGATACACAAAAAGTTGAAGCTATCCAAACAAACACGAAAAACACAGAAAGAATAATGATCTCAGAGACTCAGGATTATCAGAGGATCTGTAGTAGAACACGTCTACGAAGAAAACGCAATTAATAAAAAAACATTTATGAGTGAACTCGTTTTGCTTACTTGTGCTAAAAACACTTGCTCGCAACTTCCTGTTATTGCGTTGCTGTTATAATTCATACCTTGATGCTCCCTATGTCGCCCACTTTCTCCTTCAAATATGTTCTTTACCCTGGATTCATCTGTAGTCATTGCGACGAGGTAGTAGTTAGTATTTTGTGGTGATCATAGTCAATCTGGACTCGGTCACTACTAAATAATGATAATAATAATAATTTATTCTCAAATAACAAACATGTTACAAGAGACATGCCAATTTGCAGGCAAGATCAAAATGTTAAGATTAGCAACATATTTCTTTTAAAACGGTATACAGCTACTGAAACATTTCACAAGATTCATTGTTTTCTTAAAGATGGAATGTACAAAGCGAGTAATTGGCGCAACTTACGAAGGTTGCGTTACGACAATCATCTTATTGACTAAGAAACGATTCATGGTAGAGATAGGTTTTCATATAACAAGAATTGATGCGGTAAATGTACAAAGGTCTGGTTGATATTCATCAGCTAATGATTTCACATGTTCTAGGGTAGGGTAACCAAGTCTACTGCAAATATCCAGACTAATATATGAGGATTGGAATAAGGTTCTGAAAAAAGAGGAATAAAGAAAACGGGACGAGGAGCGGAACAGAAAATATTCGTGTTCAAAGCCGAACAACGGCTTTGCACATACGTTTATGGATAAAACAAAGGTATGTTTACTCAGACTTTTTAATAAAAAAAATAAACACCTGCACTTATGTAGGTTAATGAAGACAATTCAGTTGTGAGATAACTAATAAGAAGTTAGTCGAAAGAATCGAAGAAATTCAGAAGAACCAAGTAGTTAGTAATAATGTTGATTTACAAAATATAATAAAGAGGCTCAGTGATATAATTTTTTGGTTTTCTTTATTCTTTTTATTTGTAACTCTGAGGCTCAAGAAGTTATGAATGAGCTCTTTTTTAGTATAGTTGTCCAGACCAGCTTGTGATAGGATTTCTCGGTAGGAAGTAAAAACCAGTGAAAGGTTACAGACCTGGGTTGTAGAAGAGGTTAACAAGGAAAAGTAACTTCAATATCACTGATTTGTTACATCCTGCCATATCGTAAGGAGCCGTAAGCAAACAAAATGTTCTGCTACGCAGACATGGGTAGATTGAGGTTATCACCCCACCGTCATGAATGTTGGTCAGATACACCACCCTCCCTCCTTTTGTGATGTTAGGCTCTCTTACGTTTAATGGTTAATTGTAAATAATGGTCTCTAGTCTACTCTCAATTTTTTTTTGTACACCTTATCGGAATTAACATTCTCTACTAGTTCCAACATTACAAGCAATCCAGACAACTTTACCAGACAATATATCCGCATAGCATATCACACTGATTTTAAGTAAACGAATGGTATGATTTGTAAGATGAGTCAATTAATAGGTAGTTTGGAAATAGGAAGGACAGGGAGCTGGAACGAGTAGAAAGTGAAAAAAAAGAGTTGAAATAATGTTAAAAGTTAATAAGGTAAGCGATAAGTTAGTAAGCAGGCAAGGTGTTTGGATGTTAATGAATTGGGGAAATAAAAATTAGTTAAACTGTTAATACTTAAATAAGAAGATACTCACAATGATATACGGTGTTTGAGTTCCTTGTAATTGACAGTAGTTGATCAACATCTACAGGCTTTTCAATTTGTCTGTATACTAGAAATAAAAACTAAAACTGCTTTGAAGATATGAAAATAATAATCGGAATTTAACTTCAGAGAAAAGTCACGGGTAACACTTCAAAGGCGTAACCTATTACTGTTAGTAGGAGCAGGGGGATTCGTCTATTATTTCATGATACATGTATGGGTGGAAATGAGAACACAATGTGTTCATAGTCTATAATTCGTTTCTGAGGTTCATCTAAATATTTGGTGGACCATAAAAGATTGCCTGGGGACTTGGTGTGAGTTCCGGGAATAGTCGATATATCTCTTTAGAGTCTAGCAACAGCATGACTAGTTTCTTGAACTTAGTGATTGTGTCACAAATACGGATAGTAATTGGTAACATGTTCCACAGTAGACTGTATCGTATTACAAAGAAATTACAACGGAATAATTTCTTGTGTTTTGCCGTAAATAGTGTATATGCGTTGTTTCTAAGTCTGCAAGCAGTGTCGTGGTTCATATTTGGGCGGTATTTTACGAACGAAAGACCATTTGTTAGTTTATAGAGGAGCATTAGGCTGTTTTTGAGACGACGGCGCCATAGAGGTTCTAGGGAAAGATGCTTGCATCTTTCTGTGTAGTCGAGGTTATGGCTCAATCCGAGCAGTCGCCGGGTGAAGCTTCTTTGTACATTTTCTACTCGCATTTTGTCCATGATATTCATGTTTGAAAATATGAGTGAACAATATTCAAGAGATATAGTAAGATCAGAAATATTACTACAGGTCCATGCCTCAGTTATCATAATAAGTGATGGTTGGCAGATAGTAGCAAACATGACTAGATCTGTCTTTTTATTACAGATTGAACGAGCATTAATAAGACATATATTAAACAGATGTCCCGCTAAGTTAAAGTAACTTCAAAACAAAGAAAGCGGTGTTTACAATGAATGTCATCGTACCGAAAGTGACAATAAGGCCGACAAAAATCAAGCGCAAGAGAGTCTGCAATCAGCCACCGAAAAATGCCAAACAAACTAAAAGCATTACGAAGGGAAGACAAAAAATCAAGGTTGGAATGGGAATCGTTATGTATTGAGACATCATAAGATGACACAGAATTAGAGAAAGGAAGTGACCACACCGGATCACTACAGTACCAGATCAACCATTTCTGTATGAACGTAATGTTCAGGAGGACGATGGATTACGTGAGAAACTACAACGCATTCGACATAGTTTCAAATCACCATTTGGTAGTAGCCAAGATAAGGTTGAAACGAAAGTAACAGCAGACAAAAGGGCGAACGCCATACGATGCAACAATAGAAGGAATGATCTCTGTTGATCCTCATGGTAAGGTTCAAGAAAGGAGAAATAAGAGTGCAGCAATCAACATTAGCCGAATGAGAGCATAAAAAGCAAAGGTACAAGCTGAATACACAAAGGCAAACAAGCAAGTGAAGAGGAGCATCAGAGCCGAAAAATGTAAATATTCGGAATATCTAGCACTGACGGAGCAAAAGGCTATTAGATAAGGAAACCTGAGACGATTTTACAAAGATGCTCGCTGGAAACTATCGTAAACATGAACGACAGGCTCAAAAGAAGAAAAGCTAAGTGATCACGAACGTTGGTGAACAGCGAGATAGGATGGTGGAGCAATTCAAGGAACTTTTGAATCGACCAGCCCCACTGAAGTCACCCAACATCCAAGCAGCAATCACGGACCTCCTTAAAAGTGTTTGCTCAATAAAATTTGAAAAGATCAGCATACTTTTAGAAGAATCAGGAGCGATGAGGCAGCGGGACCATACAACATTCCAGCAGAGGCAGTGAAAGCGGTCGTTGCAGAAACAGCGAAAATATCCCACATTCTGTTCAACCAGATTTGGGCTGAAGAACAAGTACAATCAGACTAGAAAGAAGCTTATCTCATGAGGGTACAAAAGAAATCGTATCATTTGAAAAAGAATAGAGGCTTGTCAGGTCTACCTTTATTACAAAATGCTTTCCGCTTTACACGATTTGTAAATGAGACAAATTGAACTGCTTGATTTCAGTTCGTCTCAGCATAGTGCGTTTGGGTTTCTCCTGAATGATGGTTTTTCAAGCAAACTGGAGAACCTTTGCTAAAAAATGCAAAACCAATATAACACATTTTCAGGAAAATAAGTTTGCTTTGCAAGCACGAACATTCACTAAGATTAAATGTACACTTTACTGATTAATTGTCGGCGATCAAACTTCTCATTTCTCAATACCCGTTTAATAGAACGGGAGCCTGTGACTGTGATAACCTCAGAAAACGTGGAGTTAGGCGATTGAGAATAACGGAGCGAGTCAGCATCTGGCAATCCAGATGAACTATAGCAAACTTAATTTTGGTAGTAAAGCCAACCGTTAACTGACGAAACAAAAATTCAATCAATGAATTAATTTGCTATTATTTGCACAAAAACTAATTAAAATACTTCAATTTCCTCAGATCGCTTACCTAGTCTACATCGCTTTTATGCCTGATTCGTCTTCATAGCTCACAAGTCAGTCGTGTTACACAATCTTCATTACCCAATAACTAAATAATTATTGCATTTATTTAACAGGTTCTGAAATCTTTTCATTTGTGTTAGGATTTTCTCCTTACTGCCCTCTACATCGCAACTGACTGATCTTCAGCCTAGTAACCTTATATCTGCTGGTATACAGAAACCCTACTGCCCTGAAACAAACCAGCACGCTGAGATCAGGGGATGCGAAAATTCACAAATAACTTTTAAATGAATAGAATCAATGCAATAGAGTAGCTAAACTACCTTCCATTGAACACAACAAAATACCTGGAACCGAACCAGAGGAACAAGAATTGAGTGCAAAGAAATCAATTAGTTTGTACTGGCTGGTGATAAAGGAGACACTTTAGGGAGAATTTCGATGATGTTAAAAATAAGTGTACATAACAAGTCTCGTTCATGACTAAATTTAAAAGCCAATGTTTGTTCGTTTCAATAACATAAAGTAATTTTTACCGCTTTATAGTGCGAAATTTGGAAATGGTATATGATGCTGTGAACTGAAGCCTTCTACGTAACGCTGTTGATGAGCAACCTCTGTGTAGTTGCCAGACTTCGCCCTTTGACCCTTCAGTATGTTTTATGTATTTAACTATACATTGCATTTTGGCGACGTTTACGATAAAAAGTTTCTCGTTCAATCATTTTAAAAAATGATATTTAAATGATAAATAATAGCGTCATCCTGTCAAGTAAATGGTTTTAATAATTTTGAAGCTCAAAAACTAATGACTTCGCAAAATGAGTGCAGAATTGTCTCTTCCTGTTATTTACTTTTTGTCTTTAATTTTTGTAATATAATCTCTCGAAAGTGTATGCTGAATTAAATCCTGTCCTCATAAAATGATTAGGTTACTCCTTGCTGCTTTGTGTCTTATACACATAAAACCGAACCATAATAAATATTTAAGGAACATAGACGATGTTAACACAAACTTTCAGTTTCTTCAAGACAGGTTATTAACTTAGCATTCATAGTATATGTATCCTTATTAGCTTAAAAAATGAAATGCGTTGTCGTTTTCTTGCTTTCTTGTCAAATTTGTAGTTTCAGTACTGTATTGATGTTTTGAGTCTTTCAACCTGACAGTTTTTTTAAACTATCAGACTTGGGGAAATCACTAGCGTTTATACATTAGTGCATACTCTCAGTTTTTTGACTTGAAAATGAACTAATTGGTGTACTCTGGTAGAACTCTTGATTAACATATTTGAGCCGTAAGGCTACAGGGCTACAGCATTTAACCAATAAAATTTAAGTAGAGGTGACTGTTAAGTTTTGATTTAACTAAACTAAGCACTAAATATAGGTTTTACCCTCAGTCACTGAAGTTTAAATGATTGAGTAATTAATTAATCCATATTTAATAATCCTGTAGTTTGTTTACGAGTGGAACATTGTAAAAATTGTCAACTGCTTAGTTTATTGAATATCATTTTGAGAGATAGTATAAAATCAAGATTTTACGGTGATGCATGCAACATTGTAGTAGTAAAACCATGAAAATTTGATCATCTAAAAAATGGAATCACTGTTGATGTAAATTTCAGGAATATGAAATGCAAATACAAGTGACTTATGTATTCATCAGTAGAATTCGTATCACAACTGTTTTCCATTTTGATTTTTCGCAGTGCGATTTTATTTATTTGATAGGTGGATACCAAGTTATTGTGATAATGTGATAAGCGTTACTTTGGGTAATCAAAAAGCGTGGGTTTTTTTATATAAATTCTTAGCTGCAATATTTTATAACTACTTAAGAATATCCATGAAATTTTAAGTCAGTTAAACGACCAATTCTGAAATCTAAAAATTATGTAGATCCCATGCGTTTGATATTTACTAAATGTGGAATGCCATTTCTTGGTGAGTGGCTTTTGTATACATATCTAAGTTACATGAGCACTACTAAGCCACCATTTGCAAAACAGTATAAAACTAATAGTTAGTGATGAGTATGAGAATAGAAATATATTATTTGTATGGTAAATAGTCGTAATCTTTTCAGGTTAATGTTAGGCGTTTCGATTTACATAAAGTCGATTTATTGAGGAATAAATATTATTTTTATTTTAAAAATTGACATGATCTTCAAAATATCCAATTTACAGTAAGTACGCTGTAGTAAAGTGAATTTTGGCGGATAATAAATTCTAAACGTCCCTGAATAGAAATAGAACCCATTTGAGTAAATATATAAGACAAAAGCGAAGAATACAATGCAGTGAAGCGTACTTTATGCAGAAATTAATATCACAATACCGGTACTCTGGATTTTGGGATTCAGTATTAATAGTTATTATTATCTTTTCTGGACTAACCTGTTAACAGTGAAAAATTTAAAAGAAATAATAGTATACATTTACTGGATTAAAGCCGCTCAAGAAATTCATTGCAAGAAAGAACTTCTGTTTTACAGCGACGGCTAGTTAGGGTTGCTTAACTAACATTATACTTCTAACAACACAATGAATTTTATGCAACTAAGTGTGAGCCAGAAAACCTATAGCACCTAAACTATTCATTAATTTGTCTCAGAAGCTGTACATTAGGGAATAATATCTTACTTAAAAGCTTTGATCATTATAATATGTTGATTCTGAAAATTATAAGGTCAGGTTTAAAAAGCAGTGAAAGACATATTATTTAAGCGTATTTGGACGCCAAGTTAGTTGTACTGAAATGTCTATTAGATATATATTTCTTATTTGTTAGCAAAAAGTAATACACTACTTAAACACCCAACTTTCGTCGAAGAATTAGAGTTAAGTTTATGCTGCAAATAATCAAAAACAGGTCTCTAGTGAGGATTGATTTTCTGCCAGGTTTTTTATCGTTTCTACAAACCTCTGATTTATGCAGTCCCAGAAACTCACATAAATGTTGTTTCTTTTGGTTGTTGACATATGGTATGCGATAAATCTGTTTGGAAAATAGCGACGGTAAAAGCCACCTAAAACGTCAAGAAGCGTACTTAGGCCTTTGTAGTGATCTTAATCAGTAACATAAGCGTTAAACTTTAGAATACAAAACGGGCTTTACAATAAGATTTTCAAGCCATCATTTTGCGGCGGATTATTATGTTCTCTCCTTACTGACAGAGCGATATTTTAAATATTTATTTATTCTAACGGTATATTACATCCAAATCTGAGGATAATTCTTGGGCGCGACAAATCTCTAGCCAATTTTCAAGTAATTTTGATAATCAGCTCAAAAAATTAACCTTGTGCGAATCTGTCAGCGATAAAATCTATCACTGTCGAACTGCTAAAAGGTGCCCTAAGTTGCAGTATCTAATAATTGAC
Organism: Schistosoma turkestanicum; assembly: GCA_944470395.2. Lineage (NCBI taxonomy): Eukaryota > Metazoa > Platyhelminthes > Trematoda > Strigeidida > Schistosomatidae > Schistosoma > Schistosoma turkestanicum. The sequence continues at coordinate 41,208,103 of OX103971.1, forward strand.
ATTAGAAAAATCTATGGCTTTAATTATGAACACTTTCTTCGATGTGAGCTTAAATAAAATCCTTTTTAAAACATGTTAGATAACCTAAACGCTTATTCACTTCGTGGTTTTTTCGATATCCATTCCGGAGTTATGTTTGATAAAACTCTTTTCATTCAACGAAATTCGTATTTAGTAGCACTTAAGGTTAAGTCAAGTTTCTTCTTAGCTTATAGTCATACATGTTAGCTAACGTGTGTACCCTGTGCTGAAGAACGCGATAACTCTACGTAATTAGGTTGACGTTCAGTTTCACTTCTTTCAACTTATTTTTATTTGATCACTTGGCCATTTATTTATTAAAAAAAATGTTTTTTCAAGTTTACAAGTCTAAAGTTGAATACAGCTAGTGTTGTTTTGGGCGTTGATAGGAGTAACAATGCACAGTCTGTCAATCTTAAAAATACTATATTTTACGGTTTCAACATCTTGTTAAATCCACAAATACTTTTTCATCATGCAATTTTTACATTAGAATGAAATTATATTTACTAGTATAGATTAACCCACAAATTTGACTGTTTTACACTCAGTAGGTTTTGTCAAGTATTTATTAAATTAATAATTAAAAGCCCTTAATTTTTGTGCAAATTATTCTGCCATAAGTTTTGCCTACATTCAAATGGCATAAAAATTTGAAATTGTCTATCTTACACGTACTCTGATTATAAGACAACTTTAACCATTTTTTATATCTAATTATCATATACTTGAAGTTTATTCAAAATTACTAACAAAAGATGTAACAGTTTTGGTACTGTTCATGAAACATTTGTTGGCATAATGATTGTCGGATGAGCATTTATGTTTTACACAATGAAAGTTTGATTACTGGAAATGACTATATTGGTATGACATTGTGTGTTTTGGTTTTAAGGATAAATGGAAATAATTTGGAATTGTTCTTTCAAGCAGTTTATAAAACTTTACTTTCTTCATTGCATAAAATCTTTTTCAGTCAGTTCATATACTAGTCAGTGTTTAGCAATATGTGAGATTCATGTTAATAACAAACTCTAAGAAGAACTTCACTGAAACAAACTTTGTTTACTTCAAATAGATACAATTGTAAGTATTTTCTAAAAGTCACAGGAAGTTTTAAATTTCCTAAAAAAGTAATTTGAAATTCCTAACTTCATCACAGTTCCCATTTCATAAGTGTTAAAAACTTGTTTGAAACTAGGTATAGTAAGTTGCATGAGGTAAGTAGAAATATCTGAAGTCGGTAGTTCTTATTGACTATATTGTATTTGGTATGAATACAGTTAAACAGTTACATTAGCTATGCTTATCATTGTATATCAGCTCATAATCAGCAATCAAATATCGACTTCATCTCCATTCTGGGATGAACATGACAGACTACAATAAACATCGTTATTAACTACTGAATCAGGTATAGCTGGAAATGCGTCGTAAATTGTAGTGATAAAGCATACCATTTTAACTGAATGACACGTAAGTACTTTCAAGCCGATCGTTCATAACCATTAGTTGCTGATCGATTCCACTTATTTTTTTTGTAGTGTGGTTTACAGTTTTAGTGACGCTGTTTAGTATTCAGTGACCAATTGTTAACAAGTAAACCAATGGCTAAATCATGGACTGTATCATTTGATGATGGAGGTTTAATAGTTCTCTCAACAATAGTTCTTTTAATATTGTAGTTTTGGCTTACTCAAAAGGTCCAAATACCACAAAAATAGAGAACTTGTATATTTATGATAGTTTTTCCGACCCATCGAACATCCGAACATAATGCATCCGATATAGACTGACCTAATATACTGAATAAATTGCAACTTAACAAAAAAAAGTTTTATTTCAACACTTTCTGTTTTGGGAGATATTTTAGAATAAAAAATAGAGAAACTAATAGTATGTAAGTGAAGTACTGAAATTTCTAAAATTATGTAACCCGCTTTAATTTTTACAAGCATACAAAACCTACTTAATTCCATATCCATTAGGAATAGAAAATATCACATATCCTCAGAAATAAAATTCGGAATTCTAAAACATTTTTACTTGATCAAGGTAGTTGTTAAAGTGTGTATATTTATCATTATTGTGTTTTAATTTTGTTCAATGTGATATAGTTTGGATCATCCCATTGTTGATATTTTGACTGAAATTTGATCAGTCTTGGTTAGCGTATGTGCATACTGTGCGGATTGCATCGACATAGCCATTGCGACACAAGTTTAAGTAGAATAGATAGAAAGTGGCTAGCAGTTGAATCCAGGACGAGCGTTTCACACCCCATGATCAAGTGGATAATCAAATTGACTCAGTAGCTAGTTAGATAACGCAACAACATTTGAGGCAAACTGTATTGCGTTCACATACTGAAGTTAACATAAACTTTGACATGCAGGTTCATCCAGGTGAAGTCTTAAACAGGCCAAAACACACGTCCTGGATCCCACTGACAGCCATATTCTGTCTATTTAAATATATTCTAATTTCGGTTTAAGAAAATTATTTTATCTTTACGAAGCAAGTAATTTAGAAATGTCAGTTAAATGGAATTGTAAAAAGTTTGAAAGTAAGAGAAATCTGTGGAATCAGTTGATTACGTTTTATCTAGTTTTCAGTGGTTGTTTACAATTTAAAAATATTTTTTCTAATTTTATTAGTCATTTAGTGATAAAGTGCACTACATATTGAGTTTAAATTTAGAAAATCTTTATTCAATCAAAGTACTCAGGCTAACATCTTGTGCGTCTGAATGTTTTTCTTGTTATTCATTGTGGAAAATATTTCTTGTTAAGAACATCTTAATTCTTTAAAAAAATTTTATTTTTAGAGAGTTCCATGAGAATTCGAAGCATTATATAACAACTAGAGGAAATGAAATTATTTTAATAAACAGAAATGAAATTGGGTGTTCACAAGTTGCAGATCATCGAGTTCGAACTAGAATATTTTCATTAGATTACATATTCGGTTCGGCTGATCAACTTAATCCAGATAATAATTCACAGGCTTTCGTAAGTAATGATGGATAATTCTGATAATAAATTTATAAACTTTTGAAATCCTCCAATAAACTTGTAGTTATTTTCTGAAACGACTGTAACCAGCGCTGTAAACAAAGGAATTAAAAAAAATTAAAACTCCAAAATTGTCGAAAATCTTTTTCGAATTGTTAGTTCACTTAGCAAATTATTTCACTAAGTGATGTGTGCCAGTAAAGATTAAAAGTTATTCCGAATTCTTCTACATCAAAACCAGAAAAACGGGTAGTGACTTTTTTAAGAGATTTACCCTAATGGTTACTGTAATTAGCTTCTCTAAGATCTTATCCACTTAAAAGTTTTAAAAAGGATAATGAAAATCTCAATATCTGAATAAAAATGTCCAAAAACCAAAGATGAATCGATTGGTGAATATAATACAGATATATATATATATATATATATATGTATATATATATATATATATAATACAGATATTTATTCTAGATCATGAAAGCAGCAACAACCAAAAACCATAAAAAAGACTTGAATGCAGTAAGCACAACTTTGTGCTCTAAATGAGGAAAAGAGATTGATCACTAAGTAAACAGACAGTATTCCCACTGAATTCTAGTTTGTTATTTAGGTTTATTGAATTGTTTGATTTTACTATGTGCTCAGATTTGATTACTTATACAAGATTTTTCTATTGTTCACAATTTGTAAATAGATTTACAACCATGTAGGAAAACCTGCTGTGGATTCTGTAAGAAACGGTTACAATTGTAGTTTATTTGCATATGGCATGACAGGAACAGGAAAAACGCACACAATATTTGGATCTGAGGTATGCTTTTCTTTTACTAAACAGTACCGGATGATTTTAAATGCATAGTTAAACAGCAAAACCATTACAAAAGGAGATTTTCTACGATATTTAAACAAACAGAGAATTAAAATAAATTTACGAATCCTCATTGAAAGCATTAGATACGACTGCTCATGGCTTTTATTTTAATTTATACTATTCCGCAGAAAAGCTCATTAAAATTAATTTGTGTTTCTCAGTCATTTTACTCATGAATCATAAATCCTTTTGACAAGCTGGAAATACTTACTTACTTACTTACGCCAGTTACACACAATGGAGCATAGGCCGCCCACCAGTTCCCTCCAACCATCTCTGTCCTGGGCTTCCTTCTCCAGTTCTGTCCAATGTTTGTTCACTCCTCTCATATCTTTCTCTATTTCTCGGCGTAATGTGTTCCTTGGCCTTCACCTTTTCCTTTTGCCTTGAGGGTTCCATGTGAGGGCTTGTCTTGTGACGCAGTTAGTTGCTTTTCGTAGTGTGTGTTCTATCGACTTCCATCGCTTCTTCACGATTTCCTCCTCCACTGGAATCTGGTTTGTTCTCTCCCACAGTACGTTGTTGCTGATGGTGTCTGGCCAACGAATCCGAAGTATTTTGCGTATACAACTGTTAATAAACACTTGTATCTTCTGGATGATGCCTTTCGTAGTTAAGCTGGGAATACCAAGATCAAAACTACTCAAAATCTGTTTACCTGAATTAATTTTTTGGTATGTGGTAGTAGATGAAATACTTTGTGAACCTTCCTTCATCGCTGGTATGTAGAAATCACTTGTTTGGTTTGTATAAATAGACAGCTACTGAAACTATCGGGTAATAAGATCGATCAAGCTTAGTCACTTCATGCTCGTTAAAATAATTTAATAGAACATTGACTTTATTTTTTACTGGACTACACAAGTTACAACATAGTTTATGATAGTATGAACTTAACAAGATGGACATTTAGATATCAGTTTTGAAAGTAAATAATATGGACATGAACAAACTAACTATTCTTCCACAAATTATATAATACACACCATAGAAATTACGTTGGAGAATGAGTTTATTATTTAACCTGAAACTTATACACTGGACATTTAATTTTAAATTTTATGCTTTATTAATGGGAGTTCCAAAAACGCAACGTTGATTAGCTTTTAAAAAAGATAATAATCTAAGCTATCCAAGTCAGTCAGTCAGTCAGTTACAACGTAAATTTTCGTACGCACGCACGTCGGTTCAGGTTGCCGTACCAAATTAGTACAGAGAGAATTCAAATCCCATAATAGTAGAGGTAGTAGAAGTGTCAGCAGTAATGGAGAAGATGATATGATTCGGGAAGTATAACTCAGTGAAATAGAAGAGGAAAAAGGTCATGAGGATTTCAAAAGATAAAAACTTGCGAGAAGACAAAGGATAGATGTTTCTTCACCATGTCATCTAAAGTGTTAAACCACCGGTTACCATTTTCTGGCAGATCTCAATCAGACAGTCTACGCATACTAACATGACTTCGTCCAGTTGACAATAACTTGATGGATTTGTGCCATATTTTGTTTTGGCCGCCTTAGCTTCCTTTCACCCTACTCCTGCAACACAAGGCATAACTCGTCGAGGCAGTTGGTGGTCGGGCATCCGAAATACATGTCCCAACCACCTCAACTGATGAAGTTTATTTACTTCATTTATTGACCATTCATCCTTACTTAAAAGTCTTTTCCTAACAACAATATTGCTTACTCGATAGCCTCAGGTTAAGCGAGCAATGCTTCGGACATACTTATGATCGAAAACCAGTAACCTACGTATATCCTCTACTCCTATTGATCATGCTTCATTGCCATAAAGTAGGATGGAGTGAACTGATTCGCAGTAGGCTCGTCTTTTAGTAAGCAGACGGATATCTCGCCTGCACCAAAAGGGATGAAAGTTGACGAAAGCCAGTCAAGCCATTTGTATCCGTGCTGAGACTTTGTCAGTCACCAGTGCATCAGCACTGTTGAGACTCCAAGATACTTAAAGCGGAAAAAACTCTCAACTACTTCACTCCCTGTCACTAGATCAAGTGCCGATTCAATTCAATCCTGAAGTAACACTTTGCATTTCGAGGGGCAGAATCGCATACCGAACATGTTTATATTGTTGCTTGAGACAGTAAGAAGACTCAGCATCTCGTCAGCGTCTTCAACTTGTAGAACTATGTCATCGGCATATTCTAAGTCAACAAGAAAATCTCCTGATAATATATCAACTGCTGAAAAGTCAAACGATGAAAGTGACATATTTGAAAGCAAGTTCATAATAGAGTTGAATAAGAATGGTGAATGTGAACAACCCTGATGAACACGACTTGAAGTAAACGATTCCGATTACAGTTCGCCATAAACTCTAACTCGACCTGCAGTGTTCGAGTAGAGAGCTTGTATAAGGTTAATGTACGCTTTTGGTACGCCGTTAAATGACAGACACTACAACACAACCTCGCGATCTACCGAGTCAAATGCCACCTCAAGTTCCAGGAAGATAAATATTGTAGGACGCCTAAATGTGTGTCTATGTCCCAGGACCTGTCGTAGTGTGAATATGTGGCTCACACATCCACGTCCAGGTCTGAAACCAGTCTGCTTTACTCTAGTCTACTCTTTACGAGCTCTATTTAGGTTTCCAAGGATAACTGAGACTAACAATTTAGAAACTGTATTAGTTAAACTGATTCTTCTGTGAACGTCATAAGAGGACTTTTGTCCTTTCTTATAAATTGGGACAATCAGGGATTGAGACCAGGCGGATTGGATTACGTTCAGTTCCCAGATCCCATTTAAAATCTCAGTCAGTCCATCGTCTAAAACTGGACAGCCCTTGCTAAGAATCCCAGGGTTACCCATACAGAACCTGCTGACCTCCCTCGCCTTAGATTTTCTATAGCTTTATCACCTTCGTTAATAGTTGGAGTACTTACATGAATTCACCCTGCAGGTCGACTGGAGATTGTGGGCTACCGAAGTGTGGCTGAAGGCCAGTTGAACCGATCCCTAAAGTGTTCTGCCCATCTGTCCGGTCTCCTGGAATGAGAATGGATTATAAGACCATCCTTTACCGAGGTAGTTTCGCTCACATTCGGGTTCCTAATGCCGATTTCCCTGATAAAACTGAATAGTTGAATAGCTGCCTTTTCCATCTCCCTTGCTTTCGATACCCAGCAATGTTCACGATCAATGCTTACGCTTTTTATCAGTCTTTGCCTAAGCTGACTCTGCTCCTCAACGCACTCAGAGCCAGTCAGGATTAGCTTTCAAGCATCCATCAGTTCGGTGGATGCTACTGAAATACACTACTTCTCCCTAACCATATGGTTTACCTTACTAGCCGATACCACTGCTGTTTCAAAGCAGCCTCAGGGTTGGTATCAATCACTACTAAACTGCCTAACTGGTTTTCTAGTTGTTTCTGATATATATTCTTAGCTTTATTATCATTACGCAGAGCCCTAAGAGGTTTCCTGGCGATATTTTTCCTACGTCCGGTAAGTCGTAAACAAATATGCACTCACACTAGAGCATGGTCTGAGTCTATACAAGTGCTTCAGAATGAGCAACAGTCCTCTGTCGAACTCCCCATCGGTGGCTGATGGCGATGCTATCTAGCTGGGTCTAGCGTTTGGACGATTTTGTGGGTCGCCAGATCAAGAGATGTTTTTCCTTATGCTCAAAGTTAGTATTTGTTAGAAATAGGTGACTGTTTAGGTATAGCCGCAGAAAAACGTCGCCATTATCTGATCTTTAAGCCACGACACCTTAAGATTCATCTAGGTGTCTTTCCTTAATACTTAGTCTACCTACTTGAGTCTACCTACTTGAAGAAGGTTAAAGAACTTTCTGTTAAACTCATCTTTTATCTCATCCGAGCCGCAGTCAGTGGGAACGTAGGTGGAGACAACGAAGAGGCAACGGCGAGTGTCCCTGATTTCCCGAGTTCTTACTGTCCACTTAGTCTGGAAAGCTTATAAATGACTATCTACCTGGGTCCAGTCTAAGAGAGCTTGTTCTGCAGTAGGACTTATAACTATACCTACGCCAGCGACGCAACGGGAATTAGCATCAGTGCCACCGGAAACACGAAGCGTAAACTGTGTTGTTTCTCTATCTGCACAAGATGAAATGAATTCGGCGATTTCACTCAGATCTTGTATGCGTGTTTTGGAGACGCAACATACATCGATCGCTTGGGATTCCAGAGTTCTAGTTAATGAAGCCTGTTGCCCTATTTGGCACTAGGTTCGAACATTAAAAGCTCCAACATGAAGGTTAGTTCGTGAGTTCTGGGGACCAGGAATAGCAATTCGTGAACTAAAATCGTGACAAGGAAGTAGAGGAAGTGTCGGTTTTGGAGACAGAAGTGTTATTAAGAGATGTAGAAGGGATTTGATTGTGACCAGTTTGGTCTCGTGTGCTTTTATGGGCGTGAGGGCGGATGTCACTTACCGGCTGCTCACACCATAGAAGGGTACTTCTTGAGGAACCTGAAGATGCAATCGGATTAACATTGGTCTGAGCGACCCGGAAGCCTTTAAGGAGAACCCGAGGGACAACTGCTTGAGGCCGGTCACTCACAGCCTTTGTATGGAAATTTTTTGAAGTTATAGCTCTGCTCTTGTTTAAAAGGACTTACCGCCGGAGACAGAAATCCGCGAGGTTAAGTGAAGTGTGACATTTTTAGAGTCGATCTTTTCTAACCATTTCCTTCCTCGTACAAATATGGCATCGCTGCAGATGCTGGTTGCCCGAGAGAAACACCTTACTGTTGTCAAACCCCTTTACAGTCGGCCCTACGAGTTTTTTCCCAGACCTAGAGTTGCTGTTTTTATTCTCACCGTTTTCCAGTCGTCCTGCCTGCCATGGTAGAACCTACAGGAACATATTTTCCAGCCAATATAGGTCTGTTGGGTCATCAAAATACGTAAGCCTGACCACTACGTCAAGATAGCAGCTATCTAAGTGAAGAGTATGCACTTTATAAAGCCTATGCAAATTCTAGCACATATTCAAGATCTAGCTCACTTCTTAAATATGAATAAGGTTTGTCGATTGATAACTGGGTTACACGTTGATTTTTTACTAGAGTTAGGTTTTAACAAGTTACTTAATTCGTTAGTTACTTGTAAAAGTTATTGCGAAAACTATTATTTGGTTCTCACTCATATAATACATAAATCTTCAACAACATCAAAAATTTTAGCCCATATTCCAGAGCTATTCATATACACATAGTGGCTTACAGAAACGGAATTGAAATTCATAGATTTAAATTTTTCAAAATGAGATTTATTTATATTGCTGTTTATTATTGACTTGTCATCGGGTTACTTTAGAATGGTTAGATGTACTAAAGGTGTAATATCTCTTCCAGAAAAATCATCAGTAAACGAATGAACATCTGTCAATTTATGATAAGGCTGAAGCAAAGAGCAGCGGAAACCACTTTATTTCACTTTAGATAACAATCCTCTTGAAGAGTATACAGTACTTTATGAATTTTAGTGGATTTGATTGCAGTGACTTATTGTTTTATTTTATTAAGTTTTCCAAGTTCGTACAAATAACTCAGCTGACAAAATCAAGTATGATCTTCACATAAACGAGCGTGGTCAGTATTCCTGCATCCCAAAACATGAAAATGGTGAATATTCAAGCAGTATACTCGTATTTTCTACTGCTATCACTCTGGTTTTCTTACGTTCCATGCTTTCGAGCTATGACTACTCGTTCACTGGCGATGAACCGTTAGATGACAGAAGCATGATTGTAAAGCTCACTTCTTTTTGGTCTTTTCAAGCATAATTCAAAAAGCATTGACTTCTACGATAAACAATCAGAGTGTTTACCTGAAAACTTTTTCCGAGTAATAAAAGTTTATAATAGGTGTACATAATTATTTAACATTTGATCGGTTTAAGTAGGTGATCATTAACGAAAAGTCGTCAGTTTAATCGAAAGCTACACAATTTGGTGAGATTTCATTGATGTTTTTGCACTGTTAAAAGGATGGCTGTCAAAATGGTTGACTTATATATTGACAGACTAACCTGTTTGGTTTACTTACTTGCTAATCTGCTTCTGTTTGAGTATTCATGAAAAATCTAATGCGACACAGAAGATCTATATTTTGAAAATGACTTAAGTGTTGTGTGTTGATCCTCAAAAGTCTCCTACACACTAGATAACTTCCAGTTATTGCAAATAATTGGGGACTACTAAACCATTAAAGAAGCACTAATAAAAGAAATTTCGTTAAAAATTGGGATCAATCAGTTAGTCCCAAAGAATAAATTTAAACCAGAGGAGTTTCATTTTCTATAATACTATCAAACAATACAGCCAAAAATATCCACAGAATAGTACTAGTTATAATAAAAAACTAACGAAAAGATAATTAAAACACAAATGTATGGACTAAAAATAGTCTGTTCAATTAATTCTGAACAACTTCTCTGGTAATAAATCCAAATAACTGAGACAAAAGTATGGTCATATATATTTGATAAAGTTTAATAATATAGGCTTTTTATATTAAAGAAAGCAATGGACTTAGTTGTGAGAACATAACGTATTTGATACAATATAACTTAAATGACATGTAAGGCAATACAAAAAGTGAAAAATTATCGTCAACTTTTCAAACTTTGAGCTAATCTCATTGATCTAAGATATTTTGTGAATTATAAGAAGTCAACGAGTGATTTTCTTTTTATAACGCATTGGTTATTTATTTAAAGGTGTATTAATTAGTAGTAGAATATTTGTACTACTCTGGAAATCAATATTACTAACAAGAATGTTTGAAGTCTCTCAATGAGGAACTAAAGTGTGCTAAAAATACAACAGTTGATTTGCGAAGAAATGTTTTTTACTACACGTTTTTGATAGTAGGTCATGAACCACCATTTACCTTAGCTTGTTTTTCATCATCAACGTAGAAAGCTCCTCAAAATCCTCATAAAAAACAAGGTTGATAATCTAGTATACAAGACTGAATACACGTGAAAATATCAGCCTATTCATTCCTGATAGTTAGTCTTTTGATTGCTGTTAGCTCTGATAAAACATTTTAAAATCATATGTCATTTGGAACTCCAGTCAACGCCTACATGGGCATTAAGAAACCCAGGAATTCTATAAAAGTTCTTTTCGGACCAGGTTCTGGGTTGATGGTGTGTAAGTATGGAGTTAGTGAACAAGACCGTAGATCTTGGTTTTGATCTCCAATGGACTTAGAGATGTGCACTACTGAAGGGAATCGCAGCAGAACAAAATAGCTATCCAACGCTTATTGGTTTTCAGTGGATATCGTACTTAAGTTGATTTGTAACATCAGTAAGTTGATTCTGTAGTAGTAATTGTTAATCAGAAAAATCTCTGATGTATAACATTTTATTTCTCAGCAAAGCGTAGTTTGCTGAAACTTTTATCCTCCACGCACTATTTTATTTTTTTAAAAGGTTACTAAGAACTTAGTGTATATGTTGATCTAAATCAAAATGCATTTATATGCATATATATACATATGCATATATATTTATCAAGACAATGAATGACCTGAAGTCAATTTGACATTGCACCACGATGATTGACGCTAAAAGTATTTATAGTTTATTTTTAAAGAAACTAACTGATACCTTTATTTACTATCAAGTTAAAGTACTAAAAAACCAAATGTCACTTGTTTCTTATTGGTGATTAAGTTTAGTAAATTATTACTTTGAATTGCTAGTGATCAGCTTACAAGTGAACCATATAAGTTATCTGAAATGAATCTGGGATTTTATTCCAATACTAACCTTTACACTGCAGGTCACATTATTTTCACTTCCATTTTGCAGAATAAGAAATAATAATAAGGGCTAAACCTACTTATATAACTGTGCTGGATTTTAAATCTTTGACTGAAGTTACAACTACCATGCAAAATCCTACTTCAGATTATTCTTTTGACTTTTTTCATATTCGCCGTAGCTAATTTGTATAAATGATAACATGATTTTACTAAAATATAGAGATTTTGTGTTTCATTTTCTGGTTTTTATTAAGAAATATCAAACTAAAATACAAGGACTTTTGATTTCTCCATGGTCTTTTAAGTTTTTGAACTTGAGAAATAAACAAATTAAGTAATCGTCTTTGAAAGCTTAATATTCATATTTCCGCTAGTTTTAATAACCCGTTCCAGTAATTTTCACATTTAAATATGTACTAGTATCTTTAAGGGTGTCAGTGTTTTTAAATAACCTTTCATGCGTAAATAAAAGGCTATTTAGTTGATTTACTGTATAATTTACTAGAAGTAATTCAAAAGGTCAATAACAGTGATTTTTATATTTTGCTCCTCGTTTATAATTTGCAGGAGGATCCAGGATTAATACCCAGAATATGCGAAGTAAGTTAGTAATATTAAAAATGTTTGATGTCACTTACATTTTCCCTATCTTACCGAAACAGTTTTAGATGCATATATAAATATAGATATATATATTGTGTTAGGAAATTTTCTGTAGCTCTCTAGTTAGCTTATTCACGTTATGTCTTGGAGATGTTGTATAATGATTATTCAGCAGTGCAGTCTAGTTTACACTTAGAAGAGTGTAGTCACGACTTCAGAACCACATAATTAGTTTCGATGAAAAATGATGGAAATTAAAAGAGGCAGTATATTACTGAATATAAAACATGTTGCTATTTCAACAGACATGATGGCCAAGATTTACATACTTCCTTTTTCATTTCAGTGGCGTAATACACTACATCTTAAACTTTAGTTTTTATTTTCTTTTCACTCAATTACCGAACTGAAAACTAGTTGAGCGAAAATTAGTATCCACAGATTGTAAACAACTATCAGTCTGAAATAATTATTTGTACATTAGTTTGTTAACTCCAAAACTGTAAACAGATAGTTCGTTTAAATATATATATATATATATATATATATATATATATATATATATATTCTCATTATGAAAATAACTACAGCTTGGTAATTTGATATTTTCATTGTATAACTGACAATATCATGATTGACTAAACATATATTGTTAACTTATTTTATTTTTTCAAAACGATTGACATTCAAGGCTTTGTTGAGCTATATGAAAGTGAACCAAAATGTACATACAAATTATGAATTAAAAATAAGGTAAGACTGATGATATTTTGCATTGAACAACTTATATGCTTATGCACTTTGTGTACGTTATAGTAGTGTAATTGTAAAAAAGAAAACCGATTCAACTTTATGCCTAAGCTCATGCAGTAGGCAGTAGATAGGTTTAGCAGTAATTAGAAAAAAAATTAAAATTGTTGCAAGTTGTTAACAATTAGACGGTATTAATTTAAAGCATTTTATTACACAGTGTTTACTGAAGTGATTTATTAATCTCATTAAGAAACATTTTTTTAAAATTCATCAGCTAATTTAAATTTCTATGTACTCAACTGAAAAATATATTGATAACATTCAGCTATTTAAATTGGAAGTTATGTTGCTTTGATTTTGCACAGGATGATAACTATCAGAATATACACGTACATAATTAACATAATTACCAGATATACAAAATCTATTTTCAGTTTTTAAATAGATTTCTCAAATTCTAAGCAAAAATGAATATTTTTATTTAGATTCAGATGAAATAGTTTGTTATATTGGGAAAAAACAGTATAACAATTATATTTATTTCGATAACAAAAGTTTTATGAATAGTAGGTCAAACATGGATAAATAGACTTAAAATAATCATTACCAAGTCTTAAACCATTACGTAACAAGAAGTGTCTACATAATTAGTTCATGAAAGAATATCAACGTTTGACCTACTATTGATAAAACTTTAGTTATCGTATTTTATTTTTCTTATTACTATCAATACACCTGTCTTCCTATTATCAACTTGTACTTTTGCCTATTATGTGTCGTGACGTAATCTATTTCATTTCATTGTGATTATTGACTCAAATCGCCTTGATTGGTTTAACATTTTCATATAAATATTCATGTATATTAGAGTAAATTATATTTAATTACTGAAACATCCTGAATTAATTTTTGGTCAGTTTCATTAAATGGGATCCAGAAAACGTAGTTTATCACTGAATAGAGACTATAACTTACTTAGTGTTGCTAATTCATTGATTTTCCCTGGAATACTTATTAGCATAACCAGCTAATTGAGGTGACGAACTATACTCTTGAAATAGGATCTAGGACTTCAAAAGCTGTGAAGCTATCCTAACATCTGTCAAGCAAGCGGTAAAGGTTAATTCAAACAATTTTGTATGAATTCATAGATAAGAGTGGTCATATCAAACATTTTCTATTGCGATAATGTCACAAATGATTAAAGTGACAAATTTCCTGGTCGAAAATATATAGACCTGATTACATAACTTCTTATATATATGTGTGCATATTTTAAAAAGATTTATTATTAACTAAATGCATGAAAGTTTTTACTATGAAATTCAAAGTTCTCATCAATATTTCCATATCTTTAACGATTTGTTGTATGTTTACTGATATTAAGTGTTTTTATCACTTCTATCTATCAACCTTATTATGATAGTTTACCTATCGATTTAATTCATTGTAATAAATATAATATTTTTAGAATACTAATGTAGCCGTTTCATTAAATTAATTTACCAAATCAAAATTATTTTAGCATTAGAAATAAGGACAAATGAACCATTTGACGCCCAAAAAACAAAATTGAACAAAAGCGAAGTCATAGAAAATAAGAATGAAGAAGAAATTAGTGTTTTATTGTCACTAAAATAATTCGTCTGATTTAAGAAACCCGACTTAAGATAATGAACATGAAAACATTTCGTTTTCTATTGCAGTATTTTGATGAATAAGTGTAACACAATGAATCATTGCCTGTATTAAATTCTTTTGTTGAAAAGACAAAATAATTCCATTCGTTTTAAGTTGTGTAAGATTATCAGAAGTCCGCTGTTCATATGATATGATAAGGCTTTAGCCATAGTTTGATACTTACGTACTCACAAACCTGTTACCCTCAGTGGATCATAGGCCGCCGACCTGCATTCTCCAACCTACTTTGTCCTGAGTCTTTCTTTCTAGTTCTATTCAACTGTTCTTCATTCTTCTTATATCCGTCTCCATTTCCTGGAGTAATGTGTTCTTTGTTCTTCCGCTTTTGCTTTGGTCTTGAGGGTTCAAATTTAGAGCCTGATTGTAACGCAGCCGGACTTCTACCGACATATGTGTCCTGCCCACTTCCAGCTCTCTTTTTAGATTTCCTCCTCAGCTGAGATCCGATTTGTTCTATACAACAGTGGGTAGTAGATGACGTTGTCTGGCCAGCGAACCTGAAGTATCTTGCGTAAACAACTGTTAATAAATACTTTTATCTTCAGGATGATGGTGGTTGTGGTTCTCCAGGTTTGCGCTCCACACAACAGAACTGTCTTGACATTTGTGTAGAAAATTCTGACTTAAGTGTTGGTTGACACTTGTTCTGAATTTCCCCTGGAGCCCCTTCTGAGGCTACTGCCGTTCCGTACTCTGGTTAAAGGAGGAGGGTTGAGCATGGGGTTGGTGACTCCATCCCATAGAAAACTAACTCGATAAAAAAAACACTAACCAGTAAAAATAACGGTTTGATACTGCTAATATTAATCTGAGAATTTGAAAGTAAGCAAAAATTAGCTTCGAATATATTCTTGATCCCTAAAATATAAAAAAACGGTCAGGTAGCAGTAGTGAAAGTTGCTTGTGTGGCAAAAAAATCTAAAGTCCCTAGACTGCGTTCACATGTGATGGATTCATTTAATTTCGTGCACACGAATCCTATGTCTAACTCAAGCTTATGACTGACTTGCAAACACAGGTCAGAACTGATTTCCAAAGAGCTATCATTTTAACGAATAGTAAATCATCCAGATTAGAAAATTAAGATTACAACTATCTGATTTAGTGACTTTATACACGAGATTTTAGCAACGAAAAATTCCGACCCCGATCAATATCCATTACTAAAGTCAAATGATGCACGTCTATCGTTTATCATAGAAAAGGTACAATGTACCGATTTCGATTTCCTCTTGTTAAATTAATAAACATAACTCTACAGAACCTGTGTGATTTAAGGCTAAACAGCTAAACTGAACTGAAGATAAGGGAAAATATACTTTTGTGATCAGAATATAAACATTTACATAATTTTCTCAATCCTTTATGTAACTACAACGAGTTGAACTGTGCACACACCGTCCAACAGATCAATGGATACTATTAAATTACCTCATAATAGAATATTTTTATTTGGATTTAGTGCATAAGTTAAAACCAATTTAATCAATAATATTGACAAATTTTTGAGCAACAGTCATCTAGTTTACTATCAAGTTGTTTTTCAAATTATGTTTAGTCGTAACCTAAGTCATAATTTTATGTTTTTCATAATGGTGGTCATTGGTTGCCTTAATTTCCGTTTTATTAAATAAATAATTAGAAAAAGTATCTTTGTCTCAAAAAAAACCTGAACATAGTTTACGGACAGTTGTATGATGTTATCGACTTATACTGAAACAGTTATATAATGTGGTAAGGACTTATAATGACTTACTCGAAAAGAATCAGAATGAAATAGTTTTTATAAGAATTAAAAAAACTTTATTACTATTGGTTGGATTATTATGAAATGACTCATGTGATATCAATGAAATACAAATGTAACATGTACTATAAGTAAACTATTTTCATTCATCTTGCTTAAGACAGCACATATCCCATTAATGTTTATAAATGTTCTATATGCCATAATTAAACTTTCTATGTTTACTGATCAAGTTTATTAGTTCCTATACTCGTTCTCTGTGAATTAACATTCCTTCCAAGACGTTAGTCAGTTATTACACTGAAAATAATAGGTCTGTTGTATAATTGTTCATATCTTTTAAAAACGTATCTTGAAATGTTTGTTAGTAGCCAAAACGATAAAAATTGTATAATTAGACTTTACTAAGTAAAACTGCTAAGAGACTGTATTCTCTAGAAGTTTCTGAATGGCCTTTCAATAAATTGAAGGTTTTCGACTCTTAGGAAAGAATACGATGATCGTTGACTATTGGTACTTGGAAGCTGTTCATCATTTGAGAAGAGGGTTTTCTGACAAAGTTCAAACGGAACACAGCTGGTAAATACCAGGTTTACAAAACACAAAGTGCATGTTTAAAAATAGATAGTTGTTGGTGAACCACAGTTTAGAAACTATAAATTTTTAAACTAGTTAATATGAATAATCGATTTATGTTGAAATAAACCATTTAAATAGACTTTTCCAGTTCCTAAATAATTATACTTTAGTGTTTTCATTTACGTTTTCGTAAAGTGACTACTAAATTCAGTTAGCCATTTAAGAATCTGCATCGTTCCTTATTTATATTGATTGATACAGTGTTCCAAAGTCACCTTATATCTAGGTTAAACATTTACTCATAATAAATATTCACAAAACATCCTATTTATTAAGTTCATTATTATATTTGCCTGAAATACTCATGTGATGATTCCAACCAATCATATTACCGAAATCCAATTGGTCTATTCAACTAGTCGCCATTAATAGAACCATCAAATATTGCAAAACAAAATTTCCTTATAGTATAAGTTTTTTTGTTTTCCTTCGAGTATCAAATTGATGAGTTTATAAAATAAGTACAAGCTGCACGAAATAACACATTTCATTGAAAGGTGACACCTCTGATTTACTTAGATTTGCCATTTTAAATAAAAGCCCGTTTCTGCAACAAATGAAGTATAGTTCACTAGTAATAGAACAGATGAAGAAGCAATTTTAAATGCATTTATTTATGAATGATTTAAGTCAGTACATTGTGAACATTTTGTCGAGAATACAGATGTACGATTTTTTCTCTAGAAGTAAAACTTATATTAAATTGCACTAAGTAAGCTTTTCTTAATAACAACTAGATCATTAATGTCAGTGTCTATTATGACCGTTGATTCTTTAAGGTGGATGTGTTGATGCTAAACATATGACAATAAAGTTATCAACAACATTCAACTTTGGACATATATTGACTACTAGGTATATAAAACAACGCGCTTCAGTTTATTTTTATTACTTTACTTTTTAAAGTGTTGGTCGAGTGATACCTTGTTGTAAATAGGACATAAATTTACGAGTATTCAGATTAAGTAGGAACAAACTAAATTTGTATCCTTCAGAAATAAACTGTTTGTTACTTATTGAAGACGATAATTCAAGAAAACAAATTCAAAAAACCTTCTGATGGTTTTCGTGTCTAAGCTACATTAAATAGGTTATCATTTTAAAAGTTTAACTAGATTTCAGTCTCTCATTCGACATTTTGTTAAGCAATCATATAAACTTGGTGTAAATGTGCATTTCAATGAATTTCCTTCCCCAATGAGCTTTGCCTCAGTTTAAGAGTCTGTGAGTTAAACAATATTGAAACAACCAACATTTAAGAAAGGGTTAGTAGTATTTTATCAAGTAACAATACAAGTCCTGTAACATTTCTGCTGATAGAGAAATAGCCAACGAAAAACATGACAAATTGCAAATAGTTTACTAATTATTACTCACACAATGCTTCAAAAAATCAATGTAGAAAGGAATTAATTAGAATTCGCTACAGTGTTTCATTCAGATTTCATGCAACATGGGGCAGGGAACAGTTACATTTCGTTGATGGTTTATGTTATCGGAAATATTTGTTTAAAATAAAGTTTGTACATGAAATAGTTACATTAAATGCTGTCGGAGCGATTTATGAAAACTTGAGAGTGATTAATATTGTTGAATTAGCTAGTCTTTATTCTGAAGGTGTGTTTGGATTGTGGGTTTATAAAATTGCCATTTGAAACTCAATCCCGGCTAGACTTTCACATGAATAAAGATTTATTTGCAGTCCTAAATACTCTCAATACACATGCAGTCTTCCGATTAATTTTAAAATCATTATGAGAAAATCCGTTCACACTAGTCATTTCGTTCATAATGGGATGATGGCCAAAGACAGAAATGAGTCAATATAGTTGATTTTTCGTTGTAAAATATTTCATTGTTATGAATATTGATAAAACCACATCTCCGTATATAGATCTAGGTTATTTGATGATAATTATTTTCAAAATATATTTTATACTGATGCTACAAAAGATGATCAACAAATATTGTCTTTGTAAAAAGTATTGTGTATCACAATTAACAATATTTTCTAGTATTTAGATAATATGACTAACTATTTATTGACTATGTTAAAATAAACTACAAATTGTCCAGATTTACCAATGAAGCCATAGATTATTATTTTTTGTAACAGTGGTATGATATGTAGAATAATGTTTTTGGATAGACATGATTATTTGTTCTTCCTTAACTAATTGAAAGTACCAGATAACGCAAGAAAATAGGTAAGCATATTTTAATTAATCTTATCTTCGGTCATGAGCTTTGAATTAATCTGTAGATCATTACATACAGCTGATATTTTTCATAGTGACCATAATGCTGTACTCCTTTTGATAGCTCGATTTACATGTGTTATTTTGAAGTAGTTAATCCTTCTCTATCTTTTAACGATTACCCTAAAAACACCATGTTAATTAATGTTACATTGATTGTATAGTCCCTCAATCTTTCCCTAGATTGTTGTTTGAAATCTGTCATAAAAAAATAATTCATTCTTAAAGTTTGAACTCTATATTAATGTCATTTAAGTATTTTTCCTGTAAACAACGTCATGTGTGCATAGGACTTCGTGACTATATTTCTTATAATCGCTTAGCTTTTCTGTACCGATAACAGGAAATGCACCATTGGATAAATTGTTTTCCGTTGCTAAGATAAACGAAAGCTTGTTGTTCTTTACATCGAAATTATCGTTTTTTTTTTGCCTAAGCATTTGGTTATCTGTGTTGCAAAATATGCAAAAAATGTAAATTGATTCATTGAGAAAAAGATGTCATCGATTAATGGTTGCGTGAAATCATCTGACACTCTTAATGCAGTTCATTTATGTTGAAATTGTTATCTCAAAATGAAACTGACCAAATTATTTATGGTTTTGGTTAGTTAAACATGATGTGAATGATTGTATGTGTAAAGAATAATTAGTTTATTTGTAATGGATTATATAAATGTATAATCTTTGCTAATCGTTAAAACAGTTCGGTAGTAAAAACTTTAAAAACAAGATTTTTTTTCATATCACTCATGTTCTCAAATCCCAAGTACAATGACTTAGTTATACAAGCTTTTTACTTGCAGATAGCGATCCCTCATGAAGCTTCAGTCGAATAAACTGTAAACAATAATATTCCTGAATTTATGAATCAACCCTTGCGATTAGTAAGCGTTTGTAACTGATACATTAATTAGACTACTTAAACTTTTAATTTCATATGTATGTGAACTTGGCTAATGAGAATAGGGTGTCGCTTATCTCTTTAAACACACATAACATCTATATTTTATGATGCTCTTTCTTCACAGGACAGGCATCTTGATATGGTAGACGTAAGTGCATTAAGGTTACTACTAAGTACTTATTTCACATTGTGCATATGTTTGAAATTAAGTGTAAAATAAAGGATATTGTTCAAAAGAAGTATATGTATTATCAGTAAGCTGCGCTAAGTAAAATAACGTTATAAGTCAAACCTTTTGATAGCTAGTCATCCTTAGTTCTTTCGAGGCTATATGCTTCATTAGAAGCAAGGCAAATTTTTCAAAATTATTATCTCGTTTTCTAGTTAATAATAGGGGATGATATGATTTATGTAACTGAAATAAAATAACGTCATAGATATGTCGTCCGACTGAAATGAATGACAAATAGACCAGGGTGAAATTTCTTTATAGCTTAAACTATTTGGCATACACTTATAAATGGGCTTCAGTATCAACCATTATATTGTTTATTACATTTTCATAGTAAATATGTGCATGCAGATACATGTTTGTAGGTTCCACTACGTTATCGCGATTTTCAAGATTCACTGGTGGAACTTTTGTGTAGTTCCGTATTTCTACTAACTGATAATTACCTGGATAATTTCAAATAATAAGGTTTCTGTGCGGTTCATGTATGATATACAGTTTACAATAAATTGGGTAAAAATTACTACATAACGAATCAGCATTGTTCTACACACATGAGTTTGGCGAATAACTGGAAGTTTTTAACTCATGTTAATAAATACATAAGAAATATTTTATCCATTTTGATTGACTGAACAAAGCAAGCTGAAAATTTATCATGCCATATTTTTCCTAGTGCTATCTGCTGAATCAGTAATAAATTAAATAAATGAGGTCTTTTGTAACCTCCAAAAAGTTCCTCATCCACAGTAATAGTTTAGGTAATGTCTCGCATTAAGCTATTTATGAATAGACTAGATCAGTCAAAATGTAAATACACGTGTAATACTGACAGTCAGTATAGGTTGAAACATTATACAAACGTTATCCATATACGCATCGTGCTGTATTTTACGATAAATTCAAGTAACAATATGATTCTCAGATTATATTTCATTGCATATTGTATAAGTCTTTAGCACTTTGAATGTTGCGTACTCATTATCATGTTCATACCCTATATTTGTTTGTAATGGTTTTGCCTCTTTCTGTTTAGAGTCTTCTCTATCTAACTGTTTTGTTATTCACTGTTTAAGTCCATTTATCCACGTTCGACGTACTACTTCCAACGCTGAACTGTTGACAAACCTTTTTTTACAGTATTTTCTGTTCTTACCCCTAACAGTTCACACTTACTACTATGTGTAGTTACGTAGTCTACTTCATTGTGATTAATGACTCGTAAATTGACGTGGCTGATCCAATATTTTCATGTAAATATTTATGTATACTAGAGTACAACCGGATGACGATTTAATTGAAAACGTTATTTTTTTTATATATGTTGTTGCAACATACTCATTTGTTAGCAGTTAGTTTTATTTTTCATAACGCAATAGGGTTACTTTACGTAAAATGAAATGTTAGTACACCACAGAACTTGGTTATCTAATTTAATATTGATGGATTGATTCTACAGTACAACATTGTACTTGATTAACTGAATTATTTATTTATTGGGGATTCATAACAATAGATTTAAAATAAATTTTAAAATTATTTAAACTTTGTTTGATCAAGTAGTATTTGAGGGGGACATTACAGACATAAATGTTTTAGTTTATGAACGTTATTTTGCCTATTCAAATAGTATACGTTCTCTGTAGACTATTAGACTACTAGAAGTATTTTGACAGTTACTACCATATTTGAACAAGAATAAACTACCAATCAATTTTTACCATGTTTTTCACTACAAAATGATGTCACTTGAAGAATTATTGAAAATAAGAAATCGATGAACAGCTATAGAGTCTGAGATTTTTATTTCACCCCTTTTCTTCATATGGGATTGGTATTACCAGAGAGCCAAGATTTTTTCTTTTATTTTGTTATTTTTATTATTTATTTTTAAAACACTGATATAGGAACTTATGATTTCTGTTAAACTTGTTTGTATTTTTACCCAATGTCAAATATTTCTACGACCAGGTTAAAAAGTTATTATTTTATTTAGATTACCAACTACTACTATGATTCTCTAAACCGATTCATAAACACTTTTCAGATTGAAAAATTCTCATGACATACTAGAATTCTTGAATTATAAATGTAGTTTTTAATTACAATATTTATTTTGGATATTGTTGGGGATGTTACATCCCCAGAACTCGCTTGATAAATATCTTTATTTTTGATTTATTTCATGGCCTTATCAGTTGACCTTGAGATCACATTTCCCACCAGGAAAATCCCTGGATGTGATTGGTTACCATGTCATTTCAGTATGTTATTTTTGTGACTGTCCCAAGGACGTCTCTGTAAAGTATAAATAAACGCAATTCGAGTGCTTGGATTCATTATGCGCTGGCTGGGTGCTTGTAGAATACAGTTTTTAAGCTATATTAAGACTTCTTGCTGATACCTTTTGGTCAAGGGATCACTGTAGCCTACCTGGACTCTGGTTCGTTGTCTTGTTCTCGTTATTTGACTAAGGTGAACTCGTAATAGTTTAGGCATACCTAGAGAAGAGCGTAACAGTTATACATTTTAGATAATACATAGACTGACTGTAAATAATTCCATCTTATATCTCAGTATGAATTGAATAAAGATTGTTTAATAAAATAATGACAGAGAATATAATGTGTAATAAGTTCATTGTATAATTATTTCATACAAATTACTTGTTATAAAATACATGACAACTTAAATTATTTGAAGATTGCTGAAAAGCAATTTTATAATATTAACACATACTAACATGAAACAGCTCAAGTCTAATAGAATTATTTGAATTTATTTTTAAAGATAAGAACTATTCAGTCAGAAAGTTAAAAGATACCCGTTTTTTAAATGACATTTAGCATAATAAGCTAAAGGTTATGAATCGTTGAAACAGACATTTAGTTAACAAGACTTAAACAACTCTGATTTTTAGCACATCTTGTTTTTAACACTTGCCTGTTATGTAGTAGTTACCAAGGTAACTCCCGGTAACAAAATAATAAATTTAAATAGAAAATTATTTACATAAAAAATTTTAAATAATTGTACTGTTATCAAGTATATCATGAAAAATCATGAAAATGTTTCTATTTCAGACAAAAAAGTAAATCATAAGACTAAAACTAGAACAAAGCTACTTGTCAATTATTAATGATGTAACTAGTTAAATATGACAAACTAAAAAATCTAGTCACAATGTGGACTGTAAAATTTGATTTATATATAAAATTAATTAATAGATTCTATCTTAAATGATATATCAATATGAAATGATAAAATGGAAGTAACTGGAACTTATTGTTAGTTTTACTTATTCCTTGATTTGTTTTAGTGAAGTGATCTCTGTGTAGAAAGCTTAGATAGACAGAAAATTATTTCATTTTCCATAGTTTTTGAAAGGTATAACAAAACTAAGTTTTGATAAAATCGTTATTTAGCATGGCGGAATTTATCTATTACTATTGTATTTGAGATGGTGATAGATAAAATGTTGAACTAAGATAAAATGTCTGTTAAAATTTAAACACTAATGAAAAGGTAATGATAATGTTGCGATCTAGTATGCTTCTGACACTTATACTGGCTTCTCAATCGCCTTATCATTCAGAGGTGAGTTAAATAACTAAGTGTTGAATAGAAGGCTGAGATTGATTGTCAGTAAAACTTACTATGAAGCCAAGATAATTGTTATCAAAAAAAAAATACAAAAGCGTCACTAGGAACTTATTATATTAATGACTGTATGGGGTCGTACTGTGTTTACTAGTTAATATGCACGTGAACACGTACATATGGAGTAGTTATCGAAACTTGCATATTAGAATACCTGAATATAGATCAACATAGCTGAAATATAATTGATGCTAAATGATATAATATTAACAGAATAAAAATTACTCGTCATTCTCCATTGTCGAATAGTTGAATAGGTTTATAAGCCTTATAATTTGTGTAAAATTTATTCAGCTCAGAATACTCAGATGGCCCCTAAAGTTCAAATCTTTCTGTCTTCAAAAGCAATTTGTATTTACATATATCCCATAGGTGTTATAGTGTTGAATGTGGTAAGCTTGTTTGAAATAGACTGCCGTAAAATGTTAGTTAATATTGTACTCCATCTTCTTATTTTTTTGTACGTACATCAGAAGAAGCAGTTCTTTTGAACTAATTAGGGAGTTTCATATCTCTTGACATTAATCTTTTCATTTAAAATATTTGAGTTTCTTGATTGTTGTGCAACACATTGAAATGATGGAAAAATCCTTAAGATTGAGTGCTGGCTTTTTCAACACAGTCATAAGAATCAAGTGAACGTCGTGTTTAAATATAATAAATGATAAATACATTTAACAGTCTCAGAAACCATCTTATTATAAATGAGTCCACTAGAATTATATAGTAATAACCTTAAAATTGCTCACTGGATATTTTCCTATATTCTCAATGAGCTTGAAACTTTGTTTTGACAACCGCAGACTTCAGATAGTATTAAAGAATCACTTCACCACTAAATAAACAGTTGTTGTTCATCTAAATACCTAGACACAAAGGTATATGTGAAGGATACGAATAATCGATTTTATGAATGTATATGTTATATATTATAACAAATTCAGGGAAAACAAGTCTCTCTTTTACTATATTACATCTCGCCTACCGTCTATTTTATTATTTGTTAATTGTCATTTAATTTGATATGTCAAGTTACACCGGGGACAGAAGTTCACTGATATTATGACAAGATATAAACACATCCGTTTTAAATGCTATCAGCAATAGTCTGTAACGTTGCTCCGAAAGTATGATACAATGAGTTATGGATGCTGACTTCAAATATTAATTTATAATTTAGCATGCTCCAATACGAATTTTCGTATTGTACGCAGTTGAATTGTAGTCAGACAAGATCTATAATTGATAAAAATAATGATTCTAGTTAGTATCGAAGTCCTAAAAACTGATATTTAATCTAATTTACAGTTTTTAATCTGTCATTTGATTCCTTCTCAATGTAGTTCAACAGTAACTCTATTCATTAGTAGTTTATTGATAAATGTGAAATACAATTTTACCTACCCTTGACTAACACTTTTTATTCAACTACTTCAACACTAGACTTCAATGTATTTGAATATATCCGTGTTATTGAATATGAAAATTTAGTTTCCGTCTCTTCCAATAGATTTATTGAATGTGACTGATTATTATTATCATTGCAATTTATTCATTTTGAATAAAAGTTTCACGCTTGAATAGTGTTTAAAGCACGCGGTAATATATAGTTGAAAAGAATATAATAATTTTATTACTATTTCTCCTTTCTGTCATCCATAATACAATAAATAATTTATCACCTATGACTGTGGACACTCTGCTATTTATTGGGAGTAGATTTATATTTTCGATTAATATCATTACCAAGAATTAATACAGAATGATAGAACATTTAAATTTAAGTAAATGGATGAGCAGTTGTAGGATTTTGCTTTATTCGTCAGTTGGAACAAAATCAAGATATGCCAATAATGAGACTGATTAGTTACTCATCCCGTAGTTTAATAATTACAACTTACAATGTCTTTTAAAATATGTAACTTAAATTTTAGATCTTTAAAATAACTAGTAGTAAAAATTCATCAAGCGATTCTCTGCTACTTTAATCAAAGGGAAGAAGTATATCATGATCTATCAATTTATATATAGTTAATTTATTAAGGTTTTGATTTCATAAAGCTTTCAACTACTGTTTTAAAAGTTACCAGTTCTAACAACAAAAAATTTTTTAAACAGTCTTCAGAGCATTTAATGTACCAGAAAAACTACAAAATTGTAATAATCTTGAATTTATCTCTAGCCACATGAAAATAGTATAATAAGCAAAGCATATTCACTGCAGCAATGAAATCAGTTCCATACATTTGCATTATACCTTATATGTTGTTAGAGATGTATGAACGATTATTAAAAAATCCTATAGTCATAACTTAAAATTAAAAATAATATAATTGATATGTATTTGTTTATGAAACTATTCTGTCACTCTTACCTTCATTATGCCGAAAAAATACAGTTTCACTGAAATATACAATGAGAAAATCCGTGATTTACTTAGCAATACAAATGAACAATCATCACTGCGTATACGTGAACATCCTGAGGATGGACCATATGTGGAAGGTAATGGTTTTTGTTCATTTATCTTTTCTTAGAGTATTAGTCTTTTTTCTTTAAGAAAATCTTGTTTAGATCGGAAAGAAAATGATCTAATATTAACCTAATAATTTTATCTTATACTAGTTTTCCATTACAATATCTAAATTTTTTAACGTACATAAAAACAAAATATCAAGATTACTAGTATCATAGGCACATGGAATCGGTATAATATTACGTTGTTCTGTACTAGATTGAAGTGGTTTTCGTTTATTTCAACTTCTAAAGGACACTGCAAAATCCTAAGCACTTTTCAATTTGTCATTAATTTAATGGTGAGTTGTGTAACTTAGTTTGAAATACTAGGTCACAATTATAGGCTGTATTATTTATAATTATGAATCATTCATTCATAAACATTCATTATTTATTAAGATCATTTAAGTTTCTAACCACCAACTGTTATCATAAGTTAATAGCCATATGAAGCTAGTTCAGTTTGTTCAGTCCTAATCAGTTGTTCAACTATGGATAATCTGCTTCTGTTCTATCATACTTTGAAAATAATTTAGAAAAGCAAGTTAAGATTAGTTAGCACAGACAGCTCAAAGAACATTTAAGTTATTCAGCTTGCTGATTTGTGTTCGAAAAACTTAACTTGAATTCTTAATTAATGAAGTTTTTGGGGAAATTCATTTCCTTTAGAATTTTGAATGCTATAAGTTGGAGTTTCTTTTTATTACTAGTTTGAATTCTAACATCTACTGCTTAATTTCTTACAGGCCTAACTAAAGCAACTCTGACTGATATTAAATCTTTACGTGCAATCATTGGAAAAAGTATTAGAAATAGGTAAGTATCGTATATTATTTTTATTATTCAAAAATATCAAAATATGATAACGAAGAAACATGTAGTGTGTACTAATATGTCAATCCTATGCAACTTATTTTGGCTTTTGAGCAAATTAATTCATCCATTCTTTACGAGCCATTATTCACACATAATTTAACCTTCTTAATTATTTAATTATAAAGTTGGTTATTTCTACTTTTGTGTGTCTGCAGTGCTTACTTCGCTTAACCCTATCTAGCTTATTTATTGTTTGACTATAAATTTTCAGTCATGCCTCATCAATTTAGTTGACGCACCCGCCTTCTCCGCTTTGATTTTCTTTGATTAGTTCCGCTGTTGAGCTTCTCTGTCATATATCCCCCTTACGCGAGTGAATTAAATAAATTCAACCAAGTGAAACTGTATCGGGCTTTTAATTACTACCATTTGGAGTTCGCCTAGGAATAATACACGGAAATTAGATGAAATATTTATTTGATTGCATATTCAGTAGTTTGTACATAATGAAGTCCGGTCCTGAAGCACTATTAATTTATAAGGATTTTATGAATGCAAGAAATAGTAATTTCTTCATTTTTAGTCCTTTACCGTATAACACTTACTAATACATTCAAGTTTCTAAAATCGTTTTGTCTAAAATATCTTTTGTGAATACATCGATACCTTTTTCAACAGTCAAAAATTGACTAGAAGTTAAGATAAACTATTCTATGTATGTTTATTCATACCTTTTAATCAAGGTAACTGAATATAAATGTTAATGTGTTTCTAATTGTCTTCAAGACTGTTCATATTCTTGTTTTTGGCATAATGTGTAACTATTTTAATAGTTTTACATTATAGTGTGTAATTTTCCGATAGACTTTTATGATAATATGAGGTACTAATCACGGGAGAAATATCTCTGGAACATGTTTCTTCTCAATGTTTAGCTAGAATAATCTATGAGGAAATCTAGGTAGAAATCTCTTTACACAGTCCTTCTGGATGGTGTGGTTACATAATCATGTGGATCAGTTAATATTTGTGAGGTAATACCTTCCTGAGACGCAAACTAGAATTAGGTTCGTAAGAGGTAACAATATACATCACTAGAAATAAGATTATATAGAAATAAACATTTTGGCCTATTTTGAAGAAAATTAATTATATACTGTATGTACATTTCAGTCTCTGTTTAATTGATTATCACTGTCGTGATAACAAGTGAGTTAAGTTAGATTTTTTAATGATGGATATTCGGCATAAACATTGTATGGTTGTTCATTAATTTATTTAGTTACAGATGCATTGTCTTTTTAAACCGATAACGTTCGTTTTGAAAGGTATTCCGTACACATACAGCATTAAATATACTGAAGTGTAATTACATGCTATATTATGCTTCTAAATTTGAAGATCGTTTTTTAGATTCTTCCCTGTTTGTTCAATAATTTATCTCACAATTGTTCATGAACTTGATGGAATACTTTACATTCATCCTATATTTTCGTATTACGTAACAAAAGATATAATATCTTACTTGTATTAATGTTCAATGAAGAAACGTTAATTTAAAGATTTTGTTTTTTTGTGCGATCCCTTTATAGGACTACAGCCTCTAACCATATTCATGAAAAAAGCAGCAGAAGTCATGTAATTTGCACGCTGTATTATAGAGAGGTAGGTTTATGTTATATAGTGTCAGTATCGTTGATCAACCCAATTATATGCTGTTCGGCAAATATCAATCTACGAACACTATTTTGTTATTTACATGTACCATACTCGTTGATAGATGTGCAAAATTCTTTTGAGGTTGTACATACTTCAGTTTTAGCAAATGACCAGTTTGCAAATATTAAAAATAATACATAATTATTGCAAGTAAACATACCAATAAGCTGTAATAAAGATACCCTTTAGGAGGATAAAAATGTTTCACAGAATATTTGATTCCGAGTGAGATAACTTTTCCAATAACACTATCGTCAAAAATTGTTTTTCTCAGAAAAGTGTATCATTTTCACTAAGGGAAAATTGAAAACATCAAACTTGAGACGCTAATTAAATTAAGGCAAACATTTTGACGTAAATGCAGAATGTAGTTTCAACTGTTATATATATATAGTGTAACTGTTAGCAGTTAGTGACCATAAAATTTGCATTTAATTAATTTCAGGCAAGATCTGGAGATGATTTTCCGAGAACGATAAACAGTAAACTCTGTCTAATTGATTTGGCTGGAAGGTGGGTTTCTAAAATGTTTTATCCATCAATATTTTCAGTGTACATTTTCACTTATCAATGAGTTTCGCATCTCTCTCACATTTAGTAAACAATTTATCATTGCAGTTAATGAAAAAATTCAGATAATCTTAATGATTATTACAAAGTATCTGTGACAGATTATTCGAAAACACGGATAGTATAAATATTACAAAGAATTCTTTCAATGGTTAATGATCTCAGATTTCTACCAATGAGTTGACAGTTGCCATCTTTGACCACTTTCGCTTAGGCGTCCAAGTCACATTACGATCTTTCATAAAAATTGTGTGACCTTAAGTCAGATACACTGATCTATATTTTGTAAATGAGTCACATTACTTGAAAAAATTACAGTCACTATCTTCTTTAAGGACCGGATAATTTAGTTATTTCTATTTGCTTTCGGACATATTTGTTTGATCGATTTTAAAAAGAAAAATATAGTAGAGTGTGCCAATCAAATGATTTGTCTTAGTTATCTTCATCATCTTAAAATCATATGATGATTACTTCTCATGGTAAATTATCTCATAAAATTTATCTTATATTAATTTAGACATGCATCTCTGTTTTAATATAATAGAAATATCCCAGTGACTAGACGAAAATAAAATCCATTACTATTGTCAAAACTTTGAGATAAATTAGCCAAGGTCATACGTGTAAGCCTCGTGTAAAATATTGCTAAAAGCTACAAATTAAACATTTGAAATATTCAAAATCAAGTGTTAGACTATATCTCATAAAGTTGCTCGACTGAAAACATACTGCATCCTTCAGTTAGCAGCAGTTATTGATTTGTACATATTTAATAGTAAAAAATAGTAGAGAATTATTTGTAGTATAAATTATCCCGCTTCAATGGTCTTTCTTTTCTGAGTTACTTGTTGTTTTAATGATTTAGGAGTAATAGTTTCAATGATTCTTTATTATTTTTAAATCATTTCCTATAAGGCCTTTACTAAATTAATATGTAGAAATTTAAGTTATATAATATACGTAGATATATATAAAGTGAAGATTTCAATTTTTTTGAATTGATTACTTTAGTGAAAGTGTACATAATTTAAGTGACAAAAAACATTTCAATGAAGGACGAAATATCAACCTATCCTTATCATCTTTGAGCACTGTAATTGGAAGATTAGGTAAGCTATGCACAATATCTGTATTTTGTAACGTTTGTTTATGCATGTAGTAAAATATGAGCTCATATATTCCAAACACGAAGTTCAGAGAAAAGACCTCTTATCAATGAACTTATTATTAAACTGTACAATCGTGTATATATGAAAGTTTTAAAAGTAATAATTCCGTGAGGACAAATAAACAAACATGAAAATGTAATAGAAACATTATAATAATAGACTTTACTGTGTAAATGATGACAAAAAAAGATTGTGTGTATGCAAATGAAGAGCTTATAAAATTAATAATTATTTAACGTAGGTTAGAATTACATTTGTCATTTCTGTAGTACAGAATTAAAGTTAACCTATTCTTCGAAGAAATAAATTCTTAAATTTTGGACAACAATAGACTTGTTCTTAAATAGTATCATAGAATAATTATGCGATTCATTGAATGGATTATTTTTATTGGTTATAACATATTTTATTCTAGAAGTATGTTGACGTTTTGATTAGTTGGTTGTCTGCTCAACCGAGTGACAGTTTATTACAAAGTGAACTGTCATTATACAATACGGATAACTCAGATAACGAGTACATAAGTATAGTTATAGTTAGGACAGACAAACCCTTTCTAGACTACTTTTAACTTCCAAAGAATGGTTTCCGAATAGAACTGCTATACTGTAGCCAGTCAGCCAAGTCCTAGGTAAGTAGCAGTTACCAGTCTATAAAACAAATTATTCTTCTCTTTTATAACTCATTACCTTGCTCTGCTCAGTAACCTTAACTACAGTCTCTCTAATTTTAATTCAGCTGAAAGGAATTCGTTCTTGACCAATGATTCAGAACTGATAACACATAGTAGCCAGTCCACACTGAATAGTACTAGAAGTTCTCACAATTCAAGTACTCATCATACTAGTTCATTTCATATTCCTTATCGCAATTCCAAATTAACATGGCTGTTAAAGGATTCTTTGGGTGGAAATGCACGTACCACAATGATAGCAAGTAACTAAATTTCCTGATTATTTTTCTTATTAAGAACTGTTTAACGATACCAGTTTTCGTATAACCTTCATACAACTCAGGTTCATATACACTTATGCATATATAAAAAATAATAAGTAAAAAAGCTTTTTGTTGCTTTAAAAATATTTTAGTTGATTGGTCGAATAAACGAGTAGTATTTTAAACCAATTTATTTGATTCAAAATTTATAATTTTGTAAAAAAAATATATGAATTAAAAACTGTTTTCTAATTCCATGGTTATGAGTTACAATTGTGACACTGGTTATCATTGAATAAAAAATAAGCCTGACTAAAGCATAATTATTTTCTTACGTTATCTAGTAATAATGCATTATTGACTTATTTTAATTTAATTCAAGGAAATGCATCATTTCCTTTTGTATAAAAGAGATAAAAGCAATTAATCGTTTTAAAAAAAAGATAAGTTTCATTCTGAAATATTTATTTATTTAATTTCACGGTAGGTATTTCGCATATTTCTGCGTTTAAATAAATTACTTAATTATGATTGAACAAGCAATGAATAAATCCACTAACGACACTACTCAACGATTTTAGTACAAACATAGAGTTTCTTTGAGTTGCTTAAACATTTCCTACATTAGTAGCAGTGATTTACTAAACTCATTTTTGTAATTTCTTGTAACTTCTTCCAAACTTAAATAAGAGTATTAGCCATATGAAAAACTGAATGAACATTCTTTACATTATGAATGATGAAAAATCTTGGTTAAACATGAAGACGTTATAAAGATAGTTGAATATTAAGGTAAATAAAGTAGAAAGATTTCAAGAATCATTATTGAAAGAAAAGAGCTAAGAAATTGTGACAACTGATCATTAAAACTTTGAACTTATTACCACACGTTAAATAGTATTTGCTGTGAGAAAAGTTGACTTTTTGAGTTACTGGACTAGAGATAAGTTTATGGAAAGAAACTTGTGATTGAAGGAATCAAATCTCATATTTTGAAGTCAATTATTCGGAATAAATATCTTTAATGTATTGCGAAATTAATAACAATATCATTCTGAATAATAGAAGTTACTTTTATTCGTTTGGTTGCTTTAGAAATAGGACCGATCAATTTTTTAAATCATTTTCTTATTGATTATCAAACACCTACGTTATATCCCCTTTTGACCAAATGACGAGAGATGAACTTTATTCACTTTCTGTCAGGGTATCTATCTCACAGGAACTGACATAAAAAAAGTGATAGTACTAAATCGTTAATGTTCAATCGTATGAAAGTTTATGCAACTTTTCCACAGTAATTCAAAATTTCTTGTAGCTCACATGACCATAAGGATACTCTCCATTGTTTAATGAGCTTCGCATTCATTCATTTGTGCTACATTTAATACCACAATCCAGACTGAGTGATTTACAATTTTGTATTATATTTAAGTATAAATTACAATCCGTAAACTATTAACTAAGTTTTTTAATAAATTTATCAAAAAGATGCTTTTTTTAATGTTTTTTTATTTCTTGATTTCACTTTTTGATAGCTATATCGCCATCTTACAAATATTACAACGAAACGTTGAATACCCTGCGTTATGCTCAACAAGCCAAGTTAATCAAAAATGCACCCAAAGTAAATGAGGTAAATACTAAAAAAATTCAAAGATTTACCTGTATTATCTCGTAATTTCATTTTTTATTTTAGGATGCGTGTACTACTTATATAAAACAACTTTTAAACGAAATTTCTATATTAAAACGAAGACTGCATGAAAGAGACGATTATTTTACAGTTCGAAAAGTAAGTGTTAGTCAAAACTTAAGTTTTCAATTGGTTTTTCATTTTTGATAGTTTCTTCTCATGAACTAGTGTAAGCTTTGCAAACTGCAGAGTAAATATTAACATCATTTACGCAACTAAAAATGCACGTATAACTATTGCTTTCTCAAAATCATTTCAACAGCCTGCTGTTTCATTATTGGTTAATACTATTTTGAGTTTGAGAATAGTTCATACTGTATAAATTTTATAAAAAGAATACACGGCAAACAAACACTGCATTGTTTAATAAGAATTATATACTGTTCAAATCCTTAACTGATTTATTAGTATTCAATTCCATAAATATTAAATATCAGGTAATGATAGTGTATCCTTTGATCGAAACTATTAGTGGTATTTGATTAAACAGTATGAATGAGTAAGTTATACTTTTCGAATTCATCTATAACTTGCAATTACTTACTTGGAATTTCAGTCAATCTATTGAATAATTGAATTAGGGAGTAACGTGCTAAATCAGTTGACTACTGATTCATAATTATGATCATGCTTTTTTAGTCCTTGATTATGAATAAATTTCTCTAGTATTTGCCAACACGGATGAAACCGAGTTTGACTATCGATTATCACTAGCCAACTAACAGTAAAATTGTTTGTTTATCGATGTATGTAAATAATATTATTTCAAAACTCTTTTTTGGAGTATGAATTTCTTCGATATTGTGTTCATCTGCTGAAAGTTGGTAGCGTTTGATTTCTTAAATTTATTTTAGCTGAGATAAGAGAGGACGTTTTCACATACTTTTATTTGAAATCCAAAACGTGTTGGGAACATAGTTTTACCAATTTTTGCTTCGATAATTTATCAATAAAAGACTATTTGGTTATACATACTGGGCGTAAATTTATTTATTTCGTTTAAAATTTAAAAGGTGACATTATCAATCAATGATATATACATACGTCGAAGCTTAAACATATTCAGATAAATGACCGAACGTAGGTCATGAACTGAACAAGTAATGTAACATTATATTTATCAAATAATCTGCTGCTTTATCTTCATTTAATGCATAACTTGAAATTATCACATGTTGTATGACCTTAACCATTAGTCTTTTTAATGTAATCTAGTATTTAGATTATTCTAGAAGACCGGACAAACGCAAAACGCTCCTCCGAAAATCCAGCTCTGAAAGCTCAGTAAGTTTGTTTTTAATAAAAAGCAATCAGTATACATAAAAACAGTACTTGTGCAAAGATTTTCTTAAATTTAAAGAAAATTAATGTTACCGAAAACTAGCTACTTCACACAAGCAATCTAGACAAACAGATATGCAGTGTAAGTATAACTGAGAAAATATTCCTAAAAATATATGATCACTGTACGACATTGCGAAATGTAGAAAGAGAATGAAAACAGTGTAAATGATTCAATGATTCATCAAATATCTACGAACAAGATTTGTTAAACACATCAGTTAAATATACTTGGAAAATAAATTACATGTTAGCATTATTGCATATGTTCATGAAAATATATACAATATAAATAACTGGAAAGAACGTTATGGAAAATATAATGAAAATTAATTCCCTAATCTATATTAATTTGAAATTTATCTTTTAGATGCAGAATTGTGGCTTTTCAAACAATTTAAATGGGTCTACATGTTTCAACGAGCATATTTTACAAGGCAAATCTGCAAAATACCCAAAAAACAATATTGGTTTGTTTCTAATTATTTATATCTTTGACAAAGTAGTCATCCTTAAAATTAAAAATATATATACTTCACAATGTTTTATTACCATAAATATCGGTTCAAAAATGAACCATAAAAGTACTTACTACTTATGAGTAATATACAGGAGTGGAAGAATTAATTTTACTTCATTTATCGTTGTTACGATTATATGA
The DNA here is from genome assembly GCA_944470395.2 of Schistosoma turkestanicum. NCBI lineage: Eukaryota > Metazoa > Platyhelminthes > Trematoda > Strigeidida > Schistosomatidae > Schistosoma > Schistosoma turkestanicum. Next base: position 41,243,715 of record OX103971.1, read on the forward strand.
AAAGTAACATGCAAATAAAATATGCTCCTACGTTCATATACTACTATCTTATTATTGTTATCACTTGTTTTCTGCACAATATATATCCGTTAGAATTTGTCCATCTTTAAACACATGCAACATAAGACGGACATATAGTGAGTGAAGCAAAAAGCTAACTTTTTTCAGTGATTTTATTGTTAAAATCTGCTTTGAAAAGTGAATGAATTTTTGCCAGACGTGGGCCAAATTTTCTTCAGAGACTATTAAATTTTAAATAAAAACTTACTCAGTGAAGTGATCCCTTACAAAAAAGGCTACTTAGTTTGATAATGAAACTGAAACCCAGGTGTATCCAACGTAAAATGTACCTTCTTCCTAACAGATAAAATGAACTGGACGACAATACGTGTACTGATTAGACGACCAATTGATTACTACCATATTACTCATATTTTATTCATAAAAATGTTATTTTTACACATGGTGGACATTTTTTGATTTATTCACAGATATTCTGACTACATCATATGGAGAATACATTCAGCCATTCGAAATTCAAAATTCCGATAATAAAATGGTAAGTCGAACCCTAAGTGATTAATAAAACTTTAGAGGAGCGTATTGTCTGATTTTATTCGGAGACATACGTGTATTTTCTTATTCTCATAGGACTTGTAATTAAAATCAAATAGGATTTTAAAGTATTCTTCTAAATAATAATGTGCTAAATTTCATATTCACCACAGATAAAATGTTCTGTGGGTTCCAGTAAAGGATTTATCTGACTAAAAAAATACACCAATTAACATACACTATTTTTCAATGAAGGCATTTTTGAATATTTGGTTCTTTATTTCACCTTATATGATGAAATTCAGAAAGAAAGAATAAGTCATGAAATTTCAATTTGTTTATTAGAATACTATTCTTCTAAAACATATATTATTGAAAAAGTCAAGCTGACATATAATTATCTGCAACTTTCAGTATCTTTTGTCACTACTGAATGAACATATACAGCAAAAAAGGCCAATCAAAAGAACGTAATCATTATCAAAATATTGATTTTCTAGAAACTCTAAGCAGAATCGTACAAATTTTAATCGTACAAATGTACTTATATAAAATAATCACAAATAAGACTTAAAAATGATTTATGCTTTATTGAGTCATTTCTGTCAGCGGTATTTTACTCAAAATCATTTCATTTCAAAAAGATTATCATGGTCTGTTTATAAACAAACTTTTTTTCTGTATTTGAAATCATAATGTTTTTGTAATGTTTAACTGCCATCTGTAGTTGTTAATAGATAAATAGTTGTTCCTCTTTATATATACAGCAACTGAACCGAGGTTTATTGATTTTAAATCAACCTTTTCATAATGGTAATAATGATAGTAATAATTAAATATGGTTATGCACTCTGCAATTGCTTTTTCGAATTGACCTCAATACACCTTAATTCAAATGAAAAGTTCTAAAGTCTATTTACGTTATTTGATTGGAAATTGAAATCAGCCAATCAGTTAGAGATAATACTGAAAGCACTAAATTCAAACATCAAACTGTGAGCTATAAGTTTACGTCTTTATCCAAAATTGAATTTTGACAATGCAATCCCAAATAATAGTTATTTTCATCCCACATCATGCTGCTTTTGTAGATGACAATTCTGTTCACCTAATAATTAAATGATCATCCGCTATGATATTACGTCACAGTTTTAAAAATTTAACAACTCAACCTAGTACTAATCATCAGTGGATGAAATTATTTTTCCTGAAGAAAAATACATGTTATTATAAATCCTCGTCAATCTATCCTTGTTTTATTAATCTTGTCTCTCAGAAATCTTCCCAGGATGATTATGATCACGACCATTGGGATTGCAATGAACAACAACAGCCACTTCATGATATTCAGTCATTAATAACTGTAGATCAAAGTACACAAACTATTCAAGTGGAAGAATATGAAAAAGTTTGCTTCGACCATTTAAACAGAGTGGAACTATTGAATTTCTTCTGTAGTCGGATAAGTAGGTAAGACAGATAATTGACAGATAATTAATTGATGTAACAGAATTTAACATTGACGGATTTCTAGTTATTCTCAAATTATTTATGATAGCCATTCACCATTCTTTTAATAACTACCATCAGGATGATTAGCTGATTTTGCACAAAATAATTTTTATAATATGTACATAATTAGATTATATAGACTATAATGCTTGTTTTTTTTAATTAACTGATGCTTTTCACGTCTATTTAAACAATTCACACAACTTATAACCTAACTTATGCTCACTGAAATGTCAAGAGTTTACTTGACTCGTTAGTAAAACTAAAATGTCAGAAAAAATATGAATATGATAGTACCGTAGGTGGGTAGCTGCTTTGCAAATGCGTTACTTATTAAAAACTACTTCATTAGCTTGCTGATAATTTTATTAGATCTTAAAATTAATCTCTCACTTTTTTCTTACCTAATGATAGTAATAAGAAATTAAGTCAATCTAAATTATCAAGATCTATGAGCAATTCTTATTTATTAATTCTCTAGCTGGATATTTTAATTTCTGCCAATTTTAATAAATATGAATTATATAATGTTAGAAACTTGGTAAATTATAATTACAATAAGTATTCTATCTATCTATCTGTCTATCATTGTTAGTTTTCATTCTAAAGCGTGATATTTTTTCTCTTAAATGAATTGGTAAAGATTAAGTGTTTTACAGTAAAACAATTTCTTATCATTATTATTTCATATTTTTATATTATAAATATGGGAAATATATTTTCATGAAATTATCATTTGTATCAAAGAATATTTTATTAGTTTTTAATATGTTAACAGCCGCTTTTTAAAACGATCATTCTTAATTTTATATGCAAAATAACGTTTTTGTTAATACTTTGTTAAAGACTATAGTTATTAATTATAAGACAATATAGATAAGAAAATATTATGTATATATATATATATATATATATATATATATATGTTTCAAAATCCTATTGAACTAATCACCAACGAGCCAATTATTTCAATCTACAATAATAGATTGAATAACTAGATAACTGAAACGTTACGTTTAAGAAGTTCAAAAAATGTAAAATTTATCAATGATGATTTTTTTTTAATAACAACAGTTAGTTTATCACATTTAGAAAGTTGACAATCATATAAAATACATGTATATTTAAACAATTTATGTATATGTATACATACTTCTTATTTGAAGTATAAAATGTTTATACCGTGAAATAATAATCCGAATTAATAAGATTTCCTGATGAATGTATTAAAAGTTTAAATATTGTCTTTCAATAAAATTGATCTCTAACTTTTAGCCTGGTAAACAGTAACAGTGATGTCTATCAGAAGCGCGTAACAGAATAAAAGGAATCACGCATGAGTATTGGCAACATCTTCATAATTATAAGTTTTTATAAACCTATTGGCTGTCTAAAAGTACAACCGAGATAAGATGGTTCTTTGGTGTACACAAACAAAGTATATATTAAACTGAAATGAGAATGCTTGAATGACATAAATATCAGTAGTACAGTATGTAGCGACAATAAATATAACGTACCCTGTTGTAGAGACTCAGCAGTGAAACTCGTTTCAAAGAATCAATTTAAAGTGAATTTAGTAGGACAGAACATAAATCAATAAGTCAACTTGAATTTCATCTTCAGTTATGCGCACCTACATATTAAATATACTCAATTAGATTTTTTGGATTCTGTAATAGCAATTTCAGCCACGACCATATTTCAAATTCATGAAATATTTTTCTATTGTAGTGAATGACTTGAAAAAAAATGGTGATGTTCTGTTAAATAATAATTGCTCAGTAACGAAAATTTAAAAATATTTTGAAGATAATTCACAGCAATACGCAAACATATATTAAGCGTTGATATTTATTTGAAAGGTTGGAATGGTTTAATAAAAGTTTATAAACTAGGCAGTCTATCTTTTGACCAGGAAATATAGTGATCTAACAGTTATAGAAACAACCTTTACATATATAGTACGTTTGACTGAAAGTTAGCTTGTTTTTTGAAAAAAACATTCTCAAAGTTTACTTTCATTTCATTTAATGTATGTAAGGTTTCATTTTGTTTTCTATTAACAGGTTTCCATCCAAGAAGATAGAACAGAACAGCAGATATGCAGTTACTATTTTTAACTCTAATCTAAATGATGCATCCAATCTTTTAAACAGTCTTTCAAAATCCGAAACAATTGACAACACCTCAACTAATAAGCACACATCTAACTCTCTTGATCTGCTGGATAGAGACTTAGGCAATGATAATTCAACTGCGAATAATCAAGATTATGAAAAGAGATCCGATGAAAATGATGAAACTGATGAAATGCTTATTCAAGTTAGACCATCATCTTTTAATATTACAGTTGCTGATGATAATGAGGAGAAAGAAGATCAACAAGACCACTTCAATGCTGATCTAAGTCTGGAACCAAGCAAAATTTGTGTATCACTGAAGAAATTTTCTGAAAACAAACAAGCACTAAAGAAGCTTAGGTCTCCGAGTATATCAACATCAACACCTAAAAATATCTCTGAATTGAATAAATCACGATTAAGAAAAAAACCATTTCGAAGGAAATTCAAGAAGGCTAGTTATTCTTGGCGAGGTTCTGTCAGGAGAAGATTGAAATTCATGGACGAATTCGACAAAAGGATAAACCGTGAAAGTATTTCTATTGCTAGATTCAATAATACTATATCGAAAGATTTTGAAGATAAGAATTCAGCTTCAGTGTGTGCATTTGATCGTGATCAACTTACAAAGATTAGAAAAACATCCGACTTGAATTTGTTAATTAAAAGTAATGAATTGACAGATTCACTGATTTCATCTACAGATTTGCAACTTTGCTACAATCGAGAATTTCTTAGAAATCGAAATGACAATGATGAGATAAGCGTTGAATTTGATACCGGTTGCGTAACCAACAACATAAAATTTGATACTAATTCATTAAAAACTCCAGATTTAGCCACGACAGCAGGTTTGTCCTCTCCATCGTCTTACAAGGCAACTGAATCTGATTTACGAGACAGCAGTGTAACATCAGATCAGGCTGTTATACTTGATGAAAACCATTCGAATATACAATCTACTCATAAAAGAAAAAAATACGATTTTAATGATAGTACAGATATATCCTTGAATTTGGAAGATAGTTTAGAAGATTTTGACAATAGTGACTCAAGTTTTGATTTAACAGATAGCATAGAAATGATTAGAAACAGTGGATTGTATTCCAGTCAATCGAGAGAAATTCAACACACTTTAGACACATCTCTTTCTTCTCCTTCATCGATACGGTAAGCTATAATAGTGAACTGAATATTGAGATTATTATCATATTCGTTAGTCTAATTATAATTTTTATATTTTCAGCAGACCCACATTGTTTCACTATATAAGACTGCAAATCAAAATCGATATAGTAATACAAATAATACGTATGATAAATTAAATGATCTTACACAAACACTCAGACACTGTCAGATTTAATGTTTTAATATTATTATAGGTTGTAGTTCTTTTTTTTCCTCCGAAAAAGCTTCAATATTAAACAGTATGCAGATTTTTTTTGCTATACTAAGAAGGCATATAATTACATTGACATATTAATTCGACTTCGTCAATGGACTGGTCAAAATAACTACGCATAAATATTTAGATGATTATGATTCATTTTCTATTCTATGGATTTACTCTTGATTACCTTTCCATGTAGTTATTCATCCAAAATCATGAAATAATTAACAGAAACCTATAAAAATGATAATACAACAATCATCAATACAACACACCTTACTAGAATGCTTATGTGTGAACTAACTTATGAAAATTATGTGATGGATGTATTTTTTGTCTACTTGAAATATATGAGGTCATATTGTCACCATAGAGATACCCAATGACGTGTTATATTTTTCAATAATAAATTTAAGTGTCTCGATGATATTAAGCAAAAACGCCTTGATAACAGTCATTAGACTATTACGCTTCTACATGTAAATCTACATGAATACCTATTAAGGTTATCATGTAAACATATTTCATTCGATGGACATTAATCATATTACAACCCATCATTTTCCGGTAAAATTTAACTATTTTCTGATATTCTTCCTTCTTTGCAAGCGAATGGGATTTCGTAAATAATTTTAGTTCCTTCACTATTTAACTTTAAATAATGAAATGCAATACGATTTACCTGTTTTACTGCAAACAGACGAAAATTAGCTTCGTATATTTAATATCTACAAAGTAAAACTAACATCATCAAGGTATGATTCTATGCATTTCTAAAATAGGCGATTGAAATCAGAACTAAGACTGATAGAAATTTTCTCGATATTCTAGTAATGACCTACCATAGTTTATGAACTAATATTTTGAATTAAGTTCACATCTGGTACGTTCTCAGCATCAGCTGAATAATTCGATAAGTGAATAGATCTATGACAGTGAAAGTGCAATGAATAAATCAAAAGTCTGGTCCTAGGAGATATTTTTTGAAGAAAACTATTTTAAATAACTCCATCTCAACAAGATCAGTAAAGGCAGTACAGTGTCTGTAATTTATGCAGAAAATATTTCGAGAATATTTTGCATGTTTGTACTCTTTACCTACTTGTAAGTAGGTAGTGTAACCAAAGTAAATTAATTGTTTTTGTTGCTTCAGCACTGGCGATCTATCACTTGAAGATGAAGCTCACAGCGAGAAACGTGAAAACAGTAAGCCTCTTTACTAACTGATACTAAATTTAGTCATCTTTATCTTATCCCATTTTAAATGTTATACATTATTCGATGACTTAACCTCATATGTAATCCAAGTTGGCAACAGTGACTTAGTAATTTTATGGTTCATCAATCTTCTAATTAAAATTCATTCACCATAATTAGAATGTATATAGCATAAAAACTAACAAATTCTATGAACTAATAAATACGGAATTCTCCTGTCATTAAATGGAAACAATATTTTGTATTTTTATCGGAGTTCAAGATCATCATGTTTCTTATCAGTCGCAGTTAATACAATATCACTACCACTAAAGAAGAAACATTCCACAGTCTTTCATTCAGTAATGTGTAGCAACCCATTATGCCATTCCGGTGTAAAACATATTTTTGCTTCGGAGTAACACATACAAGTGTTTCAAGTATGTTTTTGGACATTACCATTGTGAAATATCATAATACAACCAAATAATATGTCTGTAAACTTCAAAATATCCCATATCATCTATATAATCAAGCAAAACCACTGCTGCACAATTAGTTTTCTCATTGATTTCTAATTATTCACAAAGTAACTAAGTTAAATTCATTATTTGATACAGAAGATGATCTTTGAAAATTGATCACAAACTTTAATTTTTAAGATATTTTTGAAGCTTGTCGTAAATTAACTAGGATTCACTGAACATTTATAACTTATTCCAAATAATGAGATCTTGATCGTTCATTGCAAAAGCGTTATATGATCAACGTGTTCAGTATCAAAGAATATTATTATTATTATTATTATTATTATTATTATTGGTAAATTACATCGATCGGAGTTTACTTTTGTTTTACTTTTCTATTAAACATAATAATAAATACAAATGATTAACATTCCAATCTTCTGTATTCTTGTAACTTTCTGGCAAAGTCTTCTAGTAAAATTATCAGCCTTAAACATTATGATGTTTATGGTCACAATCATTCCTAAATTAAAAATAATCAGATGATAAAAATATTTCAATTTTATAATTTTCCACAAACTTTTCATTTTGACTAAACATTCAAAAATCAAATTTGAAGGTGTTGCCAATAAAATTAAAATTAAATCAAATCAATAAATGCACAATACTGAGATGACATATGAAAATTACATTTTGTACAGAATGTTCGCTGAGTGATGTCTTTGTCACACATGACATTTTTCGTATAAACTTCACAGTAAATTATATTATTAACTAAATAGATATCGAATAACCAGTCTATAAAATAAAAGGCTATTACAATCATCATTAAATTTGTTAAGATTTCGGTTCTTAAACGGCTTTATAAGTATAATATGGCAGTGCACATGTGCTACGCATAAATCCTCTTGAACAATATATTTTCAACTAAACTAAATTTTACGACTAATCACTAAAAATTGTCGTATAACGTATGTTCACTGATGATCCTAGCTTTATTTCAACTTATTTTTAGACTGTGTACTCGAAGCACTTTTTACAACCATATTTAAGGAACGTTTGATATTCTTAGATTCACTTTAATATTTATGCACTTTACATTATAGAAAAGTTAACATAAATGGATAATTTTCCATAAAGGTCATAAATCAATCAATCAACAGCAACGTTGAACTTCGTATGTACATACGTACATCAGTTCAAGTTGCCATACCACATTGGCACAGAGAAGTGATTGTCGATTCAAATCCCATGGTAGTAAGGGTAGTAAAGGTATTAGCAGTAATCGGAAATTTTAGGGTTCGAGGATATTATTCAAGAAGTAGAATCTTGTGAAATAAGCTTAAAAAGATAGTAATGAGGAATTCAGAAGGATTGGATTTGAGGTCATAAATATGTATTACCAGAAATTCCAAAAGGCATGATATATACATTTTGCAGAGAAGGGTTAATTTATTGTTGTTACGTTTATCAGTAACCGACAAAAAAGCCAATATCCATTTCTAAACAATATACAAAACGCGTAAATTGTATCGTATCATTTTGATATAAATTATTGAGTGTTTCTAAAGGATCAAATAAAGTAGCCTATATAGCTTGTAGTTGTTGTTGATTCGAAGGGGCATTACCAACTAAATATCCATAATAACTCATAGGATAAAGTCGTCTCATACTTTTTCAACAATAACATTCAATATGATTTCGGGATTATGGAGAAAATTTATAGCGCTAGTGGAAGATTCACTACGAATATTTCCGTATATACCTTTGAACCTGACTATTTCATGTTATTTTTGATGTAATGCACTCTTTTCATCATCCCTTTGTTACAATGCCCTACAATCCTTCACCTGACTTCACATAATAATAACACGTGGTCTAGTGTCTTGCTATGCATATCATACATTGTTGTGGTAGCTTGTGAAGCCCCACTTTTATTACATTATATCTAAATTTATAGAGTTACATTATTAAATAAAAAATGAAATATTTCGTGACCGAAACATTGTTGAATTTGATAATGCACATGGTTCAGTTTACAATATCAATGGTCTTCCAATTATTACTTCCCTTAAGCTCATTAAGCGCACCAAGAATCTGGAGTTACATTTCTTAAACTACTAATGAGTAGTTCACAATTACACACAAAAATATTCCTCTTTGACTAATCACAATTTTTGTGGAAAATTATCTGTGCCTTTCTCATATTCAGTTCAATAAACAAGTAGTGATTCGTTAGTAATACAATGAATTGTTGCATAAAGCTTATGGGAGTATTATTTGTATGACTATAAACATATTTTTTTATATCATCTTTCCAAACGTGTTTTAAATTATTCACGTTTAGTACGTATGAGTAAAGAAAAAGAAAAAAGAAAATTTTGGTATAAATGACTAACATTTAGTCATCCACATAAAATATTCATAATGCATAGAAATTGTATTTTAGATATTCACAGCTCTACCTTTAATTTCTGTGATGATGAATAGTAATTTGCTTAGCTACGTTTACTCACAAACTTATTTTGCATATTCTTTAAACTCCTTTTTAAACTTGATAACGAATTCAGTTGAAAAATTTGCTGTTATTCACATCCTAAAACGTTTTCATCAGCAGTGAAATGTTCTAATGAAATAAAATGATACTTTTTTGCTTTTCTAAGCGAAATATGGAACATTTGTTAGAAAAAAGAAGCGAAATACAGAGATTAGAACATAATGATCTCCACCTATTTATTCGTAAACGCTTCTATGAAGTGAAACTGTGTATGATCTTATCTCAGATGCTATATCACTCATTACTTTAATGAGATATATCATCTACTGTACGCTACATAACGACGATTCCAAAATTTTCGCCCTCACATCTCATAGTAAAAGTTTTATATCAGAACTGAATTCGAAGAGATGGTAGCTATTGGAAATCATTTGCAGATAATCTGTAGTTCTAGTCTTATTGCATAATTATTGAGTAACTATATACTATTATGATCATAAGTTTTCCAGTAACCCATAAGCTGCTGTCATTACTAACTGTTCTTAGTTTGTTGTCGCTTTATTATTTACTGTATCCACTACTCATAATCACTTTTTGGCTCCTTCATTTACATTCATTAATTTTTATTTATCCTGTTGTGCGGTTACGCATGTCTCTATGTACAACATGTTCTTTTGTAATATAAGGTTTAAACAGCTGAGGCTGGTTACAGACTTCTGGTATCATCGGGCAGCGACTTTTGGATTAATGGGAACTTAGCTGTTAACCAAAAGATAATAACGTGTAATTGTATTTCACGATAATGGTTAACGGTTAAGGGCACAAAAAACGGAGTTTTTCAAAAGTATCGTATTGTATAGATTGTCAGGGTGCCTATTATGTCCACCATATTTTTCAGTCATTAAGAAACATATGGTGTTGTATGTACGTGTCTTACAAATATCCAGTATCATAGAACCTAATTACCCTCACCACACTGTTAATATTACTGAATCGATTTGATTAACTTTAAGGGTCCTTGACAAATTGAAACAAACAACATCTCATGTTTTTGTTCTTTTATTAATTTAAATAAAGCCAAAACAGCGATTGAGATATAATAGCATGAATTAATTATATTTTCTCGTTTCTCATAAGCTGCATAAAACCCTTTACGTGATAATGTGTAAGAATAACGAATGACGTAATGTGAAATAATTGACATTGATAACGGAAGGGATTGAATTATTGAAGATCATTAATAATAATTATATATATATATATATATATATATATATATATATATATATATATATATATATATATATATATATATCATAACACATCGTCATCAATGAAAATTTCATAAGGACTATGGAGGAAACAACCGAAGAGGGGACCTGACATAGAGTCAGATCGCCAGTCGCTTGTGACTAAGATGAAACTGGAACTAAAGAGGCACTGGAAAACTGAGTGAACAGCATTATGTAGTGTGATGCGGCCTTTCTTCGAGATACTGGCAAACTGTTAGGATATTCATCCAATATCCTAAGAGAATTATTGGTCAATTCCTATAGGTTAATTCCTACTGGTCAATTTTATGGTCGTCCTAGATATCAATGTCACGTGCTCCAATATTGTTTCCTATTGGTTGTCCTGACTATCAATGTCACAGACTTCGATGCTGTTTCTCATTCGACCAAAATGTATAAATACGCATTATCTGTAACCTTTATGACCAGGTCCCGGATCCCTAGTCCGGGATCCTGATTCTCTTCTCGATTCGGACCTCGTACTTGCTGGATGCTTGTAGAATACAGGTTCTACTCCATATCAAGTCTTATTACTTTTAGCTAATGTGGGATTGAGATAATTGGGATAATCTTGTTTTTCGACTAGGTGAACTCGCAATAGTTCAAGCATATCAAGTTGACGTGTTTACGTTTAGGCGTAACACAAACTCAACGAATTCAAGATATGTCTCAGTAACAAGTTCCATCCTTTCACGATCTACTCAATGAAGAGGAAACTATAGTGGAGAACAACTGGAAAGGTATAAACAATGCAACAACCTTAGCATCTCATGAAGATTTGGCAGCAAGATTCACCACCACAAAGAGTGGATCTCTGTCAGTACTCTTGAAGAAAGATCGAAGAAAAGAAGGATAGGAAGAAAGTAATCAATAGCATTTGAAAAAGAGCAGAGAAATCAAAGGCATGTGCTGAATACACAGAAGCGGACAACCAAGTGAACAAGGAAAATAAAACTGGCAAGTGTAAGTATATGGAATATCGAGCAATTATAGCGGAAAAAGCTGCAGGAAAAGGAAATATGAGACAACTATATGATGCAACAAAGCAGTTTACTGGAAAATATAGTAAACCAGAAAGACCAGCGAAGAACAAGGAAGGCAAAGCAATTACTAACATTGAAGAACAGCAAAACAGGGGGTTAGATTATTCGGCAGAACTCTTAAATAGACCAGTTCCACCGAACCTATCCAATATTCAGGCAACACTCACCGACATCCTACGTGATGTTGACCCATCAACGATTGAAGAGATCAATATGGCCATCAGACAAATCAACAGTGGCAAAGCCGCAGGATCATATTACATACTTAGTGAGACATTGAAAGCAGACAAAGCAGTCGCTGCAGAGATACTGCACTCTCTCTTCCAAAAGACAAATGTCAACAGACTGAATGAAAGGTCACCCCTAACGCAGTGCGCCAAGCACTTGAGTAAGACATGGTTCAAACTGGAATGGAAGATTCAGGACAGAGTTTATTGTAGAATGCTGGTTTTCGGCCTATGCTCCATTAGGAATAATAGGCGCACGTAGTGAACAGTTGAAAGGCGTATATGTTTTCATTTCCAGGTACCTTCCAAAGAATTAGGAAATGAAAGGTGTAAAAACTTTGAATAGGGCAACGGCCGGGTTTTCAATTGATATAAAATATGTCTTTGGCATTTTCCAATGTTTCCCAATCATCAACAGACAAAAAATCACAGTATCTCTTCGTGTTGTCAAAGTAGTAGCAATCAAAAAATTTAAACCTGATTTGTGTTCGAAAGTACATGGTCATCAACATATTGCTAACTCGGTAATTTTTTCGATTTTTATTATTTGTTATAACTACTGTTGATGGAACTTTTACTTGCTTATTCTGTCTTGCAATCTTCGCTCAACTAATCCTTTTTTTATGTATGTAATGCTTCAGTTACTAAGTCTAGACAACTGATCTAAAACTTGTGAGAACTTTTCATAACTTCTATCATTATCACACGATTAATTTTATTTGTTAACGGACTTGATTTAATAACAGTTTCACCCCACCTTATGATTTTTAGTTGAAGTTTATCGTTAAGTGACCATAATCCTGTTAGTGCAGAGTTATATGTAGTTATCATGATTAATGTTTTGAAAATTTAATCCCTTCCTTTATCAATGTCAGTTATTTCGCATGATGTCGTTTATTATTCTTACACATTATTAAATAAATGGTTTTTAAGCAGCTGATGAGAAACCACAAAATATAATTAATTCATGTTATTCTATTTCAATTGTTGTTCTGGAATGGATTAAAACTTAGACATCAACATACCTACTTTCTTTCGTAAGGATTACGGGAAATTCAGCTTTAAATTTTATTTACAGTTTCGATTCCGGTGATTTGGGTATTTATTGAGACAATTTAAAGTAAAACATTATCTGCTTTATCTCCAGTTATTTACCTGGATATCTCTTGAAAGTGTGAATATACTCAACGACTCTTATGATAGTTATTCCCCTTTTGGGATTATTTTACCGTTCAGTATTCTAAGGAATATTTTGGAATGGTGGATAAAACTTGTAAGTCAGGTGGATGATTGTGGTGATGTTTCGTCCTTTGAGCTGGATGTTTTGGTTGCAAAGCTTTCATTGTTCTTCTGAACAACATCATCAGCACAAGCTTCAGATAGAAGTCAAGTTTACAAATTTCCTAACGTTTGACCCGTAGCTCGTTCTGTTAACCTCGACCTTGATTGGTGCTATTACCCTTAAACCTGTTGTTGTTTGCACCGCCTTTTGATCTGTTTCTTTACCCTGTGTTGCCTATGATTTTTCTGAATGGTTGATATATTGGGTCAATGTCGACGCGTTTGTTTATGCTGACTGACTTGGGTGCCAAGCTTCTAAAAATTCTCTAGTGTTCTCTGTGCTCCCGCTATCCAGTATTTCTACATTGTTCTAATCGAACGTATGTTCATAAATGTCCGCATGTATTGATATAAGCAAATAAATGTCACGGCATTTGACTGCTATTTGATGTTCATATAAACGAACCTGGAGAAGACATCAACTTGGTCCTATGCAGTGCAGGATGATGATCCGTTTATTGGTTCCTGTACTTGATTTCGCTTCTGTTGATGATTTCAGTTTCGGGTTTTTGATGAAGTTGCGTGAATAACCGTTCTTCTGGAAGATGGTCATTGGATATTTTTCTTCGTTTCTTATACTCCAAGTGTGCTGCAATGTGTCTTCGCTCTCTTGAACAACATTTGTACGCAACTGATTTTGCGAGTTTGCCTTTAATATAACGATATATCAATAACGAAGTTTAATAGTGGAAGAATAATTACGATTCAAAACTAATTATTTGTTTTGGAATTTATTTATAGTTCACTGAAAATAATTAATACATGTTAGCATGGTAAAACTTCATGAACATGTATAAGATTGGTAGCTTTTGTAGTACTCTTGACGAAGTGATGAATTCTGAAGTGAGCACATTTCGGCTAAGCTTTAACTGCCTTTTATTGAAACATTACTTCGACAAATGCGTAACAGCCAGAGAACTCGTACAACTAAATCGGTTAACTTCGTTACAGTTTTTGCAATTACATTATGGATTTCTGCAACCATAAAGTATTCAAAATGTAATCAAACTTTGAATGATTGAAGTCTGTTCACATACGTTATGTTGTCGATGTGATGATAAAAATTTCAGCAACAATTTCTCATTCTCTCAACAGGCAAGTTTTTCATTTTTTCAAACACTTAGGTCTACTGACTCACTTAGGTTCTAGGTGAACTTAGTAATCACGACTTCACACTGAAACTTCGGTAAACGTCATGTAGTTATCCGATACTAAGCAAACAATTTGTGACAAAAGTTTACTTCGTTAACATAATTTTTTTACTTGTTAGCCATATTTAATTTTGATCTTGAATTCATTTATTATGCTGACTGGAAAGTAACAGCCAAACAAAAAGTATTAGTTTCCTAACATTTTCATTGTTCCATTTGTTTCATTTGACCACACATTTGATTACCAGTTAAATTTAAAACAGTATAAGCTGAATATAGGATTAACGTGGTAATTTGACAGCATATGTATTTGTGTACCTTACGAACTACTTTCGGTTCAGAAATAATTATTTAGTTAGCTATAATTGATGTCACTGGTATTTAACTTATTACCATTATTTTTATAGTTGTATGTAGTAGAGATTATTATTTTTTGTTATATCGAAAAATGTTGGTTAACAAATGTATTCACTTCCTGTCTCTGTTTCATTTAGACTAACCTTGAAATGTACTTATTTTCTGGTTGTTTGCTTTGTTTCTGTTCTACTTTCGTAAAATTCCTATTTTCAAATGCTTTTTTAATTGCTCACACAAACTAGACTAATGCTATTGAGTTCTGATTGGTGAATCAGTGAAAATTTAATTGGCCTTTTGAGAAATATATACAAATTCACATTATTTAAGTGAACAACATCCACTATTTAAAGCAAATCTCTGTAACACTGTCAATGTTTTTCGTTCAGCTAAACTAATAAATTTGAATTTTTATCCAAATTAACTCAAATTAGTATTTTGATGATACTTAAACAAATAAATAACATAATCAGATTACATTGAAATAGTTAGTTATAGAAGTCAGCTATTTTTTAGTTAATCCATAATTACATACATCACAGACTCATGCAAGTGGTTCAATACTTTAGGCTGGAATTAATAGACAACGTTGGTTATTTGAAAATCTGAGTATGGGTATTTGTACGTCATGCTGTCATAGAAGTAAGTGATAATCAACATTGTTACATGTGTGAAATATATATTTCATCACTTCTGCAATACAAACTGGTTCATTGAATTTTTGTAACATTCTTTTAAGTATGATATCACTGTGACTGAATATAATTTTTCAGAAAATTTATCTAATAAAGAGTGGAATAACCTATAGATAAAATATAATCACTTTAAAATGTTATTGTCATTCTCACACAGATATTTCCTAAATAATTTTCCAATTAACTTTATTTTGTCTTCGTGACATTGTGTATTATGTAAGTTAACTTATTAGTAATACTATGTTGGCAATTAACCTGTACGATAAAATTAACCATGGAGTGAAAACTCTAAGTATACTAAATAGGACATCAAGCATACTAAAATATAAAATGTTAGTGAATGTTAGCACTCCAGTAGCTATTAGTTGTTAAAAATAAGAACATTCATAGATGAATATCTAAAGTATTGCATTTACTCTGTATATCCGAAATTTTTCAACGTGATCTTATAAAATCGGGTAGATTTTGTATTTCAAAACCACCTGATGTTTCTTTTCACAACTTTAACGCCGAAATAGGATTAATTTACATTGTTCATTCTGCTTCTTACTAACTAGCTGTGCATAAAATTATTTGCAGCAGGAATGTAGTAAAAAGTTATCAAAAAATTAACATTTTATGATCATTTTGAAATGTATGGCGCAAATACATCACAGTTATGTCTTCTGACTGTCCTGTCAAAATGAGCAGCTCAGTTTATTTGTCAATGAAAATGTTTTCATGAGAAAAGTTCATGTGAATATTTTAGTCATTCTGATCAATGGACTACCTCGTTCACTCTAAATTGACCCTTTTAGATTCCATTTCAGGCTAGGACAAACCGATATCGTTTACCGTCAGCTATAAGTCTCAGCATTAAGACCATGACATCCGTATTTGTTTTTACAAAACCTAATTAAATGCCACAAAATTTCCAGGATATTTTTAGCAAATCATCGTTCTTTTCAGTTATAACTAAAAAACAAACACAGCAAACAGCGTTTAGACTATTTTTTACAAACTTTACTCCTTTACTACAAATTGTACGATTTAATAAAATTATTTCAACTATCCGCGGTATAAATCGGTGTTCGTCACACAATTCGAAGACATCTATTTTTAATAGACAGTAGTATTTGGATTGTCATATATATACATATATATGAAATTTCGGATTTCTTCATTATTGAATTATTAGATTTTCGAGTATCCATAGACTAACTCAAACTTCAAAGTAAATAGTGGGCATTGTTTAAGTAACTGGGTGTAACAACCACTATTACTTTTTTTTAAATCAAATTAAAACCTATTATGAAGCTTCGACTCATTATTTTAAGCATTCATAAAACTGATTTGTTTTTGAATACATCCTGATAAGAAAACAAAACAGTCTTGCTAAATGACTTTTTTTGAATTAATAAATAATTTCGTGTATTGAATATATTGTGAACTATTTGCTTATTCATCATGGTGAATAGATTTTCTTTTTTTCGTTTACTATACTCATCATCATAGGCTTCAATGTTTAGGGCGTATCATTTTGTTTGTTGTTTCACTGCTTTTTTCTAGCCTTTAAAGCTTTATCCTCAATTTTTCTACTTTCCATTTTAATTAAGAAGCAATAAATGGCAAAATTTATGTAACTTGAAAACTAAAAGTTTTATGTAACCGCGGAAATCCCTTGAAGTTAATTTGGAGAAATCATTGTATTTTCAATGTAATAGTAATAATTTAACATTAAATGAAATGTATATTTTAAACTTTTTAAAGTAGTTGTCATTTAGATACCATGTTAAGTTGACTGATAAATTCTTTGCGGTATACTTCATACTCTCAGTTATTATTAGTGAAAAGGTGAACATAAATGAGATAGAATTTGTTAATTATTATAAGCGAGGTTATAATATTAATAATAAGCAATGTGATTAACTGTTAATAAAAAGTTAACCACATTACAGTGACTGATGGAACATAAAAATTTGTCATACGATGAAATAGAATAACATATCTAAGCGAACACTGTTGTTTCCACTTACATCTTCATGCTTTTCCCTAATCTACAGTAATATTTATATGCGTATGTGGAAATATTAGACCAGTCAAGACAATTTATAAGACAGTTGTAATAGTGAAACAGATTACTTACCTAGAGCTGATAAATAAAATGTACATAATGATAGTATGATGATAGGTGTACTAGTTGCGATTAGAATAATTAAGGCTTGGAACAATGTCTCATAATGGAGATTAGGTGAATGACTGGGATTTCGACCTATCAATAAAGACTTTATATATTGAAAATTAAATATGACATTTATGTCATTCATTCAAACATTGAGAATCACTTGGTGGCCAAAACAAAGATGAATATTGGTTTTCTACTAATATGCGACCCATTGGACCTGATGACAAAAGACACACTGTAAAGAAGTTAGCCAGCTCCTAGACGGAACAACATATTTTCGCTCATACTGGTCAGTGTGGACAATGGCTAACTGAAGTACAAACTAGAAAATTTCGAAATGGAATGGAGACAAGCTTGGTGCTTCATTTATGTGACAGATATATTTCAATCCACCTAAAAATGGAGATGGATCCAGTGAGGAGATAAAACAGTCATCATGAATAGGCAAACGACCGTCAAACAAATTTAGAACAACAACAAACCAAAATCCCAGCCGACAAAACAAACTGTTGGTT
The DNA here is from genome assembly GCA_944470395.2 of Schistosoma turkestanicum. Lineage (NCBI taxonomy): Eukaryota > Metazoa > Platyhelminthes > Trematoda > Strigeidida > Schistosomatidae > Schistosoma > Schistosoma turkestanicum. The sequence continues at coordinate 41,262,238 of OX103971.1, forward strand.
AATTACCAATAAATCATAACAGCTTACTTCTCACTGAGGTATGTATGATGATGTTCACCAGAAGGATAATGAAGTTTTACGACTAAATCATCCAGCTTACAGAAAATAGCATCTTCAAAATAACTGGAATGATGCTATCGTATATTTAAAATGCTCATCTGATCCTTATTAATTAATCATCAGCTTAACAATCTGAATTGGGATGAATAAATAAATTCAAATAGTAATAATGAGTAAAACAATAAGTATGGAACTTGAAGTTATAAATATAATTAATAAATCTATTACTGTTTAAAAAATTGTAATTTTTATATTTTAAGCGTCAAGCGAACTTATACTTGATGGCAACAACTGTTAAGTACTCATATCAAAGGTCGAATATTTTTACATAGAATATAGATATATGGATAGATATCGAATATAGATACTCTTCATTTTGTTTTCTAGATTTCCTTTCTTTGTTATCTTTGTCTCCGTTCATACAATAACATGCTTCTCGCATAACATGCATTATCTCACTTTTTTAAAAATATGAAATCATCTAATGGAATATTTCTTTCCTCTTTTTTTCTGTACTCAATTTATTGATTGGCTACTTCGTTCAGTGAATAGTCTGTTTATTTCCGGTGTAAAATTAAATAAATTAAGCTATTTAACAGTCGAGTGGTTCTGCTTGTTGTTTTATTCTTGCATTAGATATTGACTATGGAAAAAGGTTTTATAGTTTCTACATCAGTTAATGCAGAATCAAATATTATCTTTTCAAATTTATTGGTAAATTGTGATACGCAATTTTGCGTATACTTACGGACAAGTAAATAAGCATTTAATCAGTGTTAGGAAATCTGATTAATCTGTGTATGCTAATTCAATTGGTAATTGCATTTTACTATCGTATCATTACATCATAATTTTTTCACGTTAAATCATTTAGGAACATTTTCACAAGTTGACTGTTTGAAACAATAATACTATTCTGTTGTTTCTATGTACACTGTTACCACTTGTATATAATTACAAATGGTCGTTTACAACCCTATCCATTACATCACTTTTTTTTAATGAATGACAAGAATGCACTCTCATTCTGGCATGAGTTTATTTAGAGTTATTTTTTCGTCTCCTTTAACATTTTTAAAATTAAAACAAACTTTCTACACCAAATAACCATTGGATTTCGTGTATGAATCATTTTCACTCCAGTAAAAATGAGAGTGTATGATTGATATTTATATACACACCGAAAGGTTGATCACTACTTATTTCCCTCTTATTCACACTAAAGCAAATGAATTTTTTATTCTTTTCTGTGAATATTATAACTACGTACATAGTTATAATGTATAAGCGTTATTAAATTGAAACAAAAAATGTTCGGTTAACGTTTCTTATTTAATAGACTAGGGATATTTCATGTTTATGTCACATAAACTATAACAAACCATTATAAAGAGTGGTATTACCAAATTTTAGTTATATTGCTCATTTTAATCAAAATAGAATAACTTTATAAATCAGATTATTTCACCTAGTATTTACAAAAGAGACTAAAAACCAAAGCTGTACAATATCTGATATATTTAAATATTAATTCGAGAATTTTCATTATACAGTTATGTAGATTTTTAAGCCTTCATTTCTGTCATCTTTGTTCACTAATCTGTCCTTTAATGAAAGTTGTCATTGCTACTGGACACTGTGATGTCAGTATTTCTTCCGGATTTTTTTTTGGTTGGCTATTCTCTGTCTATGTCTAAGTTAATAACAGTTAATTGTTAAACGAGAGGAAGAAGCCTAGCTCCAATTCCCCCCATCCTCAGTTACAAATATTCATCATCTTTATCAAGTAATAATAAAGTAATACTTAGTAACTTTACTTGAAATACTTTTTTATGCATGTCTGGAATCTAAACATCTGTTTATCATTTTTTTCACAATTCAAAACATCTGTAGAGCATTTTCATGGAAAAATGATGGTCGGGACGGAAGACTTGACTAGGAAAGTAAAATATGAAAACTTGCGTACAAATACAAAAGACAAATCACAAATTATTACAGAAGAATGTCACTATGCTAACGCCAGTGACTACAGTCAATTAGCAGGAAAACCATCTTCCAAATGTAGTCAATTTAAAGTTAATTTATTTAACAATAATCAACAAAAAGAAGGTAATATACCTAATGGTCACTTGTTACCTGCAGCTGATGACAATGAGGATGATATAAATAATAATAATGATGATAATTCAAAAGCAAAACAATATTCTATAATAAAAACACATTCAAAGTATTCTACTGAAACTTACTCACACTTACATACCCTACAACGATTATCAACTTTAAGTTGCCTTAATTCTGAAATAATTCAATTAGTTATGCCAAGTGTATTTGAACTACTCCAAATAGATGAGTTACGCTCAAATCAAGAATTGTTTGAAAGATTAAAGACTATACATTCATGTATGCAAGAGGTGATCTCTTCCAACAATCCAAAACATATGCTACTTTTAAGTATGAATGATCGTCAAACTATTTATGATTGTTTACTAGCTATTAGTCTAGTTGACAAAGAAGCATTTCAAAAATCTGCCTTAGCTGTATGGCCGAATTCAAAATTGACTGAAACACTGAACACACTTCAGTATGCACGAGATAATTTATTTCTATCCATTCCAGAAAATCATACTGTTAATGTGAATAACAATAATAATAGTTATGGTATTATAATTAAACCCCAAGAATTTAATCAAATCAAAAGAACATTATTAGAAATAATTAAAAAAGATGAAAAAATGTCATTTTCCCAGTACAAACAATATATGTCTGATAGCATTGAAGAAGCTATTAATTCCTTAGAACAAATAGATCCGACGATTTCATTTCAACGAAATTCCCAAGTAAATTTAGACATTATTCAACATTTAGACAACATAATAAGTTTAAATCATGGATTAATTGTTAATCATGGAATTGAAGCTGTCAGACAAAGTGTTCAAAGTGAAATTCAAAGTGATCAGTGTGTGTTAAAAAGGCAAGCTGCTATTGATATTGTTACTGCTTTAAAACTCGTTGAAGATGAATATGATAATTCTGTTACAACTGCCATGACTAGTGATAATAACACTCAAAATACACCAAACATTGACCACTTAAAGTGTATTCATAGATGTATTATGAAACAGTTATCAGAAAAGGAAACAGATAATTTTATAAATCAAAATATTATTTGTCAATCCAGTGATATAACTTTACTCAAAAAAGCTTTTACAAATTATCTAATTAAAATAAATTGTTGCTTAAAAGCATTCCAACAGAAAGAGTCTCTTGTGTTTGAAAACATAGGTCCTAGAATTTCTCAAATAACTTATGAGAACACACCTACGAGATTTCAACATATTCTCACTCCGATCAGTGAACATTGTACTCCAGAAACTAGTTTATATGAAACAGACACAATTTCCAATGATTCTATTGTTAAAAGTAACCTGATCTTTAAAAAACAACATCTAAATAACATTTTAAATGAAATGAATCATAACATAACTGTTTGCTCAAAAGAAGAAAATAAAGGAATATTGGTCAGTTGTAACACCACATTAAGAAATATTTCAGAATCTATGAGAAGTGAGCTTCCAGATTTATCTACCTATATTGATGAAACTCAGAGTAAACATGATGACAGTTGTACAGTATCTGATCTGAATGCATCATATATCACTGTATCAAATCAATTTGAATCGGAAAGGAATTTCTTTGTTGACTCTTCTGTGATAGCACCGATTGTCAGTTATTTGAAATCGAAATTGCTTGAAAATACAGGGAATAATTTTATTATGGTTGACGATAGTTATTCTCCTCGTACATTAAAGGATGTTAAACAAGTTAGTAATTATTTAGTCCAATGCCTGAATGCGAATTCTGAAAAACCTGTCAAGCTAACTAGTGCATATATAGATCTTTTAAATAGATTATTCAGTGCAGATCAGTCAACTTACAGTTGTATTTTGAAAAAGCAATTAGACTCATGTATAAACTTAAAAGAGACAAGTAACTCAGATTTTGCATCAGAAAACTTGTCAGTGGTAAATGAAGAACTATCTTCTCTAATTAACAATATAACAGAGAATGAAGACATCATAACGAATAAAGCATTCGTTGAAAAACTGTGCTCAGCTGTGACCAAGTATCGTTTACCCATTTTACCAGAAAAATATCCATGTTTATCGAATATTATCAGTAATCCAAATCATATAAAGCTGATTTTAAACAGCTCTCCATTGTTTAAACCACAGTTAAGTGATGAACTAAAACAATTTCTGGAAGTACTACAAATTGAATTGCAGTCAGAAAATATTGTATATAATGACAGTTTAGTCAAACAACCATTCCATTTTCCGATAACCACCAATTCTCTGTCGGAAAAATCAAATGATGAAAGCCTTTCATCGAGACCAACAATGTTTATTCAAACTATGATATCACTATATATTTTAGATTTGTTTTGTTCCTTACCTGATGAAATAAATAAGTTGATTTACCTTTTAAGTATACGTCAAAATTTTCAGTCATTAGTTGATTTTTGTGAATCACCATCCATGCATTGTTCACCCATCTGTATGAAATTAAAATCATTATTAAACTTAAGCATATTATCTCATCAAAATGAACTGCCTGATAAAACTGTTGCAGGTGATACCAATGGTAGTGTCAGTGTAACTCAAATGTTTAACAATATGTTACCATCAATTCAAGTTACTGTGAACGCAACTAAAACTAGTAAAACATATCAAAATCAATTTCATAATCTTCTAATTCAAACAAGAAACAAGGTTATCAATAAAAGGTATTACTTTGTCAATGGAGAAACGGATGATATAACATGTGGGATTCTCATAACTTTGACTTCTGTATTCATTACAGGTCTCGAAACTATGAGTCCATATGAAATTGCTAAAATAATCGGAAAATTCACTGAATTTTATCATGCTCTTATCAATTCGAAATTCGCAAAGATATCAGAGGATACTTCCACGTCAGTAGTCTCTTTTCTATCAAGTGGATTATGCAATGACTCACTTTCTAAATATCATTATCGACGTGACCAAATGAATCTGACAGATTTAAATCGTTCTATTTATCGGGCTGCATCTGACTGCCTTTCTGAGTTGTCTATGTACGAAAGGATGGCATTTCTCAATCCACTTGTGCTACTTGGTATTTTGCTTTCACAAAGACGTCTACATTACAATTTAATAGACTTAACGTCAACAGAAGCAAATATACTCATCAGTATACTTCTGCTTTTCCGATCAAAATTTTATATTAACCTCCAAACTACCTTAACAAATATTACAAAAAAACTGATGAAAGCAATTCAGAACACCAGTCCAACACTTTTACCTTACAAACTCAATTACATTTCACTAGGATTTTCACCACATTTTACGTCAGTACCTGATTTGTGTCTAGTCAAACAAAAATTACAGAATAATAGAGAAAAAGCGCTTGTTCCATATGTATCATCTACCAACCAATTAAATCATCATCTAGAAACTTGTAATATCACATCATCTGACATAACAATTGAAAAACCTGTCGAGTACAATCATACGAAAGATGAAATAATAACTGAAACTTTTGTCAATCATAACTTACATTTGCATATCTTAATGTTAGAGGAAATTTTAAGTCAATCAACAACTGAAGGTTTATCTTGTGCATTAAAAATAAAACCACAAAATTGTAAATTCCTCATAAACTGTTTATCGGATATTGTTTCTTGTCCTATATTAATTCCAACGGACATGGTGAAACTAACGCAACAAATCATACAAGAAATTCATTCAAAAAAATTTTCTAATAGTTATGAGATTAGTGAAGAAACATCAACTAAATTTATTACTTACTTCAAAAGCTTATCCAATAAATTAAAAGAAAAATATATTAAATTAGAAAACGGCAAAATTATAAATCCAACTGAATTCCAAACAGTTGAGAATGATGATTCTGTTGACAGCATACATGATATTGTAAATTTGAATACAGTTTTCGCGGTAGCTGAAAATAAAATCCGACCAACAACTTGGTTCGCTATAAGATATCAGAGAGAAGTTACAAATAAGTTTATATCCCTAGAAGGATGTCTTATGAACGAGAAAAATGATTTGGAAATACTTCACAATTCCACAAATTTTAATAACTTCAGCGATCAGATAATTTTATTGACACATTTAAATAAATTAAAAGTAATCTTTGAAAGCACAAACCAAAGCGAATTTTGTTTATTGGATGCGCAAAATACAGAAATGTTATTGTGTATGCTAGAAATCATTAAAAATCAAACAGATATCATGGAGGCACTAAAATTAGATCAAGAATTCTTAAGTTTATTCAAATTAAATGTTATTCAAAGCTGTATAAATTCTACCCCATTTATAATCAATTCGAAAACTAAATTGAAACTACAAAACATTCTTGAAAAGTTATGTTACACTCAGCGTGGTAATATCGAAAACATGATATCAGATTATTTCAAAGATTTGTGTTTGTCAAATGATATACAGTTTAGTAGTCGATCACTAAATAATCTGATTCTTGGCCAAGTAGCTTTACTAGCATATTCAAAACAACTAAATCTATCAAATGTTCATGCTGATTCATTATATGAATATTGTCTGTCCTATCAAAACTCAGAAAATATGGATGCATCATGTGAACAAATCATATCTTTTACCAATTTTTTATCAAATATTATCAATATTTCTGATGTCCTTAACCAAGAAAGCCTTACTAATAATAATACACTATATTCAAAGCTAGAGATATATAAAGAATTTTATAATCGCATCAGAACAAGTAAAGTTATCGTTAATTCAACATCAGCATATGAGATTTTGTTCAGAACCATTGAACTTGAGCATTTATCACGGTTATATTCATTTCAAATACAGTGTATACCAGAATCTTTAAAATGTTCATTAATTAGTATGTTAGCCTTCGGTGAACAATTTTTCCCATTTACGCTAAAAGTCGAAGAACAGATGCACTTAGATTGTATTGCAGAACAACTTAATAATATGACAAATGCGATAACAAATACACATACAGCTGCTGATCCTATTGCATTGATGACAGCCGATGAACATCCCATCATATCTGGAAACACAGAAAAGTGTGAAGCTACATTATTAGTACCAAATGTGAACAGCCAACATGTATTAATGAATACAAATGCTTCATTAGTTTCTAAGGAGAGCACATTAAAAATTGCTGAAAGCCACAGTGATCCTGAATTTCATGATATACTATTGAGCAGTGAGCTGAACGTTGCCCAAAATAAGGAAGAATTCATGATTTCAGCTATCAGGAAGATTATTGACATATATAATAATTCATCCAAATCTCATACTTCAGACATCATTAAGAATTCGGAATTGAAACTCTCTGAGAGCATTAAAATGGCCAATTTATTTCATGAAGTTTACTCAAATGAACAATTGATGGATCAACTGACCACTAATGAAATCCAAAATATTAATGATATTTACTTTAAACTAACACCGAATAACTTTATATCTCAAATAGCCAATACATCTGAATTATTGAAACCAGAAAATATGACTAAACAAAAGATATTACCTAATTTGAAATTGTATACCTCAGAAACAGATAGTGAAATACAAGATATATTAGATGCTGATATCAAAAACTCCGACTACATAATTTCTGTTATGTCAAGTCAGCAAAGTGAAGACTCAGATGAACAGATACCAACTGATAAGTTCTCAACGAAATCAACTGTAGGAGAACAAGATATCGACATTAAAACTGCTTCAATACTCATTTCTACAATACAATCGTATTTAAAACTAAAACCTTTAACGACGATTCAAATAATCCCATTATTTTCACTATTAGAAAATATCAATTCACAGTTAGAAATATTAGATATACAAGATGTCTCATCATATCCAACAATTAAGTTGTCTTCCAGTGATCTCAAACCACTAGCTACAATTTCTACCAGTATTAAATCTCAAATCTCACAAGAAACTATGACATCATGTACAGATTTATTGAATTATAAAATTCTTTTTGATATTATTTCTTGCAATACTTCAATTTGGAAAACAGAATCTGCTATTGCCTATAGTGCCTTACACGGTCTCCTATCCTCAACCACCACTCCCTCTAAATCTTGTTCCAATGATTTATGTTTGTCTTTTATAAATGATGAGAAAGTACTTTTTATATTAGAACAACGCCTATTACATTATTATTATTATTATTCATTAGAGGAAAAACAATCATTTATTCTGACTGACAGTGAAATAAGGTCATGTAAAATTCTTCTTCAAACACATGAATTTCAAATAAAATCAAGAATTTTGCAAAAAATTAAAAAGGCACAACATTTAGTTAATCAATCGAATGAATACAATTGTGAACTTGATGAAGAAGTATCATTTTTTCAGGATATTTACTACTTAATACTTATATGCTTGCCGAATTTAATTACAGATAATGCAGAGTTCTTACAAATGCTAATTAACTTACTAGTAATACATCGTTTTATATGTGATTCGAAAAATTTTGCACATTGTTTGAAAATTATTTTTAATTCTTATGATGTTTTAGACATTTTTGAAAAACAAAGTTGTTTGCAAAATTTCTTCGAGATACAGTCTTCCAGTCTTGCATCATCCAAACACTATATGATTCTTTTCTCCAAAATCTTAGATCGTTTTGTGAATTCTGGTATATTTAATCGAAGTTTCTCTTCCGTAGATATTTCTTTACTAGTAAGTCTACTACAAAGAATCCAATCATATATATCAAGTGATGTAGAATTATCATTTCATTTAAAGCACTTAATCTCTAGATTACTATATGTTTTTGTCACAGATCAAAATATTTTCATAGATAAACATAGTAAATTGTTAATAAATGATTTATGTGAACACCTAAAATCAATCTCAATGATTTTGCAAGAATATATATCTACTGAAGGTTCTAAATTCTTAGACATAATTAACAAACAAAATGAGTGTAATCAGTCAGATTATTATCAACCAATTGTCAGATCGCTTGAAACAGTTTTATTTAATCCAACGGAATTATCAACTGAACCACTGAGAGCTAAGCAAATAGCCTATATAGTGAAAAATTTAAATCGTTCTGGAGATTGGCTATTGAAACAATCATTTATTGCTCAACCTATTGGAAACAGCCTAAATATTCTTTGTAATGCTGATAAACATGAAAATACATCATTTGCGAATCTATCAATTATTTTTCAATGTATACAAGTAATGGAAAACCATCTCAATAAAAATATTATGGAACCATCCGTTTCTCATATGATAAATAAAGAAGATGCTGCAGCTCTAAGCACATCGCTTTCATGGTTTTTAAGTGGAAATCTAGATTTCTTGAGTGATATTGTTGATAATGCTTTAGAAGAAAATGTTTTTATCAATTCACCTGAGTCCTGGACTAATTTGATGCTGCTAGAAATGTGGTATACCTCCATAGCTTGCGCTCGACCATTCTATCATATTTCACAACAAACGCATTCAAAACTAATAAAATTAGCAAAGCTCGAAATTAATCGCCTAACTGAATTTTGGAAACCTCGTTTAGATTTATACTCACAAAAACAAAGAACAGTTATCATTCAAAAGCTTTCAGTCAGCACAGAGTGTGACTTAACTGCTGAAGTGACTAATCAAGAGTTGAAGAATGCAATCCAATTATCATTGTTGAGTGGGCGATTGAATGGACCGAGAAGCGCTTGGATATGTGTCAACGTTTTAAATGAGTTACAAAATGAATGTGAACATGAGTTCGTCAGTATTTCGAATTCGGAAAAGGAAGCATTACGCTACGCTTTATGTTCAAACACAACAATCAGTTCCTGTGAGTTAATTCCAAATACTGATATCATTGCATCAGTAGTTTACTTAAACTCTTTTTTATCTAAATTATCTTCATTACCATCTTCAGAAAATCCTGAATTATTTCTCATTCAACCAACTGATGCAGCTCCTTTAGCCTCCAGCATACAAAATATCTTAAAATTTATTCATCCAGATGTACATAAACCACTTGCTCTTCATTCCCTCAGTGAAATTGAATCTTACTTATGGATTTCATCTGCGAATCTGGAAGCTTCATGGATTTCAAATTTTGAATCTTGTTTAATCGATGAATATAATAAAAAGGCTTTACAAATAGTATTCCGAAATGTTCAAAGTGAATTAATTAATTTACTGAATGAATTTGACGAAGAAAATTTTATAAAACCAAACTTAATACAAATACCTATTGAACCAATAAACCGAAAAAATCTTTCTCAACTATTAAGAGTTTCTATATTATTAAACCAGTATCCTGTCAAACATACAATAACTATGCTAAATCATTTCCAACATCTTCATGATATATCATGTTCAGTACTACCAGTGCAAACAATTTCTTATTTAAGATATTTTGTAAGTTGTATTTTAACAAACAAATATAATAATCATTTGCAGAATAGTTACCATGAAACTTCAACTGATATAACTTCATTAACAAATTCATGTACCATTGACAGATTGGATAGTAGTTTAATAAACTGCTTTTTATATGTAGATATTTCTAATCTAAATCTGCCTCAAGATTGTATGCCAATTATACAAGCAATATTAATATATTACAATACATGTGAAGAACTGGTACAATTTTTGAATATACTGCCAAAACATTGTCGTCAACATTTAATTAGTTATTTGTTTCAATTGTTTTGCATAAATCTTCATAAATATACTACTAGTTTATTAAAAGTCATTAAGAATGAAGAAGAATTTGAAGAGCTTGATATTAACACTCATCAATCAATTCCATTGTTGCTTCATTTTTTAAAACATCTAATACCAAAAGATATTAAAAAACAAAATAAACACAATGAATTTTTATCCGTCGCAACTATGTCCACAGATGTAAAGTCTCAGTCTCATATTTTTGAACAAAGTCTCGAACGATTGCTTAGTGTCAATTTAAATGATTTGAGTTCATGTGATTTAATACAACTGATCATTGATTCAGATCAATTACACCATAATTTAACTTTTTCAAAAATATTTCATGAGGATTTGGAATACATACCACATTTAAAATATTATCTGTGTAGTAGTTTAATCCGTAAATTATGCAGCTATTCACATTTATCGATTGAAGAATCTTTCCCTCAGACAAGTCTAAGTATATCTTATGAAGAAATCTCCATAAAGTTAAAAAATAATATAAATAAAATCTTCAACAATTTGTCATTAGATAACGATCAAACAAAAATATGTTCACTTAACAGTGGTCTAATCGAATCAATCAATGGGATGGATGAAATCAAATCTGATATCATTTCTGATAATTTGACTAACTTTTCTAGTTGTGAAGATTTATTATATCCAATAGAAGATGTTCGACCTGAAATAAATCGTCTAAATCATTTGTTGACTATTAACAGTTTGCAACCAAATGAAATGTCTGCAATTCTCTCATCCATAGTTATTTTACGTGATGCATCAATTCATTTACCATCAGATTTAAAGGATTATGCACGCTTCTCAATGAAAGAAGAAAATGCTTTAAACAAGTTACAAATGTTGATCGATCAAAAGACAATTGGTAAACTTGATAGACAATTAAAACACACATTATTATTACTGAGTCAACGTTTAGGTCTTCTAGCCATACAAGCAAATAAAGATTTACTACGTACAGGTTTAGAAATATGGTTGAATGCCTCATTAGAAAATGAGTTGATATTCACTAAGCAACAAACTCAACAAATCTATTATGCTATGTACTTAGCAGAGCAAATAAATAATCAAGAATATACATTACAAAATAATTTTTGCAATACGTTTGATTTAGTTGAACAAGTTATTCTACAGTTAAAACCACTGGTCACTTCTAAATTTGGTGCTAAAATCGAAGGTCCTCATAGCTTATGTCCAATCGTTACTCTATTCCTAGAGCATGCATTACAGTTGTTAGAACATGTAACATATTCTTGCAAAGTTTCAACAAATGGAATTCCAGACAATTCGTTTGATAAGCAGCATTCTACAGCTGAAAACTTATGGAACTTAATTAGTCGTCAGTCACCAGAAATTATCGAAGATGAGTTAAGTAGTCCCATCCAAACTCTGTTAAATGATAGCTTTGAAGATCAAACTGATGCGGCAAAATTTTCCAAACAAACTAATAACAAACCTTCTCAGAGACTAAAAAGACATCCTAAAATTGATGAATGTAATACACCTGAAATTAGACAATGTTATAACAGTAGTCTGAATTACGGTAAAAATGACTATTTCCAGCTAAACAATCACGTTTTATTTAACAATTCACTGTCACTACTTGCTTTATACGATGAAGAAAAAAGACGTTTGTTGAGTTGGGAAGAAATGACTGAAACACGTCTGCGCAAAGCATGTGAAAGAGTTGAAAATTTATTGAGAGTAATCCCTGAACATATTCATCTACAGGACAATCCTGACCATACAGTCACACAACTTAAAGAAGAAATAGTACTGTTAAAAGGTCAATTACACACTATGATGAAACAGAAAATACTAAAAAGAGATTATCTTATTCATTCAAATAGAAGCAGTTCAGTTTTAAATAAAAATGAACAAGGTGAATACTTGTTCGACAGTTCACTGTATACTCAAGAAAATCAATTCGATCTCCAAGAAAAACTTAATTTCGACTATATTCAACTGTCAGAACGTGATAGCCGCAGAAAAAAAGCATCATTGAATTGCAGATTGTCATCCAGTACGTGTTCACTGAAAACTTTTCAGTCCCTAAGCAAACGTATCTATCAGAGTCATTTGGTTTCATGTAAACCCGTAACGCCGGATTACGTTTGTACATCACCACCAAATATTGATAAGAGGATTTTACAAAATTCATTTGATCGATTACATGAACTTATTGAAATTCGTCGAGCTGTTGTCGCTGGATCTCGAGAAGAATTACGTAGATTAGGAATACATTCTAGTCTGTCAGCAGCTTGTTGTAAGCCATTTGCATTAACTCGTCCACGGGACAACAGATCATTTATTTTACCGAGCACTAGCAGTCATGTGGAATGGTTATCAAGTAGTCAGCAAAATATTAATAGGAAACGCATTTATACTACTCATCTTTTTCGATCTGCGGATGAGTATTCGAGAAGTAATCAAGTTATAGAGGACTTGGAAAACAAGTTAGGACAACTTGAAGAACAAATACTACCTCACAGATCAAATGGTTCAGTTGTACAGTAGGTGAGTAGTTCATCGTACTAGTATGTTTACTAATTGGTCTATTACTTTCTTATAAAGACAATAATCTTTCTTGCCTCTTTTTATGTACTAAGTTATATTTCATCGATAATATTTGTGTTTTATTTAAACTATAAAAATAGTTATAAAAATAGAATTCGGATTTCGCTCGTTGAATTCCCAGTACACTGTCACTGTCTCTAAATATTCTTACTTATAAATGACTTTTAACTAATTAGTATATGCCACAATCTGGTAGTATTAACATTTATTCTATTTCTCTTGATCCTTTATCCTCTTGTGTAAGGCTGTAAAGGGGTTTCACAGTTAGATTGGGTGAATGTTAACACTGCGTAATGAATGAAGAATTCAAGACTAAATAAACAATAGTATATTTGGAGAAGACAGTTAAGTAGTCACATATGTACATCCAATCTTCAAACTTTCACTAGCAAAACAAGCAGATTATTAGCTGTCTTGTCCCACATGTTTTCTGGCTTTTAAAACACTGTGCTCACGCCATATATTTGGATCCGACACTCTTTACTTCGGTACGAACTTACGAGTGTAGCTCCACTGCACACCACTTATTAGCTACTTTTTGAGTTGTATCCACCAAGCCTTTGAATTGGCGTTTAAACAGAGACTCGTTTTTACTTAGGTTTTTGTACTCAGTGACTATTATTCGTTTTCCCCCGTACTTTTCAAATACGAAACACGCGTCATTTATCTTAAACAATAGTGATTTACCCGTGAGACTGTTTCATCGATTGTGCTACTTAAATCCATGACACCATTAAAACTCAAAAGCGACTCCGTTATCTTAGAAATAAACTTGAACTGCTTCAAAGAGTACAGTATTATTGAGCTACTGTCTTAATATCAAATGGATGTCATTTGCAGTGTTGGTCGCTTTGTGATGTCGGTGATATGCATTAACTTTTGTTCAACAGAAACTGCTTCAATCATCTGTTTTATTTTACAAGTCGTGCAATTATAACAGAACTCTTAGAATTACATTTTGAAGCTAGTCCCTAATTAGCACCGAGTTGACTTGATTAAACAGTTTCGAGAATGTACATGCTAAGAGTGATATTCTCCATAAAATTACATTCTCCCCATTTTACCACTGTGGTTCAGGATCAAGTATTAAATAACAGTGATTGTAATATTTTTACAACTAGTTCAAACTAAATTTTATTATTTTACTAACCATTTTGTATGCTGATGTGACTTATTATATGTTTGACCCATTTTGTTACAGTATTCGAAACAAAATGATATATTAATTTAATAATGAAGAAGATCGTTGTTCAAAGATTGTATAGTTACTTACTTATTTACACCAGTTATGCTAATGGAGCAAATCGACCGATCAGCATTGACCGAACATCACTGTCCTGGGTCTTCCTCTCATGTTCTACACAGCTGCCATTCATTCTCTTCATGTTTGTCTTTAATTTTCGCCTCAATATGTGCTTTGGTCTACTTTTTTCCTTAGGGCCGGCTTTGTGATGCGATTGGACGATTTACGCAGTGTATGTCTTATCTGCCACTAGGGCCTTTTGCTAATTTCTTCCTTATCTGGTTTGTTCACTGATAGCTTTTGAAGTCTTTCAAGCTCCGCCTGCACACACGAGAACGGTTTTTTAAGTTGTATTGAAAATTGGGACTTCAGTGTTGGTTGACAGTTGTTTTGAGTTCCGTATGTTCTGCACTTGTAGAAATGCTTCCTTTGCTCTATTGACACGTGTCTTCACATCTATATCAGATCCACTTTGCTCATCAGTGATGCCGATCAATGTTTCACCTTACCTAGAGCTTCTCCACCAAGTTTGATCTGCTTGGTGCATGCTGTGTTGCATCGGTGGATCTTGCTTTTATTTTTAAGTATATTGAAAGCTACTGCTGCATGGGTTGCAGATGAATTATACATCTTCATCTGCCCTTGTTGTTATGTGTGGGATAGAAAAGTTATATGCTTTGAAAAGTCCAGATAAATAGCTGCATCCATACTTCCCCTGCGATATAGACGTCTCCATAATTTATTCACTCACCAGAATAAAGAGAAACAGTGAGAGTAAGCGACCTTGTCTTAAACCGATCTTCTTTTGTAATGAGTCTGAGAGCTGTCCTCCATAAACGATTTTGTTGTTTAATCTATCACTAGAATTACGTGTGACACTGACTATCTCCTCAGGCATACCACTGCGTCGAAGAAGCCCCCATAATGCCATCCGTCGAATGCTTCCTCGTGTTTAATGATCTAGATTTGAGACTGAAGTTACATCCGCAGATAGTGCACACTACGCGTACTGTAGACTGGAACGTGAGAACGAGGTCTCTGACGTATCTAGCGTAGGGTCCGAAAGAAACGTAGGGATCCCGGCAGTGAGTTTGACAAGTCTAGCATTGATTCTCGACTATCATTATTGTGCACTGGTTTGAGACAATCAATGCTGACCGTGTCCATCAAACTTGAAGGTCTTTCGTGACGAGAGATTACGTGAAAAGATCCTTCGTAAGGCTTTTGCAAAGGTTTGCGTACCAAACCTACTCGTATGAAAACATATAAATAGGTAAATTACTCTTGAGGGGGAGCGATCTGTTGATGATGTATTCGAGTTGACACTGGAGGCTGTGTTCGCATTTACGCAGATACTCGTCAAAAGTTATCTGATATACGAGAAATCGATACTCCATGGCGTGAAAAAAATTCCCTCAGTTAGACTCAGTGTAGTGCCGAATACATGTTCAGAGGCGGAACACTGAACATCTGCCCTTAATGCTCTGTAATCGCCATATTGTCGCCAACTAACTCCATCCATTTTTCGAGCCAAGTGGAGAGGGGAGGCCCAAAGACTGTGAGAAAGACGAACTAATACATATGGAAAGTAAATTGTCAAACTAATGCTTAGCGAAAACTAATTTGTCCAATGTCGGTCTGTTGGTGACGATATGCTGTACCATGTAAATAGTCACCAATCGAATCTCCTCGGTCTAATTGCTTTGGGGAGTTTGTCAAATATAACATGGAAAAAATAATCATGCGAAAAATACACCAGTGATTTGGCATACATCTGTTTGCAATTTAAGACCCTTGAATTTAGTGTTCCACGAAGTATCGATTAATTGCAGCCCACGTGAATCGAATAGCAGCAATTCATAGTGCTGTACGAAAATCGATACCGAGTACAGCTATGGCAGGGATAAACGTCCACAGATACTGTCATCGGTTACTCAGGTTGACTGTTAGCTGTTGTGTACCGTAGGTAGTGATCACGAAGCCGTTCGCAGCGTGTAATAGAAGTTGACTATGAACAATAATCACTGGTACAATTAGCTATGATAATGAATTATTCTATTCAATCAATCTCTTTCTCTTCGTAAAATTGAAGTCACTACAGTTGATGTACGTTGGTGAACTCCACTCAGTTGATTGTTCCGTAGTGACTCGCAGTGTCGAGATTTGGTAGGTAATAGACCAACGCTTGCTGAATTCAGCCTGCTGATCTCAAACTTGAGCGTCAACGGAATATTTCACACTGCTGAACAACACTCTGTTGAGGACCTTCCCTTGTATTCAGAGAAAAGTGATGCCTCTGTAGTTTTCACACTTGCTGATATCTCTTTCCTTTGGTATCTTGAGGAGATATTTTTCTTTCCAGTCTGTTGGTATTCGTTCTTCTTCCTAAATCTTCCCGAACAGATATTGGATTATCTCTGCAGTTACTGATTTGTCACTTCTAGGCGGAATGTTGTCTAGCCACTTTGCCAGTCTTGATTTGTTTGATAGTCGTGTTGATCTCATTAATTTTTTTTGTGAGTTATTATAAGTCAGGAGTTCTGTGGGTGCTGCTTCAAACGTAAGTGGGGCTTGTCGATTCAAGAGTTCTTCCAATTGCTCTACCCACCTGTTTCTCTGTGATTCAACTCCGGTGATTGGTTTGCCTTCCTTGTTCTAACCCCGTCGATGCGGTTTGCTATATTGTTTTGCTATATTGTTTTCGCCCAAATTAGTTTTCTATGGGATGAGGTCGCTAACTCCATATTCTACCCTCTTCCTTTATCCGGACGTGTGCCAGGTAATGATTGTAGAAGGGCTGCTGGTGGATTTACAGATATTATAAGTGATTTCTTCCCGTTTCTCTGTAATACTAATTAATCAACTGTAGATATTTTGTCATCATTTGAATTTTTACATCCTACTCAAATCTCACTATATCATCAACTTTGGAGACGGAACATCGATCACATAGTGTACGTGTCATTATATGATTTTTATAAACCTGCTAATAGGATGTCGGCGAGTAGCATAAATACACAATTCCGAATAGCTTACATCTTAACAAAATAATTCCAACAGTTAATAATTATCCATTAAGAATAATCATCTGAACTCTTGTTAGTTTACTTTGAACTGTAAAGTATTTTCTAAAAACATTTTAATTTTAAATTTCTTTTATAGTTTATCCAGAAGATCAATTTCATACGATTGTTAAATATATTTCAAATGCGATCAAGCACTATACATTGTGTATAAAACTGACAGATAACAATTGGATAATTGGAGCGTTATGTAAAAGTCACTTTCATTTTATTATCCTATCCAACATCCAACTAAGCATATCATTAATTATTCTGATTTCTTAGTGCTACCAGTCCGATCGCTGATTTATTTGAATAGAAAATAATTACTTACTCAACAGTTTGCTGTTTCGCTAACGGAAGATTTTAACTGTTGCACATAATTTTCTGTAATTTTTATGGTTAAAAATATTATGTAAACGTCAGCTATGTTTATCTAGGTTGTCATCAATAATATTTCTATAAATACCACTACACCATATCAGTATTTTTTAAGAAAGTTGACTTATTTTCTTAATAATTTTGTACATACTAATGTTAGTCAGTACTATAAACATACCAAAAGACTAATATAAATCATTAAGTATACATTTTGTCTTTTTCTTATAACTTCACTTCTTTTAACTGTAGAACATGCAGTTGAAATTGAAACAATTAGGTTGCTGATTGAAATCGGTTGACGCTTTCTACATCCTCAAAGGAACCGTATTTACGGAGATTGTCTATTATTTACGTAGAAAATTCTTATAGGTTTATTCAATTCATAAATGTGATAAGCTCTAGAAATCATGAAATCCAAGTCAGGCCGTGTTCAGTGTTTTCTATGAGATTTATGACAAGTGTTGGATAATTCATTGCTTCGATTGCACTTCACCCTTTTTCAGGTAAGTTTTGATACTGCTTGGTGTGTCACTTAAACTGGAAAGACTCTGTCATACCGAGAATCCGTCCATCTTATGGTGGCTGTCAGGTCAGTGAAAATGTTCCTTATAAGGTTGCAACGACCCACTGTTCATCGATCTCCATCAGTTACAATCTGCGAAATTATGCCTATCTCTATATATATTCATTTTTGAAGATTAACCGTTAAAGAGCCAACGTTGTGAAAGACATTCCATGCACTCAGTTTCAGTCATCTTGATTTGGTTTTGATGTTCAGACAGATTATTGTAAGCTAAAAACAGGTGACGAATAGAGTAAGTGATAAGTAGACGTACGCATGCATGAAAAAAATGAAGGTTACAAGTGATTAAGGAATAAAATGAATATATGTGTACATAGCGACCTAAAAGTTGAGATGAACTCGTCTGCCAAAATGCTAGACCGAATTGTATAAAGCCCCACAGAATTGAAAGATCATACTATATGACTCATAATTGCAAACTGACTGTCTATTTTACTGATGTTGTATTGGGATTTTAATGGTCAGGCTGGATAAATGAGGAACAAGAAACATAGTAAGAAAGATGAAAACACTGGACAATAAATCAAAAATCAATATTGTCTTGGCAATGGTTTTTTACTATTATTGCTGTTATTATTAGTATCATAATTATTGCTAATGTTACTTTCCACAAATAGTTTCTCTATACATAAACTGCTTTACGAAACGATTTTGAGTTTCTTATATAAGACTATAAACAATAGTTTCATTGACATTCGCATAATGTTCATGATGGTGTGGTGACTCCACTTTTACGAATAAAAAGCCATTGGTTGAATAGAACCATTCATTACCATAACCAAGCGTACCAGTGATTGTTGTACTCAACTTCTCGTTTATTCATACTTCTGTACAAACACTTTCCTGTTACTAGTTCACCATCTTGCCTTTGTTAATCTGTGTGACTTTGTCCATTTTTTTCTGGCACGATTTTGGTATTCTTTTGATACTATAAAATCACTAGAGAATACACTCCTTCATCTGGACTATCCCTTCTTCTTTGTAGTTAATTCTCAACGGGATAAAGAACAATGAGATCAGAACGAAATAGGATTGTAGAAATGTTTACCTCGACTCCAACTACTACAATCGTTTAACATGTCCCGTCTGATTTAGAACAATATGAACTTGACGTTAAATAGTAAATCTAACTTGTGTTTTATAATTATGATCTTGAAAGAGAATAAGAATAAACGGTCGAACCTCTAAATGTCACTCCTCACCTTACCCATAAGAATTTCGTCTCTAGTAGTAGGGCGTTTTAAAAATAGACGAAGATGTCAAAATGTTCCGTCAAACAGTTAAGTGAGACCGGCCTTGACTAGTTATTAAACACTTTGACTGGATTCTAGTAAATAGTCGCTTGTGTTCTGTCCGGCTGCCTAGGAATCAACCGACTGCAGCTAAAATAATGCGAACGATAAATTTTACGAAAATCTTCTCAACATTCTTCCGAAGATTTAGCTCTCTGATGTAGTAGCAGTGGCCAGTGATTATAAGGATCAAGCAGGTAGGTTAAGCGTATCTGAAAGACGACTTGGTGGATCTCATGCTGTCGTGGCGACTGGTTGCAGCAGCAACGGTCAGATAACTTTCTTTTCCTGGTAAATACCAACACAAAGGCTGCAGAAGAAACATCTTTTGGCATGATAATCCTCCTAATTATCTAAAATAAATCACGTACCCATCAGCCGAAGATGGAATTATTCGATAGAAGACTGGTGCGAGCTCTATATTGAATGTCGAGATTAAAATAATGCTCTAGTACTGGTATAAATCCGTCCGAGTTCTCTTGAAAGAAAATAGGCAAATCAAAAAATTCCTCGAAAGTAGATATCAAGAGAAGAATGAGTAAGAATATATTTCAAGGATAATCAGAAAAAATTTTAGCCAGCCGAACCGAAAAAGCTTGGAGTCATACTCAAACTTCTGTAGCATCGATGGTGGAAGATGCTCATAAACTCATCCCACCGGTCTGTAAACTTCATGAGCAGTAAAGTCAGCTTAAGTGCAGGCTGATAAAAAGCCTATGAATCGATCGCGAACAGTGGTGTGTTGCGAAGGCAAGAGAGATACAAAAAACAGACAACTGTTCTGACTTATCAAGCGAACCGGTACTAGGAATCCAACTGTCGACGAAACTATCTCGTAAAAAGATGGTACTGTTATTCATTCTCAAAGCAAAAGATTGGATTGATGGACAGAACACTTTCAGGATCGATTCAACTTACTTTCAGCCACACCTCCACTACCCATCATTTAATGTCAATCTGAATGGCAAGTTGGTGTAAGTCCTCCAACTCTTAACCGAGTTGGAAAGGCTATGGGCAATCTAATGCGAGGGTAGAGCAGCAGGCCCTGAAAGAATAACTCTTGAGGTTTTTGAGGAAGGTGGTCCATTTCTAGCAGTTAGAGTGGCAGAGCCATGTTATCAGGGTTTGACTGTCTAGTGGTGAATAATCGCTGCCGATGGTTAGAGACTTCGAATGACGTGAATCGAGATCGTGTGCAACTTTCCACTTGCATCCATCTTTATATTCTCCCAACTTCTAATCTTCTGAATTCCTCGTGACATTATTTCCCTTATTAAATTCTTCTGGAATCATATTTTTGATCCCTAATCTTTCCGATTAACGCTAGTACTCCTACAACTACTTCCTCTACCACCATGGAATTTGAATTGACAATTCCCCCTCTCTGCTCCAACGTGATATGGCAATCTGAACTGATGTACATACGAATCAAGTTTTACGTTGTAGCTGACCGACTGACTGATGACCAAAGCTAGGTTGATTGCCAAAATTATTCTTGACTGCACAGTAATGACGAAGTGCATGCCTCACCATCGCTTGAACCATTTGCAGCTGCCTACGTGATTGTACAACTCACCAGATCCACAGGACCAACGTCTGTAAAACCAAATAATAACTTCTGTCATCATGAAACGAAATGAAATGTTTTCGTAATATTATCGCTAGCTTTCTCACCTCTGTCATGTTCTCAGAACGTACAAAACTCCCCACGGCACCATGTTTCGGACAATGAGAAACACCTGCCTTTATTTAGTGCTGATCTCATAACATTTAGGATTGGTTAGTCAAAAAATGAAGAAAATCCTACAATTTATTCAATGTCATATCTACTGAGGTAACAAATGTTTGATAAACTTTCTTACTTGTAACTGCCAACGTAGTCAATGAATGCAGAAATCTGTTGTGCACCGCTAGTGAGATGACAAAGGTTAGTCACGTCGACCACAGCCGCAGAGAAGTGATTGCCCTTCTCCCCACTACTAATAATTGCCTGCAAGATTCTGTCTTCCGGCCACTAATAAATGATCTGATCGTGGGCTTAAATCCTATCAGTCACAACCTAGATCACCGCGGGTAACTGGTAATACTACATATCATATCACAAAAACATATTCATGTTTATTCTTACAGGTGAACCAAACATTTTCCAGAAAGTTATAGTTGGTCATTAACGAATCCTATCGCTTGACTTATAAATAATCCGACCATCAGATAAACCATGTGAGCACCCTTTATACACGGGATCGCAGCGACTGAGGTCCAACTAAAGTTTATCGGCAACCTGATACGAAAGACATATTTAATCGATCCGCATCACTACATCCCTGAACCGACAGCTACTGAAATAGGTGTGTCTATTGTCAAAAACCCAATCAGTTAAAGCATAGGGCTAAATACTTGCACTGTTTCACAGCCATTGGCGGTCCATCGTAACTACTACATTGTACATTGCAGAGTCTGGAAAATTGTCGATAACTTTATGTGGAAAATTTAGCTATCTATACGAAGCCAGCGGTTCTTTTGAAATATTTCGGCAACTGAACAACCTTTTACAAAATATATGTTAGCGATCTTAACATTGTGACCTTGCCTGTAACGTGGAACGCCTCTAGTAAAATGCTTTTATTTGAGAAGTTACTATTATTATCTCCGCGGACGACATCACTGTAAGGGTTCATATCTCGCTAGAGGTCATCCTGTGTACTGGGGAAGCGTGCACAGTAACATGATCTGTAAGAACTGGAAAATATGAAGACAAACGAAAAGGTGAACCACTGACTCAGCAAACGCTTTAAAGGCAGTTCCATTCAATTGGGATAGAAATGAACATAAATCTTATACAAGTGAAATGCAACCAACTATGTTTATTCTACCAGTCTTACTCTATGTGTGCTGTGAAATGAAAGCCAGCATCAGAGGCACTGCAGCCAAACTCGATCACAGAACGATACTTCGGCCTATAGGATATCTCATAACCCTTCATCTTATTCAATAAATACGGGCTTACAAGTTTTATATATTCAGATCAACCCACCTTCAATAGACCGAAATCAACATTCCTTAGTCCGTACCTCTTCACCTTACATGTTTTTACTTGGCCACTGTTTGTGCCAATCCATCGTAGTCGGACACAACCGAAAATATTTATCTCTTCATCGTAAACTAAGGAATTATACTATCGACAAGAACGAAAATGAAAGTAAAATCGACATATAAAGGATAAAGTCTTATCTGTTAGCTTTTCCACGAAAAAGCCTGACTGTTGAGTTTAGAGAGGGTTCCAAATTCGGAAGAACAGTTCCAGAAGTTAAGATAACCTCACTACCCGGATAACACAGATAATTAACTAAACAATATTACACTGTTGTCTGTCAAATTTAACACAATGAGTTTGCGATTCTGGAATAATGCTTCCATATGGGTCCGAAATTGCACCCTTCCAGTCTAGACGTACGTTCCACCCACCAGGGTATCAATTCCGATATGGCTGACGCCATAACTAATAATAATTATTGATTAAGTATCAGCTTCAACAACATAATACAGTTCATTAGAAAACATAGAAACTCCAATAAAAGTACAAAAACAGAAACTATAACAAAATACAAATATTAACATCACAAAATGGGACTAAACAGAGTACCAAAATTTAGCACAGAAAGAGTAAGAACATGTTACAAATATGTACATAGAGGGATTTTCCCAAAATAAAGCCTTAAAAATGGATTCTACACGGACGATAAAAAACTTAGAAATACAGTACATTCACCTGAGCGTCAACGATAGCATGAAAACCTCCCTCATATCTAATCAGTCATCTGAAAAAACGCTCTCCGGAAGAACTGAGAGGTTCCCAGAACATCTGAACAAATAATATACAGGTGCTTTTTCAGCGTTATTTCTTTTTCATTCACCCTCTGTGTTGTAAAGACGACTGGTCCCAATCTTAACTTCTGTTATGTCAAATCGGTTTTCATATTTTTTGTTTGTTCACATTTTTGTTAGAACGACGACATATATATTTTTTCTAAAGTAAGAACTGTAAAAACAGTCTTTCTGTGCATTCAACCTATAGGTTTTCGGATAGTAAATGTACACATGTGTACCAGTTTTTCTCACATATCCTACTTGCTTGAGTAAACGTAATCATATTCAGCTGGGAAACCATTTCCTTGTTTCCCAAATAGCTGATAAAGGTAAAATGCAAATAGGAGTAGAGCCGATCAAACCTTTTTCTTTGCATTCCTTTTTACTGTACACTGCATCGCTCTTCAGAGTAGGAAAATATTATCATGGCCGGCGAATACTGCTGGCCTCTAGGAGTGTTTATAAGTGATACGTTCGTAGGGCTTAAACTTTTGGCCGGTTGTGTCTGACTTTCTTGACTATCAAACTTGTTTTTTGCTTGGTTTCGAATATTGATTGAAGGAGTGGTTTAGGGTGACAGAGTTGCCCTGTGTGTCGGTGCTGTACTCAGGACTCGATTTCACCCACACATTCATACAGTTATATTCGTAAGGATCACTTCTATCGTTAAAAAGTGGGAACACGTAGTTGACCTGAAAAATGTGATGTATTTGCGCTATACATTTCGAACAATCTGGTCACTTATATACTTGTCAAGGAATTTTATATGAAGATTAATGAAAGGTCAATTAAATAGAAGTTCAGATAGATATAAGGTAATAATTGTAAATAAAGTAGAGAGAAAATTAACGTAATATGAAGAGAAAAATAAAGGGTAGGAAATTGAAACATTACCCTACGCCGTACGAAGGCTTAAAGATTGCCAGAGTAAATTCGACGTTAAAACATATTTTCTGTGTACATATAAGGTAGGTTTTAATCTTTTAATAGTCAAGGCCTCCATAAACCTCAAAATTACATCACATCCCACTCCATTCATCAATTTACATGTCTGTGTACACATACATAGGGAGGAGTAATCGGACTTTGCAGTCAAGGGTTAAAGGACATGTATATAAGTGGCTTTGAAATCATTGGAAATAGAAAACCATGTTCATTGATCATAAAACACATAATTGAGACAGTGTATAAGATTAAAATCAAGACAGTTTTCAAACGTTTGTACAGAAATGATGAAGGACGAAATTATTGGTTTATGTAGGTCTTGGTTATAAGAAAATCAAAACCCCCCTTATGTGTACAGAAACAATCTGCTATAACCTTGAATCAACCCTGATGCCCTAAGACAAATGCACTCACGGGAATCACGGGACATGCAAACTCACAAATGACTATGACAAAATGACAAATGACTATAATTAGTGCAACCGAGGGACTAAACTATCATCCACAAAACATCGCGAAACACTTGAACACGTACACGAACAGTAGTAAGAGAGAGGAAAGAAATCAAATGATTTATATTAACTTTTGTAAAAAGTACTGTACATTAGATTATATTAAAACAGACGCGCACTGTCTGATCAGTGCGTAACGCACTTGGAAGTTTAATTTGCCTACCTTTAGTTCCGGCTGTAAAATTCTTTCAATTTTAAACTAGCTGCTTTGCTAGTTGCTTCTGATACATTTTATTGCTTAATGAGTGTGCACACTGTCTCCCCGCTGACTTTGGTTCACTGCTTCTATTGTTCTCTTACCCAGATTTCCTCACATTACTGTGCTCACTTTCCTAACTTAACTTCAAGTTCTAAATAAATTACCAAATACAGAAATTTATTCGAGAAATTTACCTCAATTCCAGCCATCTGATCAAGTTGTACATCACACTTTATTTTTAGTTCAATCATGGCTAGTGGTCTGATTACTTTAATAGCAGAAAACCAAAGTTTCCAAGTAAGTTGTCCATTGCTTGCGATTTTCACGATTACCCTATACTAACCTCATAGCGTCTAAATAATACGAAAAATATTGGCCATGTTACCTAAACACTACGTATGTAGTTTGTATGTACCCTGGTGTTCTCACAATTAAGACTTTTAAGCCCTAAACATCGATCTTAACTACAGAGACGTTTATAACCCACCTTATCCTGTTGTTTTGGCTCAGAATCTGTTCATTACAACTTTGACATCTTGGCTTCAGTAACCCTAACAAGAAATCCGATCACTACATACATCATTCAGAGTGAGAATAAATTGATCTTCAGTAATCAGTGTTTTGTCAGTCGACCTGTTTTAATTCCTTCAGTGTGCTTTCTTGAAGATCCAATTCCTCTCTGAGAGTTTTCATCGTTACTACTTAACTAATTTCAATATCGGTAGAACTAAACACGTAACACTTTTAAATACCTCAGCTAATTTATTAATGAAATTACAGTAAGCAGATCTGTTATGTATCTTTGCCATACTGTATCATATAAAGGTTTCTTATTTCAGACCCATTGGTCTTCGTCTTTGACACCCTATTAAACAGGTGTGTAATTCTGTATAACTTACCGAAAGTAGTTTAGTACTATGAACTATGAAAGTCACATTAAATCCAATGAGAATCAAATCTGTTTACCTCTTGTGAATGCTTACCTTTTACCAAGCTTGAATTCCACTGAAAGCACTAAAAGTTATTCCATTTTATAGCCCCGGAAATGTTTCTTAAATGAAGTCTAATATTTTATCAGTTTCTAATAACTTTTTAACCGTACTTCTAATACCAATCAATTAACAGTCTAGTGGGTGTTTCTGTTAACTGATTTTAAGTAAGCGTTCACTATCGAAGTAAGTTAGTAATTATTCTCTATGATCTCACTCATTTATATACCTACTTGATAAAACCATGTAAATCCCATTTTCTAACTCAAAATCAAATAATTAATTTTGGCTCACCAATCTTCCAGGCATTGGGACGGGCTAAACTGTTATTGTTAAATTCTGTATCAAGAGGTATCAAACACCACATATCATCTGCATAGCACAGGTTTAAATGTTTTGTTGAAGAGGCATCTGTAATTTATCTTTGCTTACTGGTCAGTCAGTCAGTTGCAACGTAGAACTTCGTACGTATGTACATAAGTTCATGTTGCCATACCATATTATTAGCACAGAGACGCAAATGTCAAATCAAATCCCATAGTGATAAAGATGGTAGAGGTATTAATGTTATAATAAAGAAGACTAGGGTTTAAGATATTATTCAAAAAATATAATTCAGTGAGATAAGGTTAGAAAGACAAAGCTAGAGTTGCTGACGAATCCAGAAGATTAGGATTTGAGAGAGCTCAAAGAGTGGATGCACCTGCGCCATTGCAAACGATTTTGAGCCATGTCGTTCAAGGTCTCTAACCATTGATGACTTTCGTCTCGCGGACCCCAACCAGGTAGTCTACATCTACCAACATGACTCAGTCCACTTGTCAGTGACTTCATGGATTTCTGCCATGTTTTGGTCTGGCCGCCCCTAACTTTCTTCCAGCCTACTCCTACACCACAAAACATAGCTCGTCGATGCAGTCGGTGGTTAGGCATACGTAACACATGTCCCAACCACCTCAACTGATGAAGTTTCACCACTTCATCGATTGATCTGCCATCCTTACCTAGTACTCGTTTCCTAACGACAGCATTGCTTACTCGGCTGTCCCACGATATACGAGCAATGCTTCTTAAACATCTATGATCGAATACTAGTAACCTACGAACATCTTCTACTCTTAACGGCCATGTTTCACAGCCATATAATAGAACGGAACGAACTGCTGCGCAGTACACCCGCCCTTTGGTTAGCGAACGGATATCACGTCTACGCCATAAGTGACGCAGGTTGGCAAAAGCCAATCGAGCTTTCTGTATCCGAGCTGAGATTTCGTCAGTCACCAGACCGTCAGCACTGATGAGACTCCCCAGATAAGTGAAGTAATCTACACGCTCGACTACTTCACTCCCTATCACTAGTTCAGGTGCCGAAGCAACCCAGTCTTGAAGCAACATTTTGCGTTTCGAGGGGGGAAACCGCATCCCGAACATGCTCGCATTGTTGCTTATGGTAGTCAGAAGACTGCATTTTGTCAGCGTCTTCACCGAATAGAACTATGTCATCGGCATATTCTAGATCAGTAAGCGACTTCCCTGGTAGAAGGTCAACCCCTGAAAAATCTGACGAGCTTAATGTTAACTCTAAGAGGATGTCTACGACAAAGTTGAACAAGAATGGAGAGAATGGACAGCCCTGACGGACACCACTTGATGTAGAGAATTCAGATGACAGTTCGCCATATGCTCTCACCCGACCAGTGGTGTTCGAATAGAGTGCTTGTATGAGGTTAATGTACTTCTTTGGTACACCTTTCAATGACAGACACTGCCACAGAACCTCACGATCCACTGAGTCGAATGCCGCCTTAAGGTCCAGGAACACGACTATTGTCGGACGTCTAAATGTGTGTCTGTGTTCCAGGACCTGTCGTAGTGTGAAGATGTGGTCTATACAACCACGTCCAGGTCGAAAACCAGCCTGGTTTTCTCGAGTCTGCTCTTCGCGAGCTCTAGTTAGACGTCTAAGTATAATCGAGGCTAACAATTTAGAAACTATATTAGTTAAACTTATCCCCCTGTGATTGTCACAAGAGGACTTCTGTCCTTTCTTGTAGATTGGGACAATTAGCGACTGAGACCAGTCAGATGGGATTACGTCCATTTCCCAGATTCTACCTAGGATCTCGGTCAGTCTAACCGTTAAAACTGGACCACCATCCTTAAACATCTCAGGGGTAAGCCTATCGGGACCTGCCGCTCTACCTCTCCTTAGATTTCCTATAGCTTTCTCAACTTCATGTAAACTGGGAGGACTTAAATCGATTTGCCATTCAGGATGACTGGAGATCGTGGGCAACCGAAGAATGGCTGAAGGCCAGTTGAACTGATCCTTAAAGTGTTCTGCCCATCGGTCCAGCCTCCTAGATTGAGAATGGATAATAAGACCATCCTTTTCCGAGATAGTCTCACTTACATTCGGGTTCCTAATACCGGTTTCTTTGATAAGGCGGAAAAGTTGTCTAGTGTTGCCTATCGCTGCTGCCTTTTCCATCGCTTTTGCTTTCGCCACCCACCACTGTTCACGGTCGTTACGTAGGCTTTTTATAAGTCTGCACCTAAGCTGACTACGCTCTTCATCATGTTCAGAGTCAGGTGGGATGAGTTTTCGAGCATCCATCAGTTCGGTGGATGCGACTGAAATCCACTGCTTCATCCTAGTATTGTGGTTTACCTTGCTAGCAGATACCATTGCTGTTTCCACAGCCTTCTTGATATGATTCCAACCTGCTTCAGGATGGGAATCACTTGCATGGCCGCCTAACTGTTTTTCTAGTTCCTCCTAAAATATTTTCTTAGCTTGATTATTATCAAGTAAAGCCCTAGGAGGCTTCCTTACGGTGTCTTTCCTACGTCCAGCAAGCCTCAAACAAATACGTGCTCGCACTAGGGCATGATCTGAATCTAAACATGTGCCCCAGAACGAGCGACAGTCCTCTATCGAACCCCTCCATCGGTGGCTGATGGCGATATGATCTAGTTGTGTCCAATGTTGAGACGACTTCGGGGGTCGCCAGGTCAAAAGGTGTTTTTCCTTATGCTTAAAATTAGTGTTTGCTATAAATAGTTGGTTATCTGAGCACAGTTGCAACAGACGGTCGCCATTGTCTGTTCTTTGAGCCGCGAGACCGTAACATCCACCTAGGTGTCTTTCATTTTCACTTAGTCTACCTACTTGTGCATTGAAGTCACCAGCCATTAATACTATATCAGAGCGCTTAACTTTTTGGAGGAGGTCCGAAAGCTTTCTGTAAAACCCATCTTTTACGTCGTCTGAACTGCAGTCAGTGGGGGCGTAGGCAGATATGACGAAGAGGCAACAGAAAGTGTCCCTATCTTTTCGAGGCTTTACTGTCCCGTTCAGTCGGACAGCGCACAGGCGACTATCTACTGGGATCAAGTCTGTGTGAGATAGTTTAGCCCTACGACTCAATGCTATACTTACACCAGCGAGACCCCGCAGATCAGCATCAGGGCTACCGGATACACGAAGAATAAATCGGGCTGTT
Source organism: Schistosoma turkestanicum (assembly GCA_944470395.2). Classification (NCBI taxonomy): domain Eukaryota; kingdom Metazoa; phylum Platyhelminthes; class Trematoda; order Strigeidida; family Schistosomatidae; genus Schistosoma; species Schistosoma turkestanicum. The sequence goes on from OX103971.1 coordinate 41,292,196, forward strand.
TCTTTATTTTGACATGAAATCAAATTATTGATTTTACTAGGATCCTGTATGAGCGTTTCCGAGACGCAGCACACATCGATGGAACGAGATTCTAAAGTCCTAGCTAATGATGCCTGTTGCCCTATTTGACACAATGTCCGTACATTGAATGCTCCAACATGTAGTTTGGAACGGGGTTTAAGGAGACCAGGAACGACGTTTCGCAAACTCGCATCGTTTGCATTAGCTGTGCACTGTAATAAATGAATGTGAGAAGAGTTAGTTGTGGAGATAAGAGAGGTATTACGGAATGTAGGAAGGATTTGATTTTGAACAATTTTGTCTCGTGTGCTGTTGCGGGTATGAGGGCGGTTATCACTTCCCGGCTGCCCACACCGTGGAAGGTTGTTTCTTGACGAACCTGAAAAGGAAGATGGATTAGTGTTGGTGCGTGACCGCAGAGTCCAAGGGACAACTGCTTGAGGCCGGTCACGCACGGCCTTTTTATGAGAGGTATTTAGATGATTAGCTCCGTTCTTAAAGGCCCAGTGGGCACCCTTACCCAAGGAGACGGAAATCCGTGAGTTAGGGGAGGTGTGACATTTTTAGGGCCGACCTTTCCTAACCCTTCCTTCCTTGTGAGAAGGCAGCATCGCTGCAGATGCTGGTTGTCCGAGGGAAACACCTTACTGCTGTCACACCCCTCTGCAGTCAGCAGTACGACTTCGCCCTCAGACCTTGGGTAGCTGCTTTTAGTCTCATCGTTCTCCAATCGACCTGCCTGGCATGGTAGGACCTGCAGGAACATGTGTTCCAGCCAGTATAGCTCGGTTGGGTCATCACGATAGGCAAGCCCGACCACCACGTCAAGGTAGCAGCTTCGGTCGGGTTTACTGGTATTTCATTTGGGTCTAGTATTTATGAAATAATAAGGAATATTTGTAACTCATGGCTATGTTGAAGTTACTGTATCCTCAGATCGGAAAACCCTACATCTAACAACTGTATGGTTCAAAAGATTAGCTGAAATATGTGTCATTTTGCTTAAATCATCACTTGGTTGTGGGAACTGAAAGGACAAAAGTCCTCTTGTGACAATCACAGGGGGATAAGTCTAACATAGTTTCTAAATTGTTAGACTCAGTTATCCTTAGACGCCTATCTAGAACACGTGAAGAGCGGACTACAGAAAACCAGGCTGCCTTCAGACCTGGACGTGGATGTATAAACCATATTTTCACACTACGTTAGGTCCTAGAACACAAACACATTTCGGCGTCTTTCAGCAGTTGTCTTTCTGGACCTCTGTGGATCGTGAGGTTCTGTGGCAGTGCCTGTTATTGAAAGGTGTACCAAAGAAGTACATTAACCTTATACAAGCTCTCTAATCGAACACCACTGGTCAGGTGAGAGCCTTTGGCGAACTGTCATCGGATTTCAGAACTTCAGATGTTGTCCTACTCTCCCCATTCTTATTCACTTTTGTCAAAGACGTGCTTCTAGATATAACATTATCTTCGTCTAAATTTTCAGGAGTAGACCTATCAGGAGGCTCGCTTATTGACTTAGAATATGCCAATGACAGCTCTATTCGGTGAACTTAGAACTTACGCCTGTTACCCCCAGTGGAGCATAGGCCACCGACCAGTTTTCTCCATTCAACTCTGTCTTTGGCTTCCCTTTCCAGTTCTGTCCAATTTTTGTTCATTCTTCTCATATCTTTCCCTATTTCTCGGCGTAATGTGTTCCTTGGCCTTCACCTTTTGCCTTGAGGGTTCCAAGTGAGGGCTTGTCTTGTGACGCAGTTAGGTGCTATTCGTAGTGTCCTATCCACTTCCATCGCTTCTTCACGATTTCCTCCTCCACTGGAATCTGGTTTGTTCTCTCCCACAGTACGTTGTTGCTGATGGTGTCTGGCCAACGAATCCATCAAGAACGATTTGGTTGGTACATGTTGTGTTGCACCGGAGAATTTCGCTTTATCCTTTATATATGTTGAGACCTACTGCTACTGAGGTTGCTGCTACACTGGTCGTCTTCTCTTGCATTTGTTGTTGCGTGTGCGATAGAAGAGCCAGGTCATCTGCGAAGTCCAGATAGTCCGTCTGCACCCTAGCTGTCCATTGGATTCGGAAAGATAGGGACACTCGCCGTTGCCTCTTCCTCGTATCTGCCTATGCCCCCACTGACTGCAGTTCAGACGAGGTGAAAGATGAGTTTTACAGAAAGTTTTCGAACCTCCAAAAAGCTAGGCGCTCTGATATAGTATTAATGGCTGGTGACTTTAATGCACAAGTAGGTAGACTAAGTGAAAATGAAAGACACCTAGGTGGATGTTATGATCTCGTTGCTCAGAGAACAGACAATGGTGACCGTCTGTTGCAAGTATGCTCAGACAACCGTCTATTCTTAGCAAACACTAACTTTAGGCATAAGGAAAAGCATCTGTCGACCTGGCGACCTCCAAAGTCGTCTCAACATTGGACCCAACTAGATCACATTGCCATCAGCCACCGATGGAGGGGTTCGATAGAGGACTGTCGCTCGTTCTGGGACACACGTTTAGATTCAGATCATGCCCTAGTGCGAGCGCGTATTTGTTTGAGGCTTACTGGGCGTAGGAAGGACACCGTAAGAAAGCCTGTTAGGGTTTTACTTAATGATAATAAGGCGAAGAATATATATATATTTCTCCTAGTCCATGTCGTCCCATGATGTCTTCATATCCAGTGTTGTCCATGCCAACTTTTGCATTTAGGTCTCCCATCAGAATGGTCAAATCCTTTGGTGAGCATCTGTCAATGATTGACTGCAGCCTTTCGTAGAATTGATCTTTGTCGTCGTCATTATAGTCGTTGGTAGGTGCATAGCATTGGATGACGTTCATTATAATGTCCTCTTTCTTTGTTTTGAAGGATGCTTTAATGATCCTGTGTCCATGAGATTCCCATCCTATTAGTGCCTTTTGTGCTTGTTTGGACAGCATCAGTGCAACTCCTTGTGTATGTGAAGCATTTCCCTCTTCATGACCGGAGTACAACAGCAGTCCCCCTGAAGTTGTCCTACCTGTGTCCAATGCGTTTCACTGATGCCGAGCACCTCGAGGTTGTATCTCTTCATTTCTGTAGCAACTTGAAATAGTCTTCCAGTCTCCCACAATGTACGAACGTTCCATGTACCTAAAAATATGGTTGCTCTGGTTGTGAAAAGGGGCATCGGCCCCTTGACTTCCGAGGGAACTCAGCTTTCATCACGCGACGTCATAATTCTTATTCCAACTCCCAGGGCAGAGTTAAAATGATTTGAATTATTTCCTGTGGTTAGAGTTTTTTGGCAAGTTAGATTATAGTTGGGATGGGGGCCCCAACCCCATGCCTATCCCCTCTTCCGTTATCCGGGCTTGGGACCGGCAGTAGCCCCGAAGGGTCTACAGGCGGAGTTTCTATTCGGTGAAGACGCTGACAAAATGCAGTCTTCTGACTACCCTGAACGACAATCCAAACATGTTCGCGATGCGGTTTTCCCCCTCGAAATGCAAAATGTTGCTTCAAGACTGGGATGCATCGGCACCTGAACTAGTGATAGGGAGTGAATTAGACGAACGTGTAGACCGCTTCACTTACCTTGGGAGTCTCATCAGTGCTGATAGCCTGGTGACTGACGAAATCTCAGCACGGACGCAGAAGGCTCGATTGGCTTTTGCCAACCTGCGTTACTTATGGCGAAGGCGAGATATCCTTTTTTTGACTAAAGGACGAGTGCACTGCGCAGTAGTTCACTCCTTCCTTTACAGCTGTGAAACATGGCTAGTCAGAGTAGGAGATATTCGTAGGTTACTAGTCTTCGATCATAGGTGTCTTCGAGACATTGCTCGAATATCGTGGGACAGCCGAGTAGCGGGTTCTAGGTAAGGTTGGCAGGTCAGTAGATGAAATATTGATACTTCGTCGGTTGAGGTGGTTGGGATGTGTGTTGTGTATGTCTAACCACCGACTGCCTCGTCGAGCTATATTTTGCGGTATAGGAATAGGTTGGTAGAAAGCTAGGGGCGGCCAGATCAAAACATGGCACAAATCCAAGAAGTCACTTACAAGTGGACTGAGTCATGTCGGTAGGTGTGGACTACCTGGTTGGGGTCTGTGAGACGAAAGTCACCGATGGTTAGAGACCTTGAATGAACTGGCTCAAAATCTTTTGCAATGGCGGAGGTGCATCCACTCCCTGTGTTCTCTCAAATCCCAATCTTCTGGATTCGTCAACACCCTATTTTTCTCTTTCGAAGTTGACCTCACTGAATCATACTTTTTGAATAACATCTTCGAACCCTAATTTCTCCGACTACTTCTAATACTTTTACTACCTCTACTACTGTGGGATTTGAATTGACAATTATAGCTCTGTGCTAATGTTGTATGGTAACTTGAACTGATGTACGTACGTACGGAGTTCTATGTTGTAACTGACTGACTGCCATGAAAATAATACACAGTGTATTGAAAGTTGTTACGTAAGTAGTAAACCAACCGTATGGTTCGCAACATCTAATAAAGAAAATAGAAGCATATCATTTCTACGAGATTTCTAATACTGATTTAAAGGTTCGTAAATCGAAAAATACAAATACCAAAAATAAAATAATTTTCCAAGTAGCTCAGTCTATTTCTAGCTTTTAAATTCCTCCTTATATCAAACAACCTAATAATAAATGTCTGTCAAATATCGTTGAGATAAAATAGAGTTCTTTCGTCGACCGAATTAAGATCTTTCCTAATTTTATGGATCACGGATCAGTCAGTCAGTCGGTTACAACCCAGAAATTATTACGTACCTATATCATTTCAAATTACACAGATGAAATGGTCTATTCAAATCTCATAGTCGTAGAGGGAGTAGAAGTTTTACCGGTAATGAAGAAGATTAGCATTCGAATATATTATTCAAAAGGTATAATCCAGTGAAATAAATTTAAAAAGAGAAATATAAAGATGGTGAGGAATTTAGGAGATTAGAATCTCAGAGAACAAAATGAGCGGATGCACCTGCGCCATCACAAACGATTTTGAGCCATGTCGTTCAAGGTCTCTAACTGTTGGACCCAACCCTGGACCCCAACCAAGTACGTAATCTACACCTACAAACATCGTTCTGTCCACCAGTCAATAACTTCATAGATTTGTGCCATGTTTTGGTTTGATCGCTCCTAGCTTTCTCCCAAACAACTTCTACACCACAAAACATCACTCGTCGACGCAGTTGGTGGTTGGGCATTCGTAACACGTGTCCCAAACACCTCGAATGGTGAAGTTTCACAACTTCATCTACTGATCCGCCATCTTTTCTCAGTACTCGTTTCCTAACAACGATATTGGTTACTCGGTTGTCCCAAGATATACAGGCAATAATTCTAAGACGTCTATGACCGAATACGAGTATTCTACGAATATACTCCACTCTTGCGGGCCAAGTTTCACACCAATATGGTGGGACAGAGTTAACTGCTGCTCAGTGGACTCTTCCTTTGGTTAGCAGACGGAAATCCCACCTACACCATAAGTGATGCAAGTTGAAGAAAGCAAGTCGAGCTTCTGTATCTGTGCTGAGATTTTGTCACACAACAGGCCATCAGCACTGATGAGACTTACAAGATAAGTGAGCCGGTCAACACGCTCAACCGCCTCACTCTCTATCACTAATTCAGGTGCCGATGCAAGCCAATCCTGAAGCAACATTCTCAATATCGACGGGGGCAACTGCATCCCGAGCATGCTTGCATTTTTGCTTAAGGTAGTCAGGAGACACTGCATTTTGTTAGTCTTCACCAAATACAACTATGTCATTGGCATATTCTAACTCGACCAGTGGATCTCCTGTGGAAGGTCAGTTCCTGAAAAGTCAGATGACGGGTGTCGTGTTTAAAAGCATGTCGATGACAAAATCAAACAAGAATGGAGTGGACAACCCTGACGATCACCATTCAAACTAATCAACTCCGAAGACACTTCTCCATGAGCTCTCACTCGACCAGTGGTGTCCAAGTAGAGAGCTTGTATAATATTATTAAAGTACTTCTTTGGTACACCTTTCAGTGACAGGCACTGCCACAGAACCTCGTGATCGACAGAGTCGGATGCCACCTTAAGATCATGGGATGCAGCTGTAGTAGGACGCCGAAATGTGTGCCGGCATTAGGCGTCTAAGCATTATCGAGGCTAACATTTTAGACACTATATTAGTCAAACTGATTCCTCTGGTTTTCACAGGGGGAATTTAGTCCTTTCTTATAAACTGGGACAATCAGTTATTGAGACCAGTCAGATGGAATTACGTTCAGTTCTCAGATTCTATTTAAGATCTTAGGTATGGAAGTAGTTCGTTAATTCTTAATTGCTGACTAAGTTGTATTTGAGTTTGACTCATACAGTTTATGAAGCAAAAGTCAATTGTAAGCTGATAACTACCCCAAACTACACTAGATACTTTGGCATTTAAATTCATGCTTCAAGCACCATGGCACTTACAATTAGAATTTAAAGTAAATTTAATACTATCTTAACATTACTTGAAGGATACGTTACATCATGTTGTTTCATAAATTGCAAGTAAGTGATTAGCCGATGTTTCTAACCTAATTACCAAATCATCGGAAATTTTTACAAACTCATAAAAAGGTGTAAGCACATGACCTGTATTGTTATTGAGCTGTTTACTAAGTATTACAAAACTTTTCTGGTACCACAGTCGGAAAGATTTTGTAGATTGAAATTTTCATGTAAAATAAAGTGTTTTTTATTTATGAGTTGATCCAAATAGTTTACTTATTTACGAAAATCAGCAGACATTGCTTACGTGTACCAGACGTCTATTCATATAGTTTTACTTACCTGTAGGAAAGTGAATAGCTTAGTTTCACTGAACTAATTCCCATTTTAATAACTGTTAATATTCAGCCATAACTTAATAATTATTTTCGGAACCAAGTGATTAGAAATAAGTTTGGAGTACTGGTTTAACTACTAGCTTTCGAGTTTTGTACATAAACAGACTGTATTCCTCGAGTTAGATTATTAACGTCACGCTAATTATCCAATGAATAATTCTCTGTTTATTTCAGGTACCTCGTGATGTGCTAACTAAATCTAGTTTGTATTTTTCTGCTGCTTTTGAGAGCGGAATGACTGAAAGTAAAACTAGCCAGTTTAGTTTTCCTAATTTCACTGCTCACCAGTTAGCTATGGTTGTGCAATTTTTACGACCAGAATTAACTACTCGGAGTGATGCTTTAAACAACCACACCAACATTTTAAACAACTCCTGTCCAGAGATATTGAAAATTTTGGAAGCTTTGGATCTGGCTGATGCAGCAGATTACTTTCAAATGCCCAAACTTATTCAAACTTGTGTGCAGAGAATATCTCATATCATGAACGAGTTATTTCAACCTAAATCCATTCAACTTCATGAATCACATAACTGTGATATATTTTCAATAATATTAAAAGAGTTTGCGAAAGTGTTCCATCGTGAAAATTGTTGTGTTAATAAATTATTCTCTGAATACACTCTCAGATATCCTCATTTTATCCTCAGACCCTGCCTTTCAGATCCAAACTTACAGCATCTTCTGATCAATCTGGTTATCAGTTATTTGTCGAAAAGTGTCTTATGCATACCAGACGAAGATATAGTTTTAAATATTGTTCTTAGCTGGTTACGGATATTGAAACCAACCCAATTCTATACAGAAAATACCGTCCAGTGCTTTTTGCAATGCGTTCGTCCAGGCCTCCTTTCACTAGATGGTCAAGTAAAGCTATTAGACTATTGGCGCAAACAACATCCTGAGTTAAGGTGGTTTGGAAAGCTGACATGTGAAGATATGGAGGTGTTTTTTAAAACTATTCCAAATGGAGGGATTTTTTACAAATCTCCGTTAGCTTCTCAACTCCAGGTTTTGTTACTAAAGCCTAGAGCTGAATCTCTGTGTTTACTTGGGTTAGCTCCTAGTCGTTCTAGCAACTCATTAGAATTTTGGCTTTTCAATCTTCACAATGGAGCATATCATAACTATCCTATACTTGATAATTGCCTACGTGAACTCGGCCTGGACTCTTCTGGTGTTGGCGACATAGATCATCGTATTTACTTTTGCCCAGTAACATACGGACCTAGTTCTTATCAAAGTAATTTGTTCGTTATGTGTTTCGATCCAAACAATGCAAGGCTAAGCGGCTTCGCTTGGTGTCTGGCTTCTTGTCGTGCGAAACTCATCCCTCGTTTGCTTCTTTCTCCCACAAACAACAGAAACAGCAGTGTCAATCCCTTCTGCTCCCGATCCAGACGTATTGGTCTAACTACACTGTCCAATGGTCTGTACATGTATTATCTGTCTTCTATACAAGAGGTTACATGGTTGTGTGCATTTCGGTTTGATCTGAGTTCTTGGAACTGGTATGGTATGGAACCTTATTGTTTGTCTAGGAGCCAGAACGGAATTGTGCTATTTACACCGATTGAACAGTTGAATCCCATCCCACCTGATGACTGGGTATATGCTAATATTGAGACAGTTTCTTCTTCAAATAATTCCAGACATCCACGTCATGGACTCCATCAAACTTCGTCGCTTCGATCACAGTTTTTTCGATTTCGTCCGCGATCTGACAAAAATGCCCTAATTGTTGAGAATTTGCCTAATCCACCCTTCCTCATCAGAATGTACCGTTTATTGGCTATCAGTTGTTCTGTAGAAAGTAACTTTAGTGGTAAGTCCCTGTGATTATCAAGTATTATTCCCACTCATCTATTTTAGATTATCTAGATTCTCTCCACTAATGTATGGGCCTTCAAAATATTGCTAGATGATAGCTTTCACCCTACAAAAAATAGGTTCAAATACATTTTACGGTTATTTGTCTTCCTTTCTGTTGTGCTGTTATCGACCTTCAACATTAGTTTTCCTGTGAGATGCTTTCATTCATGTACACATTCATTTTAGGTTTTTAAAGCTGCTACTGAATAGATTATGTAAGATTATATACTTAATTGTTACACAAATTACCCATAATTCATTGGTAAGTCGTTATCTGACGACATATATGCACTCCATAGTACTGATATGATTTGTTTTCTAAGCAGAAGTTAATGAAACATTATCACAGAATGCTGCCAATTTAAACGCATTAGTAACTTCTGGGAGCTGCCTCAGTTCATGCAGACCACTAATTACAGTTTTACCTAACGATATACGGAGGGACTTTAAACACTTGGCTATTGTTTTAGAAAATTTGACCATACTTTTCCTACATCAATGACCAATTAATACCAATCTATTTCAAATAGCAGAAATCCAGATGCGATTCCTTCTGCAGTTCGAACCCCACACCCGCTAAAATAAGCAAGATTTTGATCGGGTATCTGATGCATCTTTCTGAAAATTTATATCAAATGGAATTTTCCATTACTTTTAATAATGTACTAATCTCCAAAATGGTCTATTTCATACATATGATAGATATCAAGTAATTTTCTATCAATCTCATTTCAAATATTAACGATCGTTATGTCGCTTACATACTGTGCAAATCACATAAAAAGTATTAACTTTCATGGAACAAACTGGTTTCTATTCAGGTTATGAATACGCTAAGCCAATTTTCACTTTCCCAATATTTGACCCTTGTCACACCCGTTCCAAGCTAATAATCGTACTGTACTTGAATTATCTGTCGAACAGAAATGTTTCTGGGGCTTTCTAGCATTCTTTAAGCTTTAAAATAAGGTATCCCTGCCGAAATGAGGATATAAATTATCTCTCTGCATTGTCCCCGACGTTGGTGTTGGAAAGCGATACCGACTCCCTTGAGTCCACCTTAGTTTTCTTCATAAATGATATGCTAAAAGTGGCTCTAAAAATGTTATATTTTGATAAAATATGTGTTTTAGATAAGACGTATTTATTTCCTATGGGAACTTGCTCTCGTGATCTGGAGGCTACACACTATTGCTTTGATACATTCTCTTGCCAATGGCTCCGATGGAAACCAGCTCAGACGTTGGATATCGATGAGTTGAATCCCATCAGACAACATACTTCAGAAGATATTGAGCTAACGTTTAATCTGTGTCCTAAAATTCTTGGTTTTCGTGGTCTTGTTTGCGCTACCCACCTTTTGAATGCATTAGACGGAAACAAGTCATTATCATCTCTGGAAGTTTACGATAATAACCCTGATGCTATTGAATCAAGCTATCATTCACATTCCTCGTCTATAGATGCTTCCAGCGGCAGTGAAAGCTCTAATCATAAAAATAAATTTACGACTTTGTTGGTTTTGGCCGGTAGACCGGATGAGAATAAACATGTGACATCGGGGATTTGGTTTCATTATCCTCAGTACTGTAATAGCTTAAACGAAACAACTGCACTATTCAATTCTCAAAAGCCGGATTATTTTCTACCAACTGCAATCGCTCAAACCCTAGGACAATACCTTTCCCCAACAGCAGTTGTATTGGCTAACTGGACACATATTATACAATCCGTAAATCCCATCACTTTCTTAAATAATTCTTCTAAACAAGAAAATTATGAGCTAAACAAATCTTCACAGATTTATGAAAACGTTTCCGAAAATTCCAACTGGTCTTGGGATAGTGACTAAACGACAAATTTCTTATGTAATTAGAAGTGACTTAATCTGTAATTGCATTTTTTTGAACTGAATATTGGTTAGTGCAATATGCATAAAAATTATTGTAATTATTACTGCACAGATTTACTAATTGCCCTTTACCACGTTTATTACCACTGTTGCATTTATTTTCTAATTTCAAGAGTTAACTTATATATTTTTCAATGTGCGTTACATTGATTATTGCATAGATTTTATGCAAGTGCCTTGATTTCCAGATTGAAAACTCTCAGTCAATATTCTTATAACATCCTATTTTATTTACCTTCCATATAATGTTACTCATACGTGAAACTTCTTCTGTGTTCTACGTGATCTTTTTTCTGTATGTATGCCTCATTTAGGCAGAGATCGTTATTACTGTACAACCCTTCTATTTGCGTTATCATTTGTAGTTATTTCCTAAGTAGATTTGATTTGTACATTATTTTACAAAAATAATCTTCGAATCATTGAATTGTAATATATTTGACAAACCGGTTGATACAGTAATATTAAAGGCTACCCTAATAATAAAAAGTAATGGAAACTGTGTTTGATTGAATTAGTGTTATTAGTGAATGAACACCAGCAATAAACTCTTCCTTTATTATCGTAAATTTAGAGCAACGCTGGTTCTTGAGCTACTATTAACCGTATTAGAAATAAAATAGCACTGGTATGGAAGTGTAAAGTTACTGTATTTGAACTATAATCTTGATTTGTAATGCAATGAAATAAATCCAGAATCAAATTAGACAGGTATAATCTACGTTGAAGGATGGTGTACTAAAGTGTAGTAATCAAAATATTTTAAATAATAAAGTGGATCAACAATAGAATGAGATTACTAAGTACATGGACAGACAAGCGAAGTTATAATGAGGCTGAATGCAGGTAAGAGTTCAGGGATTACACAAATAGTTAACCGATAAGATCGGAGTAATGTATTTGACAGTTACATGCTTCGTCAGATCTTGAAAATCGCTTTGAAATGGCGTTTCGCAATGATAAAAATGTTTTCCATGGATGTGGAAATGTAGGCCTGACAAGCAAGCTGGAAGTATATTTAATTACAAATGGTAAATAAGAACCACCATGTAGTGAAGACAATTAAGTTTAGCGTCATAGTCAACATGGATCTATTTTTTTATAATTAATATAAAGCCTAGCACAAGGGATTGTTACTCCGAGCTGCCACACCACATCAGTCAGTCAGTTGCAACGTAGAACTTCGTACGTATGTACATAAGTTCATGTTGCCATACCACATTATTAGCACAGAGACGCAAATGTCAAATCAAATCCCATAGTGATAAAGATAGTAGAGGTATTAATGTTATAATAAAGAAGACTAGGGTTTAAGATATTATTCAAAAAATATAATTCGGTGAGATAAGGTTAGAAAGACAAAGGCAGAGGTTGTAGTGCCTCCACATATATTTCACTTCTCTCACATCTAACTTGGTTAAGCCTTTCGATTAATTTAGTTAACCAAGCCATTCGCCTAGCAACAACTTGTATGTACCATTGTTATTTTTTATTATCTGCTTTGTATGAGCTTATACGACTGAGCATTGCTTACGCTTACGCACTTACTCATCCTTTTCGCTTTAATGTTAATCTCTTAATTTTCCCATGAACTCACATGATTTGTATCGCTTGCATTTGACCTTGTCAATCATTCGTCGCTTTTATTCATGTGTGTGCATATCTATTTCGCTTGTCATATGTCTGTCTTATTTTTATCTGACTATATATTCTTAGTCATACTCTATCTCTTTGAGTTGGCTCGCTAGCCTTCTCCAATTCGCTTCGCCCATTCGCATATTCGCTCGCTAGTGTATCTGCTCGGTCTGTATGTGGTGTGCCTCGAATAAATGTATACGATACTTGGAGTTAATCTTCTGATTTATAAATCGAGCTATAAGAACACGCAGCCATCGGGCACACTACATCTGGTTAGCCCGCCGTTGAATCTAACGTACGCATCACAAAGCTGCCGGACGTTCTCAGGATGTTTCCTGATGCTGACGAAAAATCGAACGCTTCCAATTAATTGGTAATTTCGACGTAGAATCGAATGCAATCATTCTTCCGTGCATTTGCTCGCCAGTGCACTACGAAATGGTTATCCCGACGTCAGCGAAATCGGCCACCATACAAAATGTTGAACCCGTCGTTCATTCATATCACTCCCTATTTGCTTCGCTCGATTCATTCGTCCATACGTCTTCACAGAAGATCAGTAAACTCTCACTACATAATTCGACGATTCCGATGACAAATCGAATATAACCAACCAGTTGGTAATTTCGAGGACAAATCGAACAGAACCGCTAACTGGAAATCCCGACGCCATTCAGCGACAAAGCAGCTCTCCTACTTAATGCATTAGCTGAACGAATCAAGCATTATCTTATCGTCATTTTGATTATGTACCAACCTGTCGCATTAATCTATTTCTCGAATTATCCAATTATCGCTATCATTATCGTATTAATGTGAAAGAACCATTATTATGATTAATCATGATATTATGACAATAATGGAATTATCTTAATCGCTAATCGAATCGCATTTCGAATATTCTGTTCATGGCAGGACATTTGTAACTCACGGAATTATTTTACTTCTTGCGACAACACGAACGACTTTTCTACTTCAGCAACGGCTCAATGACAATTATTATTCATTAATATTTCCGTGGCTATACGATTATCGCATTGGAGATATTTTCGATGTACTCATCAGCTGCTCGTACTCGAAAATCTTGCAGCCTGCTAAGTAAATTGGTGGTATGATCTTACGCACATGCACACGAAGCAGCAGTTCAAGCAGTCGAGCGAACCTCCTGCACGCTGATATTCGCATGTTTTCGACTACCCCAACGCTGGCAACGGTTTGCAACGCTATCACACACATAAGTTTGGAGTCATATACTCAATGATAATAACTTATGTTCTCGATATGCATGTAATGTTCATGCATCGCATTTGTACGCAGCTTTATTCTCCAAATTTTTTCACGATAATCTCGACCGCAATTTCTTCACCAATCCGCAGCCACTCGATTTATCGATGAGCCTTACCGTAATGTCTATGCGATTATCGAATTCCGTCTTAACTGTCATGCCTAAACGATATTAAATATTTTGCAGCATTTGTATTACATTTTCGTACCGTACAACTGCTCCTAATGTATTCTATTCGAAATCGATTGTTTTTGCTAATAACCGCTTACTACATATTTTTGATATTCTGTTACTATGCGAACTTACGAACGTACTCGAACAAGGTAACTTTAATTTTCGTACCTTTCGATGTTTTCCGACGATTTTGATTTTTTTTCTCGCAAACAAAGACATTTTCGTAACCTTGTTTGCTGGAAGGGGGCTATTGTAGTGCCTCCACATATATTTCACTTCTCTCACATCTAACTTGGTTAAGCCTTTCGATTAATTTAGTTAACCAAGCCATTCGCCTAGCAACAACTTGTATGTACCATTGTTATTTTTTATTATCTGGTTTGTATGAGCTTATACGACTGAGCATTGCTTACGCTTACGCACTTACTCATCCTTTTCGCTTTAATGTTAATCTCTTAATTTTCCCATGAACTCACATGATTTGTATCGCTTGCATTTGACCTTGTCAATCATTCGTCGCTTTTATTCATGTGTGTGCATATCTATTTCGCTTGTCATATGTCTGTCTTATTTTTATCTGACTATATATTCTTAGTCATACTCTATCTCTTTGAGTTGGCTCGCTAGCCTTCTCCAATTCGCTTCGCCCATTCGCATATTCGCTCGCTAGTGTATCTGCTCGGTCTGTATGTGGTGTGCCTCGAATAAATGTATACGATACTTGGAGTTAATCTTCTGATTTATAAATCGAGCTATAAGAACACGCAGCCATCGGGCACACTACAAGGTGTTGACGAATCCAGAAGATTAGGATTTGAGAGAGCTCAAAGAGTGGATGCACCTGCGCCATTGCAAACGATTTTGAGCCATGTCGTTCAAGGTCTCTAACCATTGATGACTTTCGTCTCGCGGACCCCAACCAGGTAGTCTACATCTACCAACATGACTCAGTCCACTTGTCAGTGACTTCATGGATTTCTGCCATGTTTTGGTCTGGCCGCCCCTAGCTTTCTTTCAACCTACTCCTACACCACAAAACATAGCTCGTCGAGGCAGTCGGTGGTTAGGCATACGTAACACGTGTCCCAACCACCTCAACTGATGAAGTTTCACTACTTCATCTATTGATCTGCTATTCTTACCTAGTACTCGTTTCCTAACGACAGCATTGCTTACTCGGCTGTCCCACGATATACGAGCAATGCTTCTTAAACATCTATGATCGAATACTAGTAACCCACGAACATCTTCTACTCTTAACGGCCATGTTTCACAGCCATATAAGAGAACGGAACGAACTGCTGCGCAGCACACCCGCCCTTTGTTTAGCGAACGGATATCACGTCTACGCCATAAGTGACGCAGGTTGGCAAAAGCCAATCGAGCTTTCTGTATCCGAGCTGAGATTTCGTCAGTCACCAGACCGTCAGCACTGATTAGACTCCCCAGATAAGTGAAGTGATCTACACGCTCGACTACTTCACTCCCTATCACTAGTTCAGGTGCCGAAGCAACCCAGTCTTGAAGCAACATTTTGCATTTCGAGGGGGAAAACCGCATCCCGAACATGCTCGCATTGTTGCTTATGGTAGTCAGAAGACTGCATTTTGTCAGCGTCTTCACCGAATAGAACTATGTCATCGGCATATTCTAGATCAGTAAGCGACTTCCCTGGTAGAAGGTCAACCCCTGAAAAATCTGACGAGCTTAATGTTAACTCTAAGAGGATGTCTACGACAAAGTTGAACAAGAATGGAGAGAATGGACAGCCCTGACGGACACCACTTGATGTAGAGAATTCAGATGACAGTTCGCCATATGCTCTCACCCGACCAGTGGTGTTCGAGTAGAGTGCTTGTATAAGGTTAATGTACTTCTTTGGTACACCTTTCAATGACAGACACTGCCACTGAACCTCACGATCCACTGAGTCAAATGCCGCCTTAAGGTCCAGGAACACGACTATTGTCGGACGTCTAAATGTGTGTCTGTGTTCCAGGACCTGTCGTAGTGTGAAGATGTGGTCTATACAACCACGTCCAGGTCGAAAACCAGCCTGGTTTTCTCGAGTCTGCTCTTCGCGAGCTCTAGTTAGACGTCTAAGTATAATCGAGGCTAACAATTTAGAAACTATATTAGTTAAACTTATCCCCCTGTGATTGTCACAAGAGGACTTCTGTCCTTTCTTGTAGATTGGGACAATTAGCGACTGAGACCAGTCAGATGGGATTACGTCCATTTCCCAGATTCTACCTAGGATCTCGGTCAGTCTAACCGTTAAAACTGGACCACCATCCTTAAACATCTCAGGGGTAAGCCTATCGGGACCTGCCGCTCTACCTCTCCTTAGATTTCCTATAGCTTTCTCAACTTCATGTAAACTGGGAGGACTTAAATCGATTTGCCATTCAGGATGACTGGAGATCGTGGGCAACCGAAGAGTGGCTGAAGGCCAGTTGAACTGATCCCTAAAGTGTTCTGCCCATCGGTCCAGCCTCCTAGATTGAGAATAGATAATAAGACCATCCTTTTCCGAGATAGTCTCACTTACATTCGGGTTCCTAATACCGGTTTCTTTGATAAGGCGGAAAAGTTGTCTAGTGTTGCCTATCGCCCCTGCCTTTTCCATCGCTTTTGCTTTCGCCACCCACCACTGTTCACGGTCGTTACGTAGGCTTTTTATAAGTCTGCACCTAAGCTGACTACGCTCTTCATCATGTTCAGAGTCAGGTGGGATGAGTTTTCGAGCATCCATCAGTTCGGTGGATGCGACTGAAATCCACTGCTTCATCCTAGTATTGTGGTTTACCTTGCTAGCAGATACCATTGCTGTTTCCACAGCCTTCTTGATATGATTCCAACCTGCTTCAGGATGGGAATCACTTGCATGGCCGCCTAACTGTTTTTCTAGTTCCTCCTGAAATATTTTCTTAGCTTGATTATCATCAAGTAAAGCCCTAAGAGGCTTTCTTACGGTGTCTTTCCTACGTCCAGCAAGCCTCAAACAAATACGTGCTCGCAATAGGGCATGATCTGAATCTAAACATGTGCCCCAGAACGAGCGACAGTCCTCTATCGAACCCCTCCATCGGTGGCTGATGGCGATATGATCTAGTTGTGTCCAACGTTGAGACGACTTCGGGGGTCGCCAGGTCAAAAGGTGTTTTTCCTTATGCTTAAAATTAGTGTTTGCTAGAAATAGTTGGTTATCTGAGCACAGTTGCAACAGACGGTCGCCATTGTCTGTTCTTTGAGCCGCGAGTCCGTAACATCCACCTAGGTGTCTTTCATTTTCACTTAGTCTACCTACTTGTGCATTGAAGTCACCAGCCATTATAACTATATCAGAGCGCTTAACTTTTTGGAGGAGGTCCGAAAGCTTTCTGTAAAACTCATATTTTACATCATCTGGGCTGCAGTCAGTGGGGGCGTAGGCTGATATGACGAAGAGGCAACGGCGAGTGTCCCTATCTTTCCGAGTCCTTACTGTCCCGTTCAGTCGGACGGCGCACAAGCGACTATCTACTGGGATCCAATCTAGGAGAGATTGTTCTGCCCTACGACTCAATGCTGTACCTACACCGGCGAGGCCCCTAGAAGCAGCATCAGGGCTACCGGATACACGAAGGGTGAATCGAGTTGCTTTATCTTGACATGAAATCAAATTATTGATTTTACTAGGATCCTGTATGAGCGTTTCCGAGACGCAGCACACATCGATGGAACGAGATTCTAAAGTCCTAGCTAATGATGCCTGTTGCCCTATTTGACACAATGTCCGTACATTGAATGCTCCAACATGTAGTTTGGAACGGGGTTTAAGGAGACCAGGAACGACGTTTCGCAAACTCGCATCGTTTGCATTAGATGTGCACTGTAATAAATGAATGTGAGAAGAGTTAGTTGTGGAGATAAGAGAGGTATTAGGGAATGTAGGAAGGATTTGATTTTGAACAATTTTGTCTCGTTTGCTGTTATGAGTATGAGGGCGGTTATCACTTCCCGGCTGCCCACACCGTGGAAGGTTGTTTCTTGACGAACCTGAAAAGGAAGATGGATTAGTGTTGGTGCGTGACCGCAGAGTCCAAGGGACAACTGCTTGAGGCCGGTCACGCACGGCCTTTTTATGAAATGTTTTTTGAGGATTAGCTCCGTTCTTAAAGGCCCTTAGTGGGCACCCTTACCCAAGGAGACGGAAATCCGTGAGTTAGGGGAGGTGTGACATTTTTAGGGCCGACCTTTCCTAACCCTTCCTTCCTTGTGAGAAGGCAGCATCGCTGCAGATGCTGGTTGTCCGAGGGAAACACCTTACTGCTGTCACACCCCTCTGCAGTCAGCAGCACGACTTCGCCCTCAGACCTTGGGTAGCTACCTTTAGTCTCATCGTTCTCCAATCGACCTGCCTGGCATGGTAGGACCTGCAGGAACATGCGTTCCAGCCAGTATAGCTCGGTTGGGTCATCACGATAGGCAAGCCCGACCACCACGTCAAGGTAGCAGCTTCGGTCGGCCACACCACATCAGCATACAGAGATCAAATTACCAAGGTAAGTAACTGTAGAGTGTAAATGATAACGGAATTAAAAATAGGAGGAATGACGAAACATTAGAAATGTAGCCAAAAGCTCATAATCTAGAAGAAGACCGAGTAAATCCATCTCCGCCCTTGCAACCAGTTGCAAGTTATACCATTCGTTTTGACCAACTTTGGGGATACTACCCCTAACTCAGGTCTCCTATGGTCGAAAAATGAAAATTTCGGAACTACGAAGAAATAATTACCAGGCATGGGACAAAGGGTATTAGCAGTGTCTGGGCTTGTTCGCATCAAGCTGGGCTGCATCTTCTGCTATCCTACGCCATACATGTGTATACCATATGCTACGCTGCTATATATAGAGCTGAAGGTTTCCTATGAGACTAGAGGTTCTCTGTGAACATTGTGGATGGCTTGGCATTGCTTTAGCAAGCATCGCTAACAGTCCATATACAAAATTGGTTAACAGGGCGACGGATTTCATTGATACTAGTGGTTGTTTTGCAACATTCCCGAAGGTCATCGTCATTGGGATGCTGTATTGCCTATCACCATTGCTGATAATAATGAGTTTGACAGTCATGTAAGCGTGATGGGTCGAAATAGCCTGTTCATGCGGTGCATATTGATTGACGCGATCTTGGATCGGAAGTAATTACTATATATGTACTAGTTTAAATAAATGGTGTGAATGGTCCACCACGGTACCAGGTACCTGGGATTGAGCCGAACTGTTCATGTCCAAGTACTAACACGTGAGCAGTCTCCTTGTTTTCCCTGAAAACCAATGTAAAATTATCATCACCCATTGCGTGTGGTTATCTCTGGGAACCTAAATAAGTAGTCTGCTCCTGTCAATACTGCTATAGTAACAGTTTCATGAATTGACGTTATATCTTGGTTTGGTCGTCCCTTGCATTTTCCAACTTAGCTCTACCCTAGCGATAGCTGAAGTTTTAGGTAGATAGTGGTTGGGTATGTGTAACACTAGTACCTCCAATGATAAAGCTTCCGTTACCTGTGGGTCGATTTTCCATGTTTTCCTAGTACCATATGTCTAATCTCAACACTGTACTTAATTGTCTCACCGCGAGTGACAAATGCTTCGAAAACACATGTTGTCAAATAGGGTATACAGACGTTTTTACCTCCATATCCACAGAGTGGCTGATTACGCAGTACTTATTTGCATTATTCGACTAACAACGTTCTTGTTTGTTCCACAGGCTATACAGATTGTTTTGTAGTGCATCCACATTTATTTGCATCCGCTTACATTTAATTTGCTTAAGCCCTTTCGATTAATTTATTTAACTAAGCCATTCGCTTAGCAACAACTTGTATGTACCATTGTTATTTTTTATTATCTGCTTTGTATGAGCTTATACGACTGAGCATTGCTTACGCTTACTCACTTACTCATCCTTTTCGCTTTAATGTTAATCTCTTAATTTCCCCATGAACTCACATGATTTGTATCGCTTGCATTTGACCTTGTCAATCATTCGTCGCTTTTATTCATGTGTGTGCATACCTATTTCGCTTGTCATATGTCTGTCTTATTCTTATCTGACTATATATTCTTAGTCATACTCTATCTCTTTGAGTTGGCTCACTAACCTTCTCCTATTCGCTTCATTCATTCGCTCGCATTGTAATCCAAAGAGTTGGCTCTTAGCCTTCTCCAATTCGCTTCTCTGCTATCTTTATTGTGGTGTGCCTCAAATAAACGTATACGATACTTGGAGTTCATCTTCTGATTTATAAACCGAGCTCAAGAACACGCAGTTATCGGCACACTACAGTTTAAATCTAATCTAGCACTGAATGGATGGACTCAACTATGACCGACTTTCCTAAGAAACCCATAACTTTCAAGCCACTGTGGGAGTTTGGATCTGGTGATCCGGCTTCAGTCCACTTGTGTTGCTGCTCTGGTCTCATCCACAAGTTTGAACTCCACTAGTTACATTTAACATTAGTCCGTGGTAAGAACTAGCTTCAAGCAAACATTTGTTTAAACCTTATAACATCAATAAACTTAAAATTACTATAAAAAATGCCTGATACAGGAAATAACATAAAAATAGGGAATATTTACCTACTAATAAGGCTAGGCTTTATAATGGTTCTGCCGCAGCTACTAATAATGATTACATGAAGCAGTTATGATAATCCGTATCGTTTTTGTTTTACTGACCGATTTAAGTACTCATATACGTTTTCTAACACTAACCTGCACAATTATGCAAAGTAAGAGTTCATGAATTGTATTTAGAAGACTAGATAATATTTTACATATTATACATATTGGTAAGTTACCCAACTCACTTACAAATATAAATGCAGGAAATTGGCTTTGTTCAGAAGCATCACCTGGAAAAGCATAAATCAACAATGCGACCGTCTGTAAATAGTTCAGAAATACTTCGAATTGATAATACTAATAAGTTTAGTATCATATGTATCAATAACCATGTTAGATGTGGAAGTTATTCCCACAGTAAATAGATGAAAGTGATAAAATATTTTTAATCTTTTCAAGTTAGAAATGTACACAATAGAATAACTACTGTGATAGAAATAGGGACACATTCGCCACCGCCTGAAGTGTTTAGGTTCGACCCCTGGAAGGGTTGTAGACCCACGCTTCTGAAGAATCCTACGTAATAACTGCGGAATACTTTCTAGCCTCCAGTGGTTGTATGGTTATAGACTACAAGGTTTGATAACAGTTTGTATTTATGCTAATCGATAGAAGTTATTTAAAAGTACAGGAAAGCATCCAGTATACCTCTAGCAATGCTTATCATTAGTATTAATGCGAATAATTGGCAGCAGCTGGATATATTCAACTGACCAACAGATTAAAATTCAATCAAAATATATGGTATTTTTTGTTTCACAGATAATAAGATGACAAATGAAATGGGTGATTTTCTACGTCATATTTTAGAAGATTAAAAAGTTGTAAGTATAAAACGGATCAAGTTAACTAAATCACTATAACACCATGTGATTTAAATCTTTGTTTTATTCTATTCCATTTACTATTAAAGAGAATTTATTTAGCATGCTTTCATCGCATGTTTATTGAAGATGGATTCAGGTGATCATAATTATGTGTCTGTGTGCTGAAGGATTTAAGCTATATAATTCAAATTTAACATAAAGCTCAAATGTAATTACAGCAGTATTTTGTGCAAGAAATCTCAGAGTAAACTCACGCATGAAAATTAACAGTGTTCACAACTAATTAACATTCAATATGTATTGTGAAATATATATTATTGGGTTTCGGCTTCGAACGTTATAAAGAATTCACCCACGAGTATACCTTTAGCCAGATGGTAACAAAGTAGCTGCCGCGCTATTTAAAAAAACGGGAATGGAATTTTCCATATTTTGAGATATTAGATATCTCTTGTGTTTGCTGTATCAGAAGCTAGATTTAAGCTCATATTTGTCGCTTTCACTGTTTCTGAAGTTTATCAAAGGCCCTTTTACCCGTTCTTCACTCTAGCTTTTAAAAGTTAAAGTTCTTTGTTGGTGTGTAATCAGCGTACTTACATACACCGTTTTACCGTTATTTCTTTTCTAAGTTAGGTTTGCTAATCTTGTTATGTCTTCCCACTTGTACTGTCACTGGTCAAAGTTATGGTTTTGACACATTTGTAGTGACCTCACTTTTATGAAGATAACTCAATTGGTTTATTAGAAACACTCATTTGATATCCAAATGGACCGGTGATTGTTTTGCCGAACCTCTTCATTTATTACTGCTCTGTACCCGCAAACTTTCTGTTTGTGTGGCTGCCATTTTCGCTCCACTGTCCCTATGATTTCGCCCATTTTCTGGCACGAAAACAATAATGAAGTTAGAAGAATTCAACCTGAACTGTTAGTAAGAGGGTTCATTAGCTTCTATGGTAACTGCGTAAAGTATGTGGTTGATACTTCGTGCATAAGGTGTGTTTGTGAGCGTTTCATTGACTATATATTATGATCATATATTTTATGCACATACCGAAAATCCAACTGTTCGACGTAAGTGTATAATTTTCTGTCTAATTGATTTATTTTGAAATAGCATCTGTTGGATACAGACGTATGTAAAAGACTTGCTGCTTCAAGTGATAGACAGGATATCGAGTTCCATGGACAGTGCAGATCTACTGTACAAGTTCATTAATAATTGTCACACAAAACATGCACTTGATGAATATCAGGCTTATGATCTCATCCAAACATGTCCCAATGAATCTGAAGATATATGTATACAAGTTATGTTCACATTTGACAGATCATCAGAATCTGCAGAATTCAATAACCAGAATATTGATTCCCGATAATAAGCCGTTTGAAATTATAATTTTCCGTTCCTTTGGTAAAATTTCATCATCATCAATTTGTCGCTACTGCGTTGTGGCGAAGTGAGTGTACCATCAGGACTTACGTTGTCCTGGAGATGATAAATAAAGATCCCCAAGTGTGTAAATGTTTCAAGGACAGTGATCATGTTCGAGAGCTGAAATCGCATAGATGGGCGTCAATAGCGCGACTTACATTGTCAGAAAAACGATAGCTTCAACGCATTTCTGGGTAACTTTGAAGTGACTGCCGCATCTGCTCTCAACGCTTTAACTGGGACGTTGTCTGTTTCTGCTGCTATGACCCTCTTCGTTTTTCTGATGGCCATGATGATCTCTTCAATCGACGGTGAGCCAACACTGATTTGGAGGCTCTGGTTGAATCTTGAGTTGCTTCAGTTAGGCTTATCGATCCAAGAGATCTTCCGATTGCTCCACCCACCTGTTTCACTATGCTTTGATTTCAGTGATTACTTTGCCTTCCTTGTTCTTCCGCCGTCGATGCGGTTTGCTATATTTTCCAGCGCGATTTTTCATTCCATCGTATACTTGTCTCATATTCCTCTCTCTTGCAGTCTTCTTCGTTGTCATCGCCAGACTCTCCAAATATTTACGTTGATCGGCTCTGATGTTTCTCTCCACTTGTTTGTTTACTTATGCGTATTCAGCATGTGCCTTGACTTTCTCCGATCTTGTTCGGCTGATATTTGATTGTTGCCTTCCTGTTTTCCCTTTCTTGAATCTTGTCCAGAGCATCAACAGAGATCCATTCCATGAGTGAATCGTGAAACTCCTGGAAATTATTACTGTTAGTTATCTTAAATTCATTGAGAATGCTAATATTATGGGGAAGCGCCTCATTAAAATTTTGTGATGCAGTTCACTCAGTTGTTCGGTGTCTCTTTAGTTCAAGTTTCTTTTTGGCCGCTACTAGTTTATGATATGAATGTATGTCAGCTCCACACTTGGTTGTGACGTCCTCCGAGATCCTTCTGAAGCTTGTAATGATGCAGATATGATCGATTTGTTTTTGTGAGATGTGATCCGGAGAAATTTATGTAGCGTTGATTTTTTGTTTCACTGCGAACACGATAACACCTATAACCATATAGTTGGATGCACACGGCTTAGTGAATCTCTCACCGTTATCGCTCCATTCTCCAAGTCCATGACGTCCAATCACATCTTCATATATGTTGCTGTCAGAGTGGACACCGGCCTTCAACACTGTGGGCAAAACATTCAACTGACCTTGATCCTCACCTCCACTACCCACCATGTAATGTCAATATAAATGGCAAGTTGGTGTACTCTTCCAACTCTCAATGGAGTTGGAAAGGCTATAGGCAATCTAAGGTGAGGAGGTAGAGCAGAGGGCCCTGATACATTAACCCTAAAATTTTTAAGAATGGTGGTCCAGTTTCAGCAGTTAGGTTGACTGAGATATCAGGCAGAATCTGGGAACTGAACGTAATTCCATCTGACTGGTCTCAATAACTGATTGTCCCAGTTTATAAGAAAGGACAAAAGTCCTCTTGTGACAACCACATAGGAATTAGTTTGACTAATATAGTGTCTAAAATGTTAGTCCAGATTCACGTTTCGCCAGCCAAGGTATCAGTTCTGATATGGCTGACGCCACAATTAAATATCAACTTAAACAACATAATACAGTTCAGTAAAAAACATTGAAACTCCAATAAACTTACAAAAATTGAAACTATAACAAAATACAAAGGTTAACATCACAAAATGGTATTAAACAGAGTACCAAAATTCAGCACAGAAAGAGTCATTAAGAGCATGTCACAAATATGAACATAGAGGAGCTTTCCCGAAACAAAGCCTTGAAAATGGTTTCTACACCGGCCCGCAAAATCCCTCCATACAAAGCATAGCCCTCTATAGGCCTCAAATCATGGCTCACTCTCAAAACCTGGCATAACGTATGAACAATATTTAACTCTCCACCTCCTGATACAGAGGAGGTTTGATCAGCATTCGTCATCGTCGACAACTCATTTGTCACATCAGTGACATTCAGATTATTATTATTGTCATCATGATTCCGTTCAGTCAGACAAGTCACGTTGTTGATGGCTACACTAGCATCTGTAGAGAGAAACTCTTCCATTATCGTATAACTCATCTCGCTACATGAAAGAACAGCATTAGTGTCTTAATTCGAAACAAATAAACTGACTTGTTGTTCTTCATGTTCCGTTTCAGAGACACAAGACATGTGCACATTAACAGCATCATTATCATACAACATTGTAGACTGGCTGTTACCATCAGACACTTTTTTCTCATCATCGATTGAGTGACAGTCAACCGGAGTAGAAACAGTTGCAGTTGCACAACCTTGTGCATCTTCAATCAACTTTACATTTGCGACATGGCTCGATGACAACAAAACACTAAGAGGCACATTCGATGAAGTAGATCTAATAGTCACTATAGCTGGACTGCTCACAGTTTCTGTCTCTTTACTATCGCTGCCACTACTACGATTCTGATGACTATTATCTCCATTGCTAGTCACAGCATCCGAAAGAGAATGAAGTTTACTCTCCTTAATAATGGTAGCATCATGTCGTTTCTTCTGCTTCTCACCTTGGGTAGCAGTATGTGAGCGTAATGTACGCCCACTTCGATGTCGATGAGTGTCTTTCGATTTCCCTTGATCACTATTACCCGCAGGAGTATTATCAACACTAATATCGTTAGCAGCTGCAGCTGTAGAAGTAGTAGTACACTTCTCATGATATCCATCCGATTCATGCACAGTGTCCAACTCTACTCCATCAACATTGCCTTCCTTACTAGGTATGCTATTGACCGCTTCAGTCTTATTATTGTTGGTAGATGTTACGTCCAAGTTTTGCTCCTTCCCGTTATTGGAGTACAGTATGTCGATCTATTCACAATTCACGAACCCAAATTAACAACAGAACCAAACTCCAAAGTTAGGTACCAAAGTTTATTCGCAATTCACAAATAGTCGACCAAAATGTCGTTCTAACAACAATAATTATAATAACTACAAAAACCTTCAATTTTATAGGTTCCTGGAGCAAAAACTCCCAATTAGCAAACCAAGACAAACAGAAACCAAAATGTCCGACTTCTCTTCTATCCACCTGACACTGCACAACTCTTCCTTCTGTTTGCTGTACTCCTTTATCTGTGTGTTATATTCTTATATTCCCATAATTTACTTTAATTTAAGTTGTCAGTATGAATTTTATCTTGACTTACTACTGTATTGACTACTTCAACATGACAGGTTAAGTAGTGCTTTGGTTATATATATACACTTGCCACACTGCTGCCTTTTTCTCTCTCTCTCTTCTCCTTTTCAGAACCCCATTCACGGTGGGAAATCCTTGGCGACTCTAGGGAACATGCACCCTATGACTGTCTGGATCACAGCTCGTATGAAGCGCTTTCCATATGACCGTTTCCAACAAATTCACTATTGATCTCGGCAAATCGCCAAAAGAAACTAATATGCACCTTCCTTCCTTATTTGTACTCTACTATTGAAAATGTGGCTGTATAATACTGTTTCTGTCAGTGAAATGGTGTAAATATGCAATCAGAAAATGACTCTTATACTTAATTTAACTGCTATAACTTTACAGTAGTTGTGTTAGCATTTGTGACAACTTGATCTAGCCTGTAAACTGGCGTGACTCTTGTAACGTAGTTATTTGAGAATAAATATATTATCATTATTATAATAAATCAAACAAGTTCATAAGTTAAGTAAAACGAATATACCCAAAAAACACAGTGCAATTAATGATATTTATATAAAGGTTTTAATCAGCCAAATGTCTTCATTTCTCGCGTAACTGTAGTGCTCTTCCCGATACTTGTAGTACGAGTCAAAATGGTGGAGTGCGACAGGTGGATAATTCCATGGTCGATTCCTCATGCTGCATATTCAACACAACAACATGTGCATTAAACCTAGACGACTCCCCATTGCACCTAGCCCTCTCAGTAGTGCCATCACTGTGGCTGACCCTATATCCACCGACGCCTACATTCTCCACACGCAAACATCCAATTTCGTCTTGAACTGAAGTAGTCGATGAAGCCAGTTTAGTAACAGCAGCCGGAGAAACAGCACTACCTATAGTGATTCCACTCTCGTTACCATCACGTTTGTTATTCACGTCTATAACACTATTAATAGACACATGGGGTTTCACCTCAACCTTGACGTTGTTTCTGTCCACACTGATGTTCCGACCATTCACAGTTAATGACCAGTTGCGGTATGGTTGGCACGCAGGCTTTACAGCTAAGCTACCACTGCTGCCACTTACACTAACACTACCAACATTGCAATGACTACTCGGACTAGAATGCCACCGTCCATCAGTTGACTGTAAACAAACATCAGCAGGACACGCTAAGCTGCTATTATCTTTCGCTTCACTATTATGGTACTCCATAGAACTAGATACAGTAGCCGGAGGACATCCTGACCGCGCAGCAACATGAAGTGCTGTGTCACTGTTTACGCTTGCTATCCTGGGATCAGCTCTAGGTCGTGTCAGATAATTTACACTACGTGAAGGGTGTAAATGGATTTCTACGGTGGCAGTTCCAATGGGTTCCAATAGGTGCACTCCTGTACTCGTTTCTCCCAATCCCAGGTCCAAACAAATCAAAAAAGGACAAAAATTCTAGGAGAAAGCGGTCTTATTTAATAAAAACATGGAAATACAAAGCATTACCTGGAATTAATGCTCCTTCCAGGTTACAATTACTCCGAAGAGTATCCAACAAGGATGAGTAAGTGGCGTTAAGTCCAACTGCAACCGGATCAATCCAAATATGGCTGTAGCCATATTAAAGATCAAATTTAAACAACATATATACATTCAGAAGCAAACACAAAAACTTCAATATAAGTACAAAATATAGAAAGAATAACAATATACAATGATAAAATCTCAAATTGGAATCAAATAAAATACCAAAAATGTCAACAGAAAAAGTCCGTCATGTCATAACAAAAATATGTAATCATGGAGGGATTTTCCAAAACACAAAACATTCAAAAAGGATTCTACACCGGCCCGCAAAATCCCTCCATGCAAAAAAGCAAGCGTTAATGACACTTCTATTTAGGGTTCACACTCATCCCCTAATCCACACCGGAAGAACGTGTAGGACTTACAGCAGTACGCCTACCCGCCATCCAACATGGATATGACCTATCAAGCTAACTAGGTACCTATACCTTCCCATCAGGCCCTTGATTCCCCTATCTATCGTAGCATGACCTAACGGTAGTATAAACCTTACCCAATTAACCCACACGAACATGTACAACACGTCGTAAAACTGGTCATATCCTATCCGGGAACTACATTCCATATCATGGGGATGAGTCGTCAATCCACCACCACTTGCTCCGATCAGCAGATACAATGAAGTCCGTGATGCTGACTTATCAGCAGAAGTTCTTGACCCATAGATAATATGCAAGGGTGGGATCTCCAATTTTGACATTTCATCGTCTCCAGAAGACTTTAAGTAGCATAACGTGGGATCAATATTTATCTCTCCATCTCCTGATAGAGAGGAGGTTTGATCAGCATTCGTCATCGTCGGTAACTTATTTGTCACATCAGTGACATCCGGATTATTATCAACGTCATCATGATTCCGTTCTGTCAGACAAGTCGCGTCGATTCGGTCTGCACTAGCATCCGTAGAGTGGAACTCTTCCATTTTTGTATAACTCATATCACTACATGAAAGAACAGCATTAGTATCGCAATTCGAAACTGATATACTCACTTGTTGTTCTTCATGTTCCGTTTCAGAGACACAAGACATATGCTCATCAATAGCATCGTCATCACACAACACTGTAGACTGGCTGTTACCATCAAACACTTTCTTCTCATCATCACTCGACTGACAGTCAACCGGAATAGGAACAATTACAGTTGCACAACCTTGTGCATCTTCAATCAACTTAACATTCGTGACGAGGTCCGATGACGTCGAAACACTAGGAGGCTCATTCGATGAAGTTGATAGACTAGTCACTATAAGTGGACTGCTGACACTTTCTGTCTCCTTATTATCGCTGTCACTACTAAGGTTCTGATGGCTACTATTTCCATTGCTAGTCATAGCATCCGAAAGAGAATGAGGTTTAGGCTTCTTAATAATAGTAGCATCATGTTGTCTCCTAGGCTTCTTAGCCTTTACAGTACCACCATCACTTATCCTAGAATCTACTCTAGGTCCCGTTATATGATTTACCCTAAATGAAGGGTTCCGAAAATAGGCTTTATTCCGTCCAGACAATCCTGCCTGGGCCTTCTTCATATTTACTGAACTCATTAACCTCTGATTACTCGAATCCAAATAAGCGTTCCAGGCTTTTCGAGCAGCTAAGAGGCTTTTATCATCACACACTTCGGATCCATCTTGATGCCTACACTTTTCACCTTTTTCTTTCTTTTCTATACTTAGAAAAGCCATCTTATCTGTTACACCAACCGGCTTCTTACTAGGATACGCATCAAGAGGTTTTACATCGTTACGGTCACATACTCGTCCTTCATCAGCGTATGCTTTCGTGATATAATTGACAACTCTCTTATCTTCCGGGCGTGCGTTAGATAGAAACGAAGAATCCTCATGTCTCGCACGCAGACCACTAGTAGCTTCCGTATTATGTCCTGTTTTAGCCCGATAAGCTAATCTTCCGAACCTACTACTAGCTATCTTAGCGCGAGACATAATAAATTCCGTCAAATCATTGAAATTAGGCTCTCTCTCCTCTTTGTCCCACTTGATTCCCAGCTCTGCCCACTGGGCTTGCATTCGACGAGGTAAGAGCCTGACTACTCGTTCTAAAGTAACCATGGAATGAAGTTCCGTTGCACAATTTAGCTGTTCTAAAGTTAAAGCAGCATTCTGCATTTTAATAGCCAAATTCGTCAATAATTCAGGATCATTAAAATCCGCATTCACGGTTCTAAATATGTCCTCTAAGGTTTCACGGGCTATTACATGCGACTGTCCAAAGAGCTGTTTTAAGATGGCCTTAGCTCTCTTATATCCCGCTTGTGGATCCATTATAATACAACCTTCAATCGCATTTTTTGCCCTTCCTTTACAATAGTGAATTAAACACAATAAACGCACTTGGTCATCTTTTATTCTGGGTTCTATAAACGTTTCTATTTGGCGCATAAACCTAAAGTAGTCGCGAGACTTTCCATCAAAAAATGAAAGTTCAACCTTAGGTAGTTCTAAGCCTACTATCGGTGTCCTAAGCATCTGATCCGTCTCTGGTACCTTAGAACTCTCACTTAATCCTGGTTCCTTAATGCCTGCCAAAGGTGACTTACAATAATAAGTATCAGACATAACATCAGTGTTATCGGAGTGGTTACCCATTAAAAAAGTATCAATAACGACTTGCTTAGCGTTTCGGGATCCGTCAAGCTCTTCCACCCTCCTCGTGTTTGATTTCTTGCGACTTGACATTATAAGTGAAGTTCAACGGAAGATAAATAACAAATACAAAATATAGGAATTCCACAGATAAGTTCAATAAGAGATGTCCAAAATCAAAAATTCGTCATCCAAGATACAATTCGAATACGAAAATACGATAAATAATCCAAGATTCCTTTATCAAGAAGTTTAGTGTGATAAACGATTAAATTTCCAAATGTTTCTTTATTCTTCTTAATAATCCAACTGTAATTGGTCTTCTAATCAAAAGTAATGGATAATTCCAGAATATAAATGTTCTCAGGAATAATTCCAGACTGTAAATGGTTTTCTACAGTGGCCGTTCCAATGGGTTCCAATAGGTGCACTCCTGTACTCGATTCTCTCAGTCCCAGGTCCAAACAAATCAAAAAAGGACAAAAATTCTAGGAGAAAGCGATCTGGAATTAATGCTCCTTCCAGGATACAATTACTCCGAAGAGTATCAGAAACAGCGATAGATAAGTGACGCTAAGTCCAGCGGCCACTGCATCAATCCAAATATGGCTGTAGCCATATTAAAGATCAAATTTAAACAACATATATACATTCAGAAGCAAACACAAAAACTTCAATATAAGTACAAAATATAGAAAGAATAACAATATACAATGATAAAATCTCAAATTGGAATCAAATAAAATACCGAAAATGTCAACAGAAAAAGTCCGTCATGTCATAACAAAAATATGTAATCATGGAGGGATTTTCCAAAACACAAAACATTCAAAAAGGATTCTACACTCGGTCTTCAGGAAGATATACCTTGCTAAAACAATTAACAACTCTCTTAAGTTCCGGGTGTGAGGGAGGTGCAAACACATGCGAAGTATTCCCATGTCTCGCACGCAGATGACTCATCGCTTCCATATCATGTCCTGTTTTCGTGCGATTAGCTAATCTTCCAAAGCTACTACTAGCTATCCTTGCACGAGACAAAATAAAGTCCGTCAATTCATTGAATGTATGCTCTGTTAGTTATTTCCATAACTAATTGTAGTTATGCCATAACTAACCAATCAGATTGGTTAAGCGCTCACCATGCTATATATAGTCTGACCGGTCTGAAATCTTTCTTTGTTGTGAATGGTCTATCGATTGAAGGATGTTAGTATTTTATTTATATTGTTGTGACTCATGTTTTCATTCATTTTCTAAAGACACGCTATACTGTCCGGTACGTTTGCTCATCCTGCTTGATAAATGTAATTTCCTTATTTATTGTACTAAATTAATCGTTTTCTTTTTGTTTAGAAACAGATAAAGTTTAAAACCAAATTGTCTTCTGTTAACTATAGTTTCACTCTGGATTCTGTCATCGGCGGTGTTCGCGTTTACGTTTTAGAATTACATCTGTAGGACAAAATTAAATCCTACATGCTCTCTATCCCCTTCGTCCCATTTAATTTCCAGCTCTGCCCACTGGACTTGCAAACGATGAGGTAAAAGCCTATCTATCCGCTCCAAAGTTACTAAGGAATTCAGTTCAGCAGTGCAATTTAGCTGTTCCAGAGTCGTAGACACGTTCTTCATCTTAATTGATAAATTCGACGATTGCTCTGGATCGTTATAATCAGCATTCCCAAATCTAAGCAAGTCTTCCAAGGTTTCACGAGCGATTACGTTCGATTGTCCGAAAAGCTGTTTTAGTATAGCCTTAGCCCTGCGTGAGGTTCCATTATAAGACATCCCTCAGTCGCAGCTCTTGCCTTTCCCTTACAATAATAGATTGAATATAATAAGCGCAGATTGTCATCAATAACTCTAGGTTCTATAAATGTCTCAAATTGCTTAACGAACCTAAAATAATCACGGTTTCTGCCGTCAAAATATGGGAGTTCAACGTTTGGCAACTCTGAGCCAACTACCGGTGTCCTAGACCTCAAATCTTTCCCAAATACCTCTACGTTCTCGTACAAACTTCGTCCTTTAGTACCCTCTAATGATGGCTTACGACAGTAAGTACTGAGCATAATATCATCCTTATCCGAGAGTGAACCATTTAAAAATGAAGTTTCATAAGGTACTTGCCTCGTATCCAGCGATTCTTCATGGGCTCCATCCCTCTTCGTGTTTGACTTCTTACGAGAACTAATGAGCAATTGAAATTCAACGGAAAGAAAACAACAAAGACCAAATAATAAATTTCACCGGTTCAGCTTCTTCAATTATTGACGGCAATGAGATATCCAGAACACTTTTCTCCAAATATCGTTAAGAACCAATTGACAGTAAAATATCCAAAAGATCCTCTTCCAAATACTGTTTAGAAATAGTAAGCGATAAAAAATCCAAAGGATCTTCTTCCAAGTATTGTTTTTAAACTATTAAGTTTTAAATACTCTTGCAGTTCGCCTTTAATTCAAATAGTGTCGGTTCAAACGCGTCCCACCCAGTCCAGGACCAAAAACGATAATTCTGGGAGAGAACAGTTCTGTATTTAATGGAAAAGGGAAATACAGACAATTACCAAAAACAATATTAGAGTTCCTACTACAGAAAAACATCCATAACCTAAAACGACTGTCGGCGAATACCAAAGTCAGTATTATCATTGCTAACGTCAAGATAGTTCTGTTTCAGTGGACATAAAGCTTTCGATTTGTGAAAGAGAGTCGTCGCAACTTCGAATGCTTTACCAGCCGAGCTGACCACAGCACTCTCATTGGAAAGCCTTAAGAAGAGACTTGATAATCATGTACTCATATACAGATTATCATATCCCTCTTGGACAAGCTGTGCATGATGAATATCTTGAGACCTGCTAGTTGTTATCATTGCCATCTCCTCAGACCACTTACTTATTCTATCTCGCTTATTGTCTCTGTTCCCTCGCTCACACTACAGTCGTCTTTCACAATCTTCACTACCAATTAATAAACTAAATCCACTTATTATTACTTAGTTCTGAAATTTTATTCATATTAGCATCAGAATTTTATCCTTATTGTCCTTAATACTCTCCACATGGCAAGTAACTGATATCCGGTCTGGTAATGTGATAGCTGCTGGTATCCAGAAACCTTCTGCCCTGAAACAAACGTTTTTATTCAAATCCCGAGACATACAAACTCCCAACAAACTGCCAACTCACTAGAATTAGATAGTTGAGTGGCTAGACCTGCATTCATTGGATACTACGAAGAACCTGGAACCGTATCGAAAGAACAAGAATCGAGCGCAAAGAAATCAACTGGTTTATACTAGCTCGTGAAAAAGTTATTGGATATTGGAAAGGCATCATCCTTTAGATAAAGGTAGTTATAAAAATTGATTACGCAAGATACTGAGAATACGTTAGTCAGACATCACTGGCACCCGCCCACCATGAGAGGGAACCATTTCTATCGTGAGACAGAAATAGCTGTAGTATGCTAGACGATGGCCTATACTACACTAAAGGCAACAGGCGCAAGTGTAAACAAAAAGGAGGGTAATTTGAACTGGGTATAACTTTCCATTCATCACTATGTAATATTCTTTACATACCGATGGTCATGTCTTTATGACCGACATATAGGGCCATATCAAAAACCTTAGGTAATTTAAGTATCTTCTGCGATCCTTTTGCTAGTATATTGATTCTAACATATTTTTATGGTTCTTTTGTCAATTAAAGTACAAGCCACTGTGAACTGTTTTGTTCATTGTAACTGAAGTTCAAGAATCGTGCATAAACCAACTGTCGAACGTGCCAATAATAGGAGAAAACTAACTCATTCACCAATAATCTTGGCAAATGTAGGTAATGTGGTACTATTATTGTGGAGAAGTATTTTCATGTTAGTTTTGGCCAAAGGTATTAGTCTCAAGGCATTTTCAACCATTGTGGTGAATTCGCAGTGTCCCCTAGTTTGAGGAAGGCCACCATCTACTTTATTATCATTTGTATGTATACTAACGTTTCTGAAGGAACTTTATCTAGATTTCATCACAGTTTCCTCTTTCTGATTGCTTGGAAAATATTTACATAGTGCATAAGCAGTCAGAAAATAATACCTGCGGTTTCTGTCGAAAGTTTGTGCCATTCCTGTTTAGCTGCTTATTAAACGACAAAACCGCTTCTCTTTGTATAAAAAGCAATTTTCCTTAGGATTAATGTAACGGTATTTCTTAACAATCATTCTTGTTCGGTACGGTTGTCGGATGCCTGTTTGTACTTATACACATTATCAAATCAATGTGTAATATCTTTAATAATCATTAGTAGTAGAAAAAACAATTATTAAAAATTAAATGTCTGCTGAAAAGCTTTCCATTCAGCACCTTTTTGACGTTTTGTCACTTAAATGTATCAACTGATACGTGCGTTATGTCTCAGTTTACAGTGATAATTCGTCATTATAAATCTTCTAAAAATTGGTGTTTTATCCAATACCAACTGCGCAGAAAAATGATGTATTCTTTATGTATTTTCAAAAACCGTTTGTGCGTCTTGGTAAAGTCTTGACATCTTTTAGTCCTGATTATAACATAATTATTGGCACAAAGGTGCAGCCAATATGTATGCTGAAAACAAATTAGAGGATTTGTGGGTAATCTTGGGTACTCCCCTGATGTCAAAGCCGAAGCAGGTGTTTTCCAGGGGGCTACCCCCGACCGTAGCTGCTACCCTGACATGGTGGTTTGGCTTGCCTATCATGATAACCCAGCCAAGCTATATTGGCTCGAAGTTGAACTGCTGACTGCAGAGGAGTGTGACAGTAGTAACGTGTTTCCTTCGGACATCCATCATCTGCAGCGATGCTGCCTTCTCATAAGGAAGGAACGGGTTAGAAAGGTCGACCCAAAAAATGTCACACCTCACCTTACCTCACGGATTTCCGTCTCCGGTGGTAAGGCCTCTGATTACCGCTAATACTTCTACTATCTCTACCACTATGGGATTTGTACTGATAGTTGCGCCTTTGTGCTAATGTAGTATAGCAACCTGAACTGAAGTACATAGGTACGAGGTTCTACGTCGTAACTGACTGAAGGGGCTACCGTTGAGTCTTCCAGGATTCTGGTGCTCTTCTTCATTGTTGGTTTGAAATCAAGGTTTTCCAGCTTCCTTAAATGTGCCCTCCGTACCTACCAGCATGGCCTAAGTTTTGGACGTTCGTTGTTCGTCCTTTCGATTTCGTAGACAACATTCCCGCCACGAGAAGGCAACGAGTAGGACTTCCCTGGCAGTGGTTATACACGCGTGGCCATATGAGAGCATTTTGGGAAAGAGAGATCGACTTCTCCATACCGCGGTATTTGGAAGCTATGGGCAGGTCCATCCAAAGTCTACCCAGTATTAATTAGACGTTTCCAATATCATTCGTAGAAAGTTGTGTGAACCCTCAATTTGGTCCATTATTCTAGTAAAAGCTTTAAATAATCCCGTAGATTATTTAATTAGTCCAGATCTATGTTTCGCTTTAATTTACACTTTCTGTGTGATGATTAGTGACTATTTGACTGTTCAAAGCGAGGTTGAAGAGGATTGAGATTTCAAATCTAGTTGTCGAAACTCAAATACCTTAACCACTAACTTACCTCTTTGGAAATTCTGCCTATAATCCATTCAGTCTTATAGATATCCCGATTCTTAACCATATAATTCTCTTTTCAGATATGTTCTAACTACTTTATACAACGTTACAGCGTTATTTGTTAACTGGATGTTATCTGTGCTGCTACATACTGGATTATGCCAGTTTTATTTTGCCCACTTTGTCACTCTTTGCTGATGATTGAAGAATCGGCTCATTGCTATTCATTGAACTGTTCTGCTCCCTTGTGTTCTTACAGGTGGTTCGTCACTCAACCACTAGTTTTAGAACATAAGCCGAGACAGGATATTCGTTTACGTTTAGAGGAAGACGCTGTTTTCTCGGTTGAAGATGAATACAGTTCTTCTGCCCAGATAGATGAAAAGTGTCCCAAGTGCGGTCATACGCGAGCGTATTTCGTCCAAATGCAAACACGTTCAGCTGACGAACCCAGCACAATCAAGTATTCTTGTATGAAATGTCATCATATTTGGACTGAGCAATAAACAGTATTATAATTGTACATTGAAGTACTTATGCAGACTTGCATATTTTTTTAAAAAAATTTTTTATGATTGATTATGTGTTTTTATTTATTTATTTATTTATTAATGCAATCTACTAAATACAGGTTCCTGTATTCAGGTGATGATCCCTGGCTGTTCAAACCGAATTATTTGACACAGGACTTGAACCATCGATGTAGCATACAATCTTTTGAACATTATCGAAATTGTATATTATTGAATATTTCTAGTCTTTTATTCGTTTACAAAAGTAACTTTCAAACCATAGAGACGTACAGACTGTGAAGCAAGTACTTCCGATTTCCTCCAACCGTAGTTGCTACCTTGACATGGTGGTCGGGCATGCCTATCGCGATGACCCAAAAGAGCTATATTGGCTGCAACATATATTCCTGAAGGTTATAACATATCAGGCAGGTCGATTGGAGAACGACGAGACTATAAGCAGCTACTCCAGGTCTGAGCGCGAAGTCGTACTGCTGACTGCAGAGGAGTGTGACAGCAGTAAGGTGTTACCCTCGGACAACCAGCATCTGCAGCGATGCTGCCCTCTCATAAAGAAGGAATCCTTAGAAAGGTCGACCCAAAAAATGTCACACCTCACGGATTTCCGTCTCCGTCGGTAAGGGTGCCCACTAAGGGCCTTAAAGTGAGCTGAGCTAATACTCAAAAAACCTTTCATAAGAATGCCGTGCGTGACCGGCCTCAAGCAGTTGTCCCTTGTGCTCTGCGGTCACGCTCCCAGGTCTCAAGACCAACAATAATCTTCCTTCTTCTTCAGGTCCCACAAGAATCACCCTTCCACGGTGTGGGCAGCCGGGAAGTGACAATCGCCCTCATACCCGTAACAGCGAGCGAGACCGAATTGGTCAAAATCAAATCCTTCCTACACCCCCTATTATCTCTCCTATCTCCACGACTAACTCTTCTCACATTCCTTTATCACACTGCACCGCTAATGCAAATGATGCGAGTTCCTGAAACCCCGCTCTAAACTACATGTTGGAGCACTGAATGTACGGACATTGTGTCAAATAGGGCAACAGGTTTCGTTAGCCAGAACATTAGAATCTCGCTCAATCGATGTGTGCTGCCTCTCGGAAACGCTCATACAGGATCCTAGTAAAATCAATAATTTGATTTCATGTTGTCAAAATAAAGAAACAGCCCGATTTATTCTTCGTGTATCCGGTAGCCCTGATGCTGATCTGCGGGGTCTCGCTGGTGTAAGTATAGCATTGAGTCGTAGGGCTGAACTATCTCACACAGACTTGATCCCAGTAGATAGTCGCCTGTGCGCTGTCCGACTGAACGGGACAGTAAAGCCTCGAAAAGATAGGGACACTTTCTGTTGCCTCTTCGTCATATCTGCCTATGCCCCCACTGACTGCAGTTCAGACGACGTAAAAGATGGGTTTTACAGAAAGATTTCCGACCTCCTCCAATAAGTTAGGCGCTCTAATGTAGTAATAATGGCTGGTGACTTTAATGCTAAGTGAAAATGAAAGACACCTAGGTGGATGTTATGGTGTCGCGGCTCAAAGAACAGACAGTGGCGACCGTCTGCTGCAACTATGCTCAGATAACTATTTCTAGCAAACACTAGCATTTTAGGCATAAGGAAAAGTATTTTTTGACCTGGCGACTCCCAAAGTCGTCTCAACGATGGACCAAACTAGATCACATCGCTATCAGTCACCGAAGGAGAGGTTCAATAGAGGACTGTCGCTCGTTGTGGGACA
The DNA here is from genome assembly GCA_944470395.2 of Schistosoma turkestanicum. Taxonomy (NCBI): domain Eukaryota; kingdom Metazoa; phylum Platyhelminthes; class Trematoda; order Strigeidida; family Schistosomatidae; genus Schistosoma; species Schistosoma turkestanicum. The sequence continues at coordinate 41,330,236 of OX103971.1, forward strand.
CATGTTTGGATTCAGATCGTGCCCTAGTGCGAGCGCGTATTTGTTTGAGGCTTACTGGACGTAGGAAAGACACCGTAAGGAAGCCTCTTAGGGTTTTACTTAATGATGATAAAGCTAAGAATATATTTCAGGAGCAACTAGAAAGAGAGTTAGGCAACCATGTAAGCGATTCTCATCCGGAAGCAGGTTAGAATTATATCAAAAAAGCTGTGGAAACGGCAGAGGTATCTGCTAGTAAGGTAAACCATAAGGCTAGAATGAAGCCGTGGATCTCAGTAGCATCCACCGAACTGATGGGTACTCGAAAACACATCCCACCTGTCTCTAAATATGATGAAGAGTGAAGTTAGCTTCGGCGAAGGCTGATAAAAAGACTACTCAACGACCGCGAACAGTGGTGGGTGGCGCAAGCGAGAAAGATGGAAAAGGCAGCAGTTGGCAACTATTCAGACTTATCAAGAAAACTGGTATTAGTAACCCGAATACGAGTGAGACTATGTCGGAAATGAATGGTCTTATTATCCATTCCAAATCCAGGAAACTGGACCGATGGGCAGAACAGTTTAGGGATCAGTTCAACTGGCCTTCAGCCACACTTCGGTTACCTACGATCTCCAATCATCCTGAATGGCAAGTCGACGTAAGTTCTCCGAATCTTTATGAAGTTGAAAAGGCTATAGAAAATCTGAAGCGAGAGAGAGCAGCAGGACTCGATAAATTGACTCCTGAGATTTTCAGGGATGGTGATCCAGTTTTATCAGCTAGATTGACTATCTTAGGTATATTCTGGGAACTGGACACAATCCCATCCGACTGGTCTCCAATTTATAAGAAAGGATACAAGTCTTCTTGTGACAATCACAAGGGAATAAGTCTAACTAATATAGTGTCTAGATTGTTAGCGTAACTAGAGCTCGTGAAGAGAAGACTAGAGAGAACCAGGCTGCTTTCAGACCCGGACTGGATGTATAGACCACATTTTCACACTACGACAGGTCCTGGAACACACACACATTTCGGCGTCCTGTGGCAGTGCCTGTCATTGAAAGGTGTACCAAAGAAGTACTTTAACCTTATTATACAAGCTCTCTACTCGGACACCACTGGTCGAGTGTGAGCTTATGGAGAAGTGTCTTCGGAGTTGATTACTTCGAGTGGCGAACGTCATGGTTGTCCACTAGATTAATTTTGTCATGGACATGCTTTTAGACACGACACCCGTCATCTGACTTTTCAGGAACTGATCTTCCACAGGAGATCCACTGGTCGAGTTAGAATATGCCAATGACATAGTTGTATTTGGTGAAGACTAACAAAATGCAGTGTCTCCTGACTACCTTAAGCAAAAATGCAAGCATGCTCGGGATGCAGTTCCCCCCGTCGATATTGAGAATGTTGCTTCAGGATTGGTTTGCATCGGCACCTGAATCAGTGATAGGGAGTGAAGCGGTTGAGCGTGTTGACCAGCTCACTTATCTTGTAAGTCTCGTCAGTGCTGATGGCCTGTTGTGTGACGAAATCACAGCACAGATACAGAAGCTCGACTGGTTTTTTTCAAATAGCGTCACTTTTGGTGTAGGTGAGATTTCCGTCTGCTCACCAAAGGACGAGTGTACTGCTCATAGTTCGCTCCATCCTACAATTTGGGTACTTAACATGGCCGGTGGTAGTGTCATAGCGCAGATGCATTCATTCTTTGTGTTCTCTCAGATCCTATTCTTCTGAATTCCTCGTGACCTTTTTTCTCCTTTTAAATTGATTCCACTGGATTATACTTCTCTAATTATACTTGCGATCCCTAATCTTTTCGATTTCCGGTAATACTATTACTGCTACCTGTAGCACCATAGAATTTTAACTGTCAATTCCTTCTGTCTGGTTAGGGTTAATGGGGTATGGCAACATGGACTGATTTATGCACGTATGAAGTCGTACTTTGTAGTTGGCTATTTAAATAATTTGATGATCGGTCCCTTTGGAGCGACCTACTTAAGTTGCTTCATAATCTCGTTCGCTAAGCTGTTGAAAGATTTGAAGTCCTTTTTTAGGGGCCAAGCCGTTTAATTATCTGATTTGTGTTTTGAAACTGATTGCTTTGTGTTGGCAATGTAAACTGCATCGCCGGAGTAAGTAAACTGTTAGATGTGCATCAATTTTGCCCAAAGCTTAAGCAAATGATTTCGGCGAAAAACACTTCTTCAATGAATGATATTTTTGTCCAGTGACACAATATGTTACTTGAATTCATCATAATCGAAAATCTATCCATTTTTTAAATGAAATAAACAGTGAACTAGATTCACTCTATGGTCTCCAAATGCAGATTTCCATCAAATGTTCTTTTTGGATAGTTTAAAGCGAATTGAAGCTATATTTCACCAAAAACCACGTTGAATCCCGTCAGATGCAGATATCAGAAGACTATCTGCGATTGGAATTAAGGCATATTCGTTTGTGATCTCGTGGTATCGAAATAATACCAAGATCGGACCGGAATATTCAAGCGGGACTACCAAGCGTACGAGGGCAAACCCAAGGTTAAGTAAGGAAGATGTGTGTTTTTGGTACAAATAAACAAAGCGGTACAGCAAAACAATCAATGGTACAATTGGTTATAATGATAAACGTTTTTAATAAACCAATCGTGTTCTCTTCATATAAGTGGATTCACTACAAGTTAATGGTTTATAACTATTTCGATATTAATAAAAAAAAAGGTAAAAGTTTTGTCAACCGAACACTTCTTAGTAATTTTATTACCTATCGATATACGTGTATTTGCATAAATACTGTGCGTAATAAATCGTTAAAGCAGATTTTCTATATACAAACAATTTATTTTCATGCTGAGCCTACCCTGTCAATATGATTTATTATACAGCGAGGTGTTTCACATTATCTTCTTAATAGTCTTTATCTCTTCTGACCTTCCAATTTGTCATTTTGCTTTTTCATCAATAGGTATTCTAATAGGTGTATGTGTGATTAGATTGTTTGGATTGTACTGCTTTAATATAATATATCTAACGTATTTTTCCGTTATAGCAGCAATTAATTAAAAATTTGTAAAATGGTGTTAACTCCGCCGATGTTTCTTCTGAAAACCAGAGCATTAATGAATATGGATACATGGAATATTCTCACAATGTGGGAGACCGGAGCATGGAATGCAGTGGATAACTAGAATACAGCTAGATGGTTTGAACTTCGCAGATGATACAGCCCGTATATCCCACATTCTACAACTAGTGCGTATGAAGTCGGTCAGTGTCGACATACACAAAGGGAAAAGCAAGATCCTCCGATACGACACAGTATGCACCAACCAAATCACGCTTGATGGAGAAGCTCTGCGGCAGAAGGAAACCTTTGCGTATCTGCTCAGCATCATTGATGAGCACGATGGATTTGATCCAGATGTGAAGACATGGATTGACAAAGCAAGAGCAGCATTTTTACAATCGAAGAACATGTGGAACTTAAAACAACTGACACCAAGCCCAACATTTTCAATAGGTCATTTGCACAGAGTGGAAACTTGGAGAACTATCATTCATAAGATACAAGTGTTTATTAACAGTTGTTCACACAAGATTCTGCAGATCCGTTAGCTAGACACCATCAGCATCCACCCAATGTGGGAGATAACAAACGTGGTTGAGGCTGAGCAAAAAATTCGGAAAAAGCGCTGGAGGAGTATAGGACACCGATTGCGAAATCACCCAACTGCACCACGAGGTGAGCCCTATCTTGGAACCTTCAAGATCAAAGGAAAAGAGGTAGATCGAGGAACACATTACGCTGAAATTTGAGGACAGAAATGAAAGAATGAATTGCAATGAAGTAGAACTGGAAGGGAAGGCCCAGAACAGAGTTGGTTGTACAATGCTGGTCGGTGGCCCATGCTCCACAAAGTGTGAGATGTTCAAGTCAGTAAGTGAATTAATTCTCTTTTGTCATGATAAGTTAAGTTTCAATGTCTAAAAGAATTAATCTCCAGTCTCGCGAACAACCATAGATATTTGAAATCATTTGTCAAACGAAATTTAATAAAATAAAAGTTGGTTGAATGTTGTTGACTCGTGGCTGAAATTATTTCCTTCCAGACTAATAGGTTGAACATTGTTTTTGTGTTCTTTTTCATATTGCCTTTGACATTAATATTATGGTGTATTAAGTTTTCAGTCCAACACCCCGTGAATTTGTACTGAATCTTACTGTGATTTTATCAACAACTTTAATCCTGAAATGTTTTATCTAATTGTTCAACTGTCTATTAGACATTTTTCAAAATATGGTATTGAAAATAATGTCAGGTGACAAATGTACCTGATTTCATAAATAAACAAACCTCGAAATCAAAATAAAGTAAAATCACGTTTTGACCAATTATTTACAGAATTCGTGTCTATCAACCGATTGTTAAGAAACGGCTTTATTGACCTTGGGATTTATTATGGTTTTTGAATACATAAAAGGCAAATCACGTGTAGATATATAATTTTCATACGGTCTAAATCTCCAACAAGCGTGATATGGTTTAAGTTTACTATGTTGTATCGGAGGAAAATGCTTTTTCCGTTGTGTATGCTGAGACCTATTGCTGCCGAGAATACAACTATTTTCGGACTTCGACACTTGTGCCAGCATTCCAGAACCTGGCGAAGTGTGAATATCTGATCTAGACATCCACGTCCTAGTCTGAAACCAGCCTCGTTTTCTCGAGTATGATCTTCACGAGCTCCGGTTAGGCGTCTAAGCATTATCGAGGCTGACATTTTAGACACTATATTAGTCAAACTAATTCCTATGTGGTTGTCACAAGAGGACTGTTTCCCTTTCTTATAAACTTGGACAATCAGTTATTGAGACCAGTCAGATGGAATGACGTTCAGTTCCCAGATTCTGCCTGATATCTCAGTCAACCTAACTGCTGAAACTGGACCACCATCCTTAAGAATCTCAGGGTTTATCTATCAGGGCCCGCTGCTCTACCTCCTCACCTTAGATTGCCTATAGCCTTTGCAACTCCATTGAGAGTTGGAAGAGTACACCAACTTGCCATTTATATTGACATTACTTGGTGGGTAGTGGAAGTGAGGATCAAGGTCAGTTGAATTGATCCCTAGTGTTCTGCCTATCGATCCAGTGTCCTGGACGAAGAATGAATATTAACTGGCTATTCATTTCTTCTTCAAATGCAAAATTAATATACTTTCGAAGAACGCTGAGTTCATCTAACAAACAGTTCGCGTCTTCAGACCTATCATTTATAACTAAGATAACATCCACGAAACGAATCAGCTAGAAGTGTATATATAGTTCTGTACACAATTTTGAAAATCTTTATCTTCTCACTTTCATCGTCCAGATTTTCCATAGCATAAAAAAGTTATAACGTACCTGATTTATTTATCTCTTCAAATATATGTATACAAATAAAAAGATTAGATTCGGTTGTGATGGAAATGATCAGACATGCGAACCTACTTTTTTCCTTCCAAGAATTCAGTATATTGCTATTGCTAAGCCACTCTTACTAAGCTTCTCAAGCTTTCGAATTCAGAAACATTCTTTGTTTATACGACGAAAAATAAAGCCCTTTCTTGATCAGTTTAAAGTGTTCTTGCTTACTCATCAACTTAATTTTCTGCAAAAAAGCATTTTCAAATATCTAGCAATGTATTTTTTGCCCAAGTAGAGCGTTACGTGGAGCCGTAGAAACGTTACTGTACATCCAACTTGAATGTTTCTATTTTATCAAAAGTTAAATTAAAGACAGCAAAAATATGTTTAAGATCAATCATAAGGATACAAGTATATAATGAACAGAACTTATCCAGAATTTTAACCAACATACATTGTGCCACAGAAGACAAATAGAATTAAAAACCAATATCATTTACTTTTACTTAGTTCTTCTAGAGACTGATAAAATTTAAACTTTCGGAATCCTGACCTTAGCTAGACCACCATTGAAGGGCTGGAAGTACTGGACGGCCGTTCTTTCCTAGTATGAGATCCCCAACACTGCGTATCCACGACCCCACAAGCACGAATCGGACCCAGGACCTTTGGTCTCGTGTGCGAACGCTCAACCACTGAGCCGGTACCCGACGATGTTAATGTCTAACTTCAATCAATCTATGATTTTGTGCAACTTTTGGATTGCCCGATTAACTTTCGGCCCACTTACTAATCAAGCTTATGCTTTTCGTTGAACCTGTCAAGTAGAATAATGGTTATTTGACACCAAAAACTTATTGTAACTAGACAGAAGTGTATTGCCAAACTTACTCAGTTCTTTATTACATAATATTCGCCATTTTTCGATAAAGAGCAGGGATTTCATCAATTCACTTAGTCGATTGGTTTCCAGTAATTGTTTACAAAGAATACAAACAAACAAAAAATGTATTTAAAACGTAAACAGTACAGAAATTAAATACTTTGTTACGTTTTGTTTACATTTCCGTTATGTTTTACAATTTTTAATAGATACATATGCCGATGAGACATTTATATGATAGCAATAAAATATGATTTATGAAAGACAGAATTTAGTTGGTTTATATTCGCCGTGAAATGATGAGATTTCTTAAATAAATTAGGGAAAAATATATATATAAACAATTTTAAAAAAAATCACAGGAAAGAAAAGGATGATTCATTACTGAATTGTAGTAGATGGTTCAAGTACGGTTCTCTGAGAATTAGAAACCCAATCACGTCGTTGTACACTATTTTCATAGAAAGATTTTGATGTACGATTAAATAGTGGAATCAGTTCATAAGCATCTTGTGACTTTCTTTTCAAGTAAACCAATGCTGATGTACCTACACCTTCAACAGAATGCAAATTTAAATTACCACCTAAATATCTAGCATACAGTCTACTTAATGGTAAACCATGTCCTCTTCCAGCAATACCTGAACAAGCATTACGTTCTGATTCAACTTCATATGTCATTCGATCATTTGCTTTAATCTGATTGACTGATTGATTCGTTGCATAATTGTCCCCGAAATTTAGTACAGTAGGATGTGAGTTTGCAGGATGAACAGCTGTTGTAAAATTGTATCGAAATGTTTTTTCAACCATATTTAGCGCCATTCCTCCACCAAAATCTGTAACCTGCAATAAAAACAACTTGAAATTTACTATCAAATCGGCAATAAAAGATTGAATAGTGTCCTGGTTTATTTCAATAAAGAAACTGTAGGATAATGTGAATATATTTGAAATTTTAACACACTTGTGATACGAAGTGATAAATAAAAAGATTCAGAACTTCACAAAAGTGTTAGTGTTCGACAGCCAAATTAAATAAGGACATTGATGAGCACTTCACCAGCAGAAGTAGTGGAGAAATTTGGCGAACTCCAAACACACCAAATGTATGAGCGTCAAAGTTTTATCAGTGAAACATATACAACTTAGCCAGTTACTGAAACAAGTAAATCTCATTAAAACAGAATGATCTAACGTCTGTGGAAATGCGAAATCCGATAATACGTTGAGTTTTTGAATTGTTTCTTTAAGTTATCCGAATTGACGGAAAGATAATGTTTAAGCGGTCCAACTAAAGGTTGAAAATATTAATCAGTTAACTGAAAGAAATTCTATGAATCAACAACTAAAATTCTAAATTAGTTTAGTAGTTTGTAGAAAGTTACCAAGAAAACTACATGAAAAAACTTCAAAATGATTGTAAGGTCAAACCTATGAAACAAACTAGCCAAAAAATTTCAGTTAGGTCATCAAGTATCATAACTTATTCAGACCATGAACAATAAATTTTACAATGATATATCAGAATGAAAGCTTGGTGACTGTCATTAATGAGATTTTGCACAAAAATACATGGGGACATGATGCTAACCGTTTTGGGGAAGAGTAAACCAGTTACCTAAATTTTATCCATTTAACTACATGTAACTAAACTCACTTGGGAGCTATAAAACCCAGGAATGAAAACAATCATGATAGAAAGATTCGGTTTCGAAGACAACGAGAAAAACATAGGATACGAAATAAAAAGTAAATACTATACTAGATCAATTGAAAAAATGTGAAATTATGTTTAAGGCAACCATATTAATTGAACAACAAGGAGAGCTGGTGGCACTTAAATACTATTACTTAAGTAACCACTTGGTCTTCGTCAAATAAAACATGATTTTAACTTAAACCGAACCCAAGCTTATTCGAAACAGAGAAATACCCAACCGTATATTATAACAGCACTGCATTCATTTTGACCACTAGTACGAGAAAGGGCTGTTGTATCGAAATAAGAAACAACATATAATGGCCTATTTACGCGTAAAGATACTACTAACAATTGATTTAATCAAAGCATTGCGAATATAGAAGGCCTCAACATAAAAAACGAGGTAATTAGTTTACAATTTTGAAGTGATGAGAATGAATTCTAACGGTACGTGAAGTGATACATAACAGGTTGAAAAACCTTAAGCTCCGTAGTTATGAGCACAATATTTCCATAAAATACATTTGTTCACTTTATCTAAACAGTTGAAGCACTCTATTTATAGCATCCCTTAACTTACTTTTTGAGAAACTTAGCGGATTGTATCATTGCTTTCAAGCAACAGCGAGTCTGTCACAACCTAACCCGAAGCATAAAGATGGTTGGTATAGTAGTAAGTAATAAGAAAACTGCGAGCAACTGCTGCATATCATCCTTGAAAATAATATCACTTTCTAGCTGCTGATTAGCGATTACTGTAGATAAGACATTAGCTTTCCCAAAACTTTTCAGTTAATTTATATACAATTTGAAAATTGTAAGCAGGTAATGTAGTGGCCCTGGGTTATAGACGATTCGCTGTGTACGTGGGAATACTCAACTTTGGTACAAAATATAGATATGAGCACATCGTGATCCGTTTGCATGAGAAGATGACCAGTGTAGCAGCAGCCTCAGGAGCAGTAGGTCTCGACATACACAAGGGAAAAAGCAAAGTCCTCCGATGCAACACAACATGCACCAGCCAAACCACACTTGACGAAGCTTTGGATGATGTGGTAACCTTGAAATATTCGGGCAGCATCATTGATGAGCGGTGTGGATCTGATGCAAGTGTGAAAGTGCGGATTGGCAAAGCAAGGGCAGCATTTCTACAATCAAAGAACATGTGCAACTCAAAACAACTATCAGCCAACACCCAAGTCACAATTTCAATACCCATGTCAAGACGGTTCTACTCTATGAGGCGGAAACTTGGAGAACTACGAAAGCCATCGTCCAGAAGATACAAGCGTTTATTAACAGTTGTCTACGCAAAACACTTCGGATCCGCTGGCCAGATACCTTCAGCAACAACCCATTGTAGGAGGGAACAAACAAGATTCCAACAGACGAAGAAACGAGGGAAACGTGCTGGAGGTAGATAGGAAAAACTGAGGAACGCAACGAACTGCATCACAAGTGATCAACTTGGAATCCTCAAGGCCAAATAGAAAGTGTAAGACCAAAAAATACATTACTCCGAGAAACGGAGACAAACATGAGAAGAATGAACAACAGTTGAATAGAACTAGAAAGGAAGGCCCAGGACAGAGTAGACTGAAGAAGGCTGGTTGGTGTCTTAAGCTCAATTAGGAGTAACAGGCGTAAGGAAGTAAGTATGACACTGAGCTTCTCTAGCCAGCCTAACTTGCTATCAACTTCTTCAATAACTACAAATGTTACATCGGGGCGGCCAAACCAAAACATGGCACAAATTCATGAAGTCACTGACAAGTGGACTGAGTCATGTTGGTAGATGTAGGCTACGTGGTTGGGATCCACGAGACGAAAGTCACCGATGGTTAGAGACCTTGAGTGACATGTCTCAGAATCGTTTGCAATGGTGCAGGTGCATCCACTCTTTGTGTTCTATGAAATTCTAACCTTCTGAATTCCTCATAATCTCTACCTTTCTCCTTCTAAATTTATCTCACTGAATTATATTTCTTGAATCATATCTTAGAACCCTAATATTCTTTCATTACTGCTAATTCTTCTACTATCTCCACCACTATGGGATTCGAACTGATATTTGCGTCGCTGTTCTAATGTGGTATGGCAACCTGAACTTATGTACTTACGTACGAACTTCTACGTTGTAACTGACTGACTGACTGAGATATGAGACTTAATGTATAGGAGGAAAAACAGGTTTCACACCTTGCCACAAGCATAATTTCCTCTTCCCAATTGCGGAGAATACCAACCTGTTCTAGAACAACTTTTTGAGTTTTCGGTAAAGGTCTTTTACCGTTATAGCTTCCGTAGTTGTGTGAATGATGGACAAGTCTCTATGACTATTTGAGCTTTTTAAAGTCCATATTTCGCTTAACGGCACATCCCAAATTTAGTTTGTCAGTTTAATCTATGCCAATAAGATTCACATATCGTCTGTTCGCTAAATAACGATTTCCCGTAAAATAATTATCTCCAAATAACACAGAAGAATTTATTGTTTCAACAAGCTTTAGTGTATCTCCAGATGCATTTCAGGTTGCTTGTTCAGTTGGAAACACATGTGGACGTCCCATTGTAATTGAATTTAAACACCGTTAAATAATAATTTCATATGCCTTTTTTGATCCGATATATTTAATACCAGTGTAGTATATATGCTGTTTAGATCTAAAATGCTGATAACTTGATGGAAATTGACTTCTCGGAGATATTTAGATAGAATATAATTTCTGTACTTTCAATGGTCACTGGGACCAGGCTTTCCGTAGCCGCGATAATACCTCTTTTGCATTATCCATAATGACAAATTCTAATCTGAAAATATTTTTTCTGCCAAACCATGCTTCAAGGATGTGGCCACTATCTGCACCAAAAATAAATTCTGGGATGGAACTGAGATATGATACTATACTTTAGTGTTCTAGATTACTTGAATGAATATAACTTTTCCCCATTACTACTTTCACAACTTGTTGTTGAGAAGCTAACCTGCTGTTGCTGTTGCGAAAGTGACTGCAAGTGCCTTTAGCCGCTTTAATACAAAAAAGCTAACAAAAAATATTTGGATCGATATGATGAATTTTGGATGCAGACTACCATCTTTTTTTCTTGCTTCGAAACCTTTATCGCCGATTTTGCCGTCTTTAGCGAAAAGCCGAACCAAGACATAGAATCAGTCCATAGAGTCATAAACTTTTAATGCAAGCAGTGTGAAGATTATTGACTGCCTGTTCGGGGTTCATGGGACAATGATTATTGATTGAAGACTATAGATGACATAGACTAAAATCATTAACCGTGACGGAAATGTGCTCTTTCCTCAAATTTGAATATTTAATACTTTTTATTACTTAATTTTAATACTCTTTTATGGATAAATCTCTGTTTAGTCACTCTACTAAAGTTTACACCATTGTTCGTTGAACACCTTTGTCATGTACCTTGTTATTTTCTTACTGTGGTGAGATGTGGTCAGGAAATCAGTCCTAATATGCCTGGGACTGACATATAAGACTGATTTCATGTACATTCATCGGCAACTTTTATATTGAAATGGTTAGGATTAACAAGACTTTAAATCAACCAGGAATACAGAAAATTGTTATCATCAAGGTCAGTGCTCAGGAATAATTTAAGCTTGAAGACTTACGATAGAATTTCCGAATGCATTTTATTAAAAGAATCTAATTAGAAAGAACCACCAGGACACTACAACATGGTGGCATTATGAGTCGAAAATATTTCACTAAAATTAGGCTGAACTGCTCACCTTAATAACAATATCTTCAAGTCCGTTGCAGATAAGAATGTTTATTCTTGGCAAATGCACATCATTAGTATGATTTTCGGTAACAGCTCTCATCGAATTTTTCAATAATTCATACAGTATATAAAACAAATGACCAGGTATATAGCAAAATGTTATGTCTTTCCCTTTCACAGACAAATCCGCGCAATTCATTTGGTTGTCCAAAAGATAAGATTTGGTCGATGCATAACCGGCTGCATCCACATGAAAATTAATTATGTTGGAATTACTAGATGTACACTCTTTATCTACACGATCATAAATTTCAATGTCACATCCGGGCGCACGACCATACGCCTGCATACACAGTAATCTGGAGTAATTATATGCATTTACTGCGATTTGAACTGGGCTACAATCTGGATCGATGCCCCCAACATGGGATTTTATGTCGCAGAGTGTGGGTCCATATAGCATGACTGTAATGGTCAGAGTTCGGTACATACATGTGCAAAACAAGACCACATGAAAAACCAATATATGGACATATCTTTAAATGACTTAGACAGATAAAACTTAGATTTTTATGTAGTTACACAAAACCGTATACGAATTCATTTATTAGGAATTTAGATGAATCAAACAACTTGGCCTAACAATTTATCGTTGGATAATAAGTTGGAGAAATGAAATGAAAAATATAACTAAAACTCACACTCGAATTGAAATCATACTACCAGGAGAGAAATTTTACTAGATCATGTGATTCGGTTCAGGTTATCATCACAACATATGCAACAGCAAATACAGGGGAGTGGAAATAATGATACTAATACTAGAGGAAAATGACATAGAGCTAATTAGGAGTGGCCCAACAAGAAGGACATTTGACGAGTGTATATCACTGGTTAAGAAATAAGTTATGAGGGCGGAGTATATATATGAAATATATATGGAGAGAGTATTTGCACATATTGGTCGGTAGCCAAACACGCTTTCTATCTCACTCTTGCCCCAGCACTTGAATAGTGAGTTTGGGGGGTTAGTGCATATCACACCCAAATTTGAGACATTCCACATGATAACATAAAACTAAAAAGAAAAAAGGTTGAAAGTAACAAAAGTCGAAAGTTGAAATGTAAAGAAAAAGCCTAGCTTAAACCGTTTACGAAGAGAAAGTATTGGATCAAGTTCTGGGTCACCAATTGTGTACAGTGACATAAATTCCTACACAATAAACTAGAGGTATTCAACAGATAATCACTCCATATACAACTCAGATCAACAGACAATAACCTCGCACATAGATGCTAAATTGTGGTTTGACCATCCCCCAAACATTTACCATCCTTTGACCGCTAGGCCAAAAGTATTTGGTGGCTTGCCAAACGTAACACACTTTTCCACCAACTACGTTGGTGAAGGTCTAGAGACTCGTAATGTTAACACTTTATCCAATATTCGAAAACCAACAATACTATTCACTAAGTGAGTTTGCTATACGAGAATAGCACTTTGAATATGCTAAGATCAAATACTAGCAGCTTACTCTTAAGGGTCCTTTGTAGCATCTTATGTAATACAGGGTGTACTGATGATGGATTATCTCTTTGATAACTAGAATACATCTGATCCCCACCAAATTCTGCTTACTCTCTTGTCGATTGAATAAGCTTTGGTGTCCGGATTTGAACCGATATACATTATCATTATATCTTAAGCCGTTTGTGCTAACATAGCACAAGCTGGCGTATGTCAAGTGCGATGGACACTTTTAAACAACCATCTGAGGTTAAAAATCTGTAAAAGCTCATAGAGAGATAACCGGGACTTATCAGTAATCCTTTTTTCACATTTAAGTGACAGTTCATTAAAAATGCTCAGTCTATTACGTTTTGTTTTTCGAAGTCATATAGTTCTTGTCTACTAAACATACTATGAACCATGACGATTTGATAATAGATTATCTAAGAACACAATCAGGAGGTTACCTTACTCTTATGCACTTTTATCATGAAATGATAATATCAAATACATCTTTATACTAGTGATACAACCAAGAGTCTCTAAATGATTCGCTTCAGTATATTGTTGACGACACGACATTCAGCTTATCGGCTAGGTAAGGCTGAAAGCAAAAGAATGACCCATCGGACAGTTCTGGGAGACAAAACTGGGAGTTTAATTTTAGGATACTGAAACCGATAAGTTTTTCCTGAGTTTAGATCATTAAGAAACCAACGACAAATCACTAATATAAAACAAATTTCTAATTCAAGTTATATTGCTATCGAATAGTTTAAAATGACACGTAGAATTTTAACTCCGCAAGAAAAAAATTCTAAAGAGTTGGCTAATAAAAATTGTTCTTTCTAACCACTTTTCCTAATCAGATTATCACTTGGTACTTTAAAACGATGGGGAAATGAAGGTCCGCAAACTCTTATTCTGAAATGCAGTAAAAAAGCTTAATAAAGTCAGTCATTGTTCAGAAGAACAATGAAAGCTCCACAACCAAAACATCCAGCTAAGAGAACCAAACACCACCACAATCATCCACCTGAGCTACAAATTTCTCCACCATCTCAGATAAATAGAGTACAGTTTCACAAAGAAAATTCATACTCAAAAACAACACATTAGATTTGAGTGATCACCCATAAAACGTGAACAAGTATATAACTAGATAGATAAATAGATATAAGTGCGTAGACTAGTACCAATTAGTGCAAGCTACATATTATTTGTATGGTTAGACAGAGAGCATGAAAAACATTTTTGGCAATCGATCTAGCTTTGGTCATCAGTTAGTCAGTTACAATGTGGAACTCCACCTGTAGAACCTTCAGGGATACTGTCAGTACCAAGCCCGGATAAAGGAGGAGGGTTGGGATTGAAATTGGCAACCTAATCCCGCAAAAAACTAACTCGCTAAAAAAACGCTAACAAGAAAAAACAATTTAAACCATATAAACGCCGCTCTGGGAGTTAGAAGGTCTTCATTTAGGAGAGATGACGTTTTATGATGAAAGCCGACTCCCTTCGGAAGTTACGAGGACGATGCCCCTTCTGACAACCAGAACCCTCCCACGGTGTGGGCAGCCTGGAAGTTACATCCGCCCTCATACCCATAAAAGCACACGAGACATAATCCATCAGAATCAAATCCCTTCAACACCTAATAACTATTTTATCTCCTCGACCAACTCTTTCTCCGATCGTTTGTCACCTCGCGCCACTGAAGCAAACAGTTTGATCTTACAAGAGATTATTATTGGACTCCTGGAACCCCCTCCTAAATTACATCTTGGAGCTTTTAATATTTGGACCGTGTGCCAAATAGGGCAACAGGCTTCATTAGCCAGAACTCTGGAATCCCGGGCGATCGGTGTATGTAGCGTCTCCGAAACGCGCATACAAGATCAGAGTAAAATCATCAGTTTGATTTCACCTAGCGTAGATATAGAAACAACACGGTTCACAATTCGTGTTACAGATAGCCCTGATGCTGCTTCCCATGGCCTTGCCGGCGCAGGTAGAGTATCAAGTCACAGGACAGAACTAGCTCTTTTAGACTGGATTCCGGTAGACTCGCTTATGCGTTGTCCGACTAAACGGGACGGTACGGACTCGTAAAGATAAAGAAACTCGTCGTTGCCTCTTCGTCGTATCTGCCTACGCTCCCACTGACTGCAGTTCAGACGACATATAAGACAAATTTTAAAGAAACCTCTCTAAACGTCTTCAGAAAGTTGAGCGCTCTGATATAGTAATAATGACTGGTGACTATAATGCTCAAGTAGGTAGACTAGGTGAAAAGGAATGACACATGGGTGGATCTTATGGTTTCGCGGCTACTCGAACAGATAATGGCAACCGTCTGCTGCGACTATACTCAGATAACCGCCTATTCCTAGCAAAATACTAACTTTAAGCATAGGGTAAAACACTTTTTGATCAGGCGACCTCCAAAGACAACCCAACGATGGATCCAACTAAATCACATCGCTATGAGCCATCGGTGGAGAGGCTCAATTGCAGACTGCCGCTCATTCTGGAGCCCATGTTTAGACTCAGATCATGCTGCAATGCTAGCGCGTATTTGTGTGCGTCTTACGGGATGTAAGTAAATTATTGAAAGGAAACGCCTTGGGGCTCTAATTAATGGTCGCCCCTAGCTTTCTTTCAACCTATTCCTACACCAAAAAACATAGCTCGACGAGGCAGTCGGTAGTTAGGCGTACGCAACACATGTCCCAACCACCTCAACTGATGCAGTTTCTGCACTTCATCTGTTGATATACCACCCTTAACTAAGGCCCGTTTTCTAACTATAGCATTGCTTACTCGGTTGTCCCACGATACTCAAGCAACGCTTCGGAGACACCTATGATCAAAGAAGAGCAACCTACGAATGTCTTCTACTCTGACTGGCCATATTTCACAGCCATAAAGTAGGACGGAGCGAACTACTGCGCAGTACACTCTTCTTTTAGTCAACAAAGGGATATCTCGCCTACATCAAAAGTGACACAAGTCGAAGAAAGCCAGTCGAGCTTCTGTATCTGTGCTGAGATTTCGTCACACAACAGGCCATCAGCACTGATGCAACTTCCAAGATAAGTGAGCCGGTCAACACGCTCAACCGCTTCACTCCCTATCACTAATTCAGGTGCCGGTGCAAGCCAATCCTGAAGCAACATTCTCAATATCGACGGGGGGAACTGCATCCCGAGCATGCTTGCATTTTTGCTTAAGGTAGTCAGGAGACACTGCATTTTGTTAGTCTTCACCAAATACAACTATGTCATTGGCATATTCTAACTCGACCAGTGGATCTCCTGTGGAAGATCAGTTCCTGAAAAGTCAGATGACGGGTGTCGTGTCTAAAAGCATGTCAATGACAAAATTAAACAAGAATAGATGGAGAGAGTGGACAACCCTGACGGACACCACTTGAAGTAAAGAATTCCGGTGACACTTCGCCATAAGCTCTCACTCGACCAGTAGTGTTTGAGTAGAGAGCTTGTATAATAAGGTTAAAGTACTTCTTTTGTTTCACGAGCTCCGGTTAGGCGTCCAAGCATTATCGAGGCTAACACTTTAGACAATATATTTAGTCAAACTGATTCCTATGTGGTTGTCATAAGAGAACTTTTGTCCTTTCTTATAAACTGGGACAATCAGTGATTTAGACCAGTCAGATGGAATTACGTCCAGTTCCCAGATTTTACCTAATATCTCAGTCAACCTAACTGCTGAGCTCGACCACCATCCTTAAAAGTCTCAGGGTTTATCTATCAGGGCCCGCTGCTCTACCTCACCTTAGATTGTATATAGCCTTTCCAACTCCATTGAGAGTTGGAGGATTACACCAACTTGCCATTCAGATTGACATTAAATCGTAGGTAGTAGATGTGTTGTTGAAGGTCAGTTAGACTGATTCCTAGTGTTCTGCCTATAGATCCAATCTCTTGGATGAAGAATTAATAACAGTACCATCTTTTTACGATTTCTAGTACCGGTTTCCTTGATAAGTCAGTTGTCTGTTTTTTCCATCTCTCTTGCCTTTACAGCACACCACTGATCGCGATCATTGAGTAGGCTTTTTAAAAGCTTGCGCTTAAGCTGACTCCACTCCTTATCAAGTTCATAGCCAGATGGGATGAGTTTCTGAGCACCTATCAGTTCAGTCAATGCTACTGAAATCCCGTTTCTCCCTAACCTTATAGTTTGCCTTGCTGGCAGATATCACTGCTGTCTTCAACTGGGTATCACTTACATGGTTGCGCAACTGTTTTTCTAATTGCTCCTGAAATATACTTTTGGTTTTGCGAACGTTTAGCAGAACTCAAAGGGATTTACTTGGTCTCTTTTACGTACTAGAGCATGATCTGAATCCAAACATGTGCTCCATAATGAGCGGCCATCTATCGAGCCTTTTATCAGTGGCTGATTACAATATGGTCTAGTTGAGTCCCGCTTTCATTATATGCCTAAAATTTGGAGTGTATTTTTGAACAACATACATTAAAGACGGTTTTGACAAGAAATCAGAATTTGTTAGCTTGATATGGATTTAAAGAACGGGAAAACAAACACATCTTAGTCGAACTTAAATTAGATAATGCTTTGTACGACTGATGGTTCACATATACTACACTATGATTGTATCGAATCGTTCTTCAAAATGAGAAAAAACATTCCGTCAGTCAAACGATGTATAAAACTCGGTACATTTTGTTATTAGTTCACGTTTAGATGACCCATTAGTACATTGAGATGAAATTTTCGGGGTAAATCACGGAATATGAGAAAAAGTGTTAATGGTTACACACAGTATTAGGTATGATACAATTCAGGAAAATACAGATTAGTAAAGCAACGGAAAGAAGCCAGGACATTTAGAAACCTGAGATCTAAGAGGAAACACAGAGTGTATGCACAAGCGGACTGAGAACGATTTTATTCAGTCGTCCTCGTTATGGTGATTATGTCGACTCCAACAAGATTATTCATACCCACGGAGCAGTCCGATAGTTACAGTCCGTATGAACTGATGCCACACTTTGGTTTGGGTGCCCATAGCCTCCTTATGAATTAATACATCAGTCATCATTCCAAGGTAAGATAGTCAATGGTACGTATCTCGGTCATCTTAGTCCCGAAATATACGGGCACTGCCGTATTTGAATAGCAGTAATCTACCAACATCCTACTTCTAAGTATAATATCTTATATCCATAAACAAGAACAAAAGTGGAAAGCTGAGTAGTAGTTGACAAACGGATATCTCATCTGCTCCACATGTGACATAGATTGAGAATACACAACAAAAAATACCCATCTTTAGGTATGGAACCCATTACTTTTAAACGAGTTACAGAAATACACATGAAAATAATCTACTAAGTAAGCGAGATAAACTTACAGTGCTGGTTCAGTAAAGTCCGAATACCAATTCTACTCACGTAAAAACGATCCAGAAAATACTGTAGCTGTAACTCTTGCGACTCAGACCACGATTTACTATTCTGAATGCTTTTGATACCCTTTACCATAAGACTAAATGTAACGGGCTTACCAATGCCATTATTTCAACTACCCTTGAATGCTTTTGTAAGATAAGATCAACATCGTCGGTAAATCTGGATAGAGTAGAAGATTTTGTTGAACAACCTTCGTACTCGATAAGTCTGTTAAAAGTCTCCTCATACCTGTTTAAATAAAAAGCAAAATAACCAATCTTACAATAAATATATCTGTTGGATAGTTTTCGACTTCTTTAAAATGTCAGGTAAAAGATGAATCTCCTGCATGATGTTCCCTAAGCGAACTGGGAGTTCATATTTCAAGAAACTGAACGACTTGGAGGCTGGCGCAGTTTCACCTTGAAACAAAATTGCGTTAGATTAGCTTACTAAAATTTACCAAATAATAGAAGGTTTTTTAAACTCAAGGAGACCGGGGTGAATTTACTATAGTGCTCTATCATCTTCCCCAACTTTCCGGTTAACCTACAGATCTTCTTCACGCCCATCTTAGCCAACTACGTTTTCTTTGAATATTTTTTCTAGGTCTTTCGTCAAGAACAGAACTGTTAATGTCGTAATTGCGTTGGCAGCGTATGTACGTAACAGGTCTCAATAAAACTAGGGTATTTAAAGGATGAAGACGAAGGAGATCCAGGATTGACTTTTGTCACGTAAATTATCCAGAATGACTCACAGTTGACTCAGCAATTTCGTTAAAATATACACAAGCAGGCCAAAGAGCATAAACTCCAATACATTTGCAGCGCGCGCCTGTAAGTACGACAGTTAACGACTATTATTGGTCAACACGGAACAAGTTCACTATCCAATATCTTTTTCACGAGCTAGTGTAAACCAATTTGATTTCTTCGCGCTCGATTCTTGTTCTTTCGGTACGGTTCCAGGTGTTCGGTAATGTCCAATGGATGTAGGTCTAGCCACTCGTCTGTCTAATTCTAGTCAGTTGGCAGTTGGTTGTCAGTTTGTATGTCTCGGGATTAGAATGAAACGTTTGTTTCAGGGCAGTAGGGTTTCTGGATACTAGCAGCTGTCACATTACCAAACCGGCGATCAGTTAGTTGCAATGTGGAGAGTTATAAATGTAATAAGAATAAAATTCTAATTATACTATGAATAAAATTTCAGAACAGTAATATGTAGATGAATTTAGTTTGTTAATTGGTAGTGAGGATTGTAAGAGAGGACCGAAGTGTAAGCAAGGGAGAGGAAACAGAGATAATAGGCGAGATAGATTAATTGAGTGATCTGAGGAGATGGCAATAGTAACAACTAGCTGGTCTCAATATATGCATCATGAACAGCATGTCCAAGAGGGCGATGATAGTCCGTATATGAGTACGTGATTACCAAGTCTCTTCTTGAAGCAGTCCACTGAGGGGGCTGTAACTACCTCGGCTGGGAGAGCATTCCAAGTTGCGACGACTCGCAATGAGAAAAAGTGTGCACGAATCTGAGTATCCGCTCTTTGGTGTGCAGTCTTTCGAGGATTGCCTCGAGGGGAGTGGTGGTGATGCATCGGTAAGATGCTCACATTGCGATGGTTTGGCGTGTTTAATATGTCGTACGCCATAATCAGGTCACCTCTGATTCTCCTGTAGCTCAGTGGGAATAATCCCAAGAGCTAGAGTCTATCGTCGTAGGGTTTATTTTTCAACCCTATCACCCATTTGGTTGCTCGTCTCTGCACTTGATCCAAGAGATTAATGTCTCTTTTAAACAGAGGGGGTGCGATGACGTTGTGAACCTCCAAGTGTGGGCGCGCGTACGACTTAAACAGGGTTAAAAATAATTTCGGGGTGATAGCACCAAGCTGTCTTCGCATAAAGTGAAGAGTCGCATTTGCCTTCGCTGCATCCCCTACATAGTTTGGACTGGTGTGGAGGATTTCTGTGGTTATTAAACCAAGATCGCGCTCTGGGGAGACATTAGGGAGCGGACTTCCATTGAGAGTATAGGCCGTTTGCGTCATATGAGGCAGTAAATGCATGACGTGGCACTTCGGTTGGTTGAGTTTTAAACCGTTTTTCACCGCCCATTTCTCAATAGATGTAAGGTCCTTTTGAAGCAACTCCGCCAGTAGAACCTTAGGGGCTACTGCCGGTCCCAAGCCCGGATAAAGGAGGAGGGTTGGACATGGGGTTGGCGACCCCATTCCGTTGAAATCTCACTTGCCAAAAAAACGTTAACCAGAAAAAATAATTCAAACCATTTTAACTCTGCCCTGGGAGTTGGAAGAAGAATTATGACGTCACGTGATGAAAGCCGAGTTCCCTCGGAAGTCACGGGGCCGATGCCTCTTCTGACAACCAGAGCAACCATTCTTCTAGGGACATGGAACGTTCGTACATTGTGGGAGACTGGAAGACTATTTCAAGTTGCGGCAGAAATGAAAAGATACAACCTCGAGGTGCTCGGCATCAGTGAAACGCATTGGACACAGGTGGGACAACTGAGACTTGCTTCAGGGGAACTGCTGTTATACTCTGGTCATGAAGAGGAAAACGCTTCACATACACAAGGAGTTGCACTGATGCTGTCCAAACATGCACAAAAGGCACTGATAGGATGGGAATCTCATGGACACAGGATCATTAAAGCATCTTCAAAACAAAGAAAAAGGACATTACAATGAACGTCATCCAATGTTATGCACCTACCAACGACTACAATGACGACGTTTAAGATCAATTCTACGAAAGGCTGCAGTCAATCGTCGAGAAATGTTCATTAAAGGATTTGACGATTCTTATGGGAGACCTGAATGCCAATGTTGGAATGGACAACACTGGATATGAAGAATTCATGGGACGACATGGACTGGGAGAAAGGAACGAAAACGGTGAGAGATTTGCAAACCTATGTGCCTTCTACAAACTGGTCATCGGTGGCACAATATTCCCGCACAAACGCATTCACAAAGCCACATGGATTTGACCGGATCACACTACTCAAAACCAGATTGACCATATCTGTATCAACAAAGCGTTCAAAAGGACCATGGAGGATGTGAGAACCAGGAGAGGAGCTGATATAGCCTCAGATCACCATTTGCTGATCGCCAAAATGAAACTGAAACTAAAGAAGGACTGGACAACGGGACAGACGACATCACACAAGTTTAATACGGCCTTTCTTGGGAATACTGTAAAGCTCAACGAATTCAAAATAGCCCTCAGCAATAGGTTTCAGGCCTTTCAGGATCTACACAATGGAGAGGACTCAACACTGGAGAACAATTGGAAAGGGATTAAGGAGGCAATCACTTCAACATGTCAGGAGGTCCTTGGTTGCAAGAAGCACCATCACAAGGAATGGATCTCTGTTGATACTGTCGCAAAAATTGAAGAAAGGAGGAACAAGAAAGCAGCAATCGATGTCAGCCGAACAAGAGCGGAGAAAGTTACCGCACAAGCAGCATACACAGAAGCAAACAGGGAAGTGAAGAAGAGCATCAGAGCTGACAAACGAAAATACGTGGAAGATCTAGCAACGACGGCGGAAACGGCTGCAAGAGACGGAAACTTGAGACAATTGTACGAAACTACAAAGAAGCTCGCCGGGAACTATCGTAAACCAGAACGACCAGTGAAAAGCAAGGAAGGCAAAATAATCAGCAACACTGGAGAATAAACAAATAGGTGGGTAGAGCACTTTAAGGAACTATTGAATCGACCAGCTCCACTGAACACACCAAACATCGAAGCAGCATCCACGGATCTCCCAATTAATATTGGCGCACCTACGATTGAGGAGATCAGTATGGCCATCAGACAAATCAAGAACGGCAAAGCAGCAGGACCAGACAACATTCCAGCAGAGGCAATGAAAGCAGATGTAGAAGCAACCGCGAAAACATTTCACATCCTCTTCAAGAAGATTTGGGATGAGGAACAAGTACCATCAGATTGGAAAGAAGGATACCTGATCAGAATACCAAAGAAAGGCGACCTGAGCAAGTGTGAGAACTACAGAGGCATCACTCTTCTTTCAATACCAGGCAAAGTCTTCAACAGAGTATTGTTAAACAGAATGAAGGACTTCGTAGATGCCCAACTTCGAGATCAACAGGCCGGATTTCGTAAGGATCGATCGTGTACTGACCAAATTGCTACATTACGGATCATTGTGGAACAATCAATAGAATGGAACTCACCACTCTACATCAACTTCATCGACTACGAGAAAGCATTTGATAGCGTGGATAGGAAAACACTGTGGAGGCTTCTTCGACACTACGGTGTGCCTGAGAAAATAGTTAACATCATACGGAATTCTTATGATGGATTCAACTGCAAAATCGTACACGGAGGTCAGCTGACAGACTCTTTTGAGGTGAAGACCGGTGTCAGGCAAGGTTGCTTACTCTCACCCTTTCTCTTTCTCCTGGTCATCGACTGGATTATGAAGACGTCAACATCTGGAGGAAAGCACAGGATCAACTGGACAGTTAGGACGCAGCTGGACGATCTGGACTTCGCAGATGACCTGGCTCTTCTATCGCACACGCAACAACAAATGCAAGAGAAGACGACGAGTGTAGCAGCAGCCTCTGCAGCATTAGGTCTCAACATACATAAAGGTAAAAGCGAAATTCTCCGATGCAACACAACATGCACCAACCATATCACGCTTGATGGAGATGCTTTCGAGGACGTTAACAACTTTACATATCTGGGTAGCATCATCGACGAGAAAGGTGGATCGGACGCAGATGTGAGGGCTCGGATTGGCAAAGCGAGGGCTGCATTTCTACAGTTGAAAAATATCTGGAACTCCAAACAACTTTCAAACAAAACCAAAATCAGGATTTTCAATACAAATGTCAAGACAGTTCTACTGTATGGAGCGGAAACATGGAGAACTACGAAAGCCATCATCCAGAAGATACAAGTGTTTATTAACAGTTGTCTACGCAAAATACTTCTTATTCGTTGGCCAGACACCATCAGCAACAACGAACTGTGGGAGAGAACAAGTCAGATTCCAGTGAAGGAGGAAATCAGGAAGAAGCGGTGGAAGTGGATAGGACACACACTACGAAAAGCACCTAACTGCGTCACGAGACAAGCCCTCACATGGAACCCTCAAGGCAAAAGGAAAAGAGGAAGGCCAAGGAACACACTACGCCGAGAAATAGAGAAAGATATGAGAGGAATGAACAAACATTGGACAGAATTGGAGAGAGAAGCCAAGGACTGAGTTGGTTGGAGAAAACTGGTGAGCGGCCTATGCTCCATTGGGGGTAACAGGCTTAAGTAAGTAAAGTAAGTCCTTTTGAAGCTCAGTCGAATTCTCTTCGCTTCTAATAAACCTCCAGATCTTCGCATCGTCTGCGTAGATCAATGCCGGTGAGCTGACTGAGCCTAGCAGGTCGATAATAAATATCAGGAAGAGTAGTGGGCCTAGGATGGTCCCCTGTGAAATTCCCGAAGTGGATACTCTCCAACTCGCGTGCACTCTGTTTACCTTGGTGCAAAACTTTCTATTCTCAAGGTAGTTTCTGAGCCAAGATAGGAGTGGGTCAGTGAAGCCCATTTCCGCAACCTTTGCGATTAGGTGTGCATGGGATACTGTATCGAAGGCTTTTGTAAGGTCGAGAAATACTACGTGCACCGGTATTTTACGGTCCAAGCAGGATGTCCAACTGTCCCATGCGATGAGAAGATTAGATGCATACGACCTGCCTTTCCGAAACCCGTGTTGAGCTTCATGGAGTATTTTATTCATATCCATGTACTCCCTCATTTGTTCGTCCACTAGTCCTTCCATAACCTTTGATAATATAGGTAGTAGTGCGACTGGTCTGTAACAGGCTGGGTCCTTTCTATCTCCCCGATTTGAAGATTGGAGAGAGAGTAGCTTGCTTCCATTCAGCTGGGAATTGGTGTGACTCCAGTGAATGCCTGAACAGAAACAGATGTTTCGGGTTTGCCTCTATTCTGGCGGCTAGCTTCGTCTGGATTTGTCTCCTGTCGCTTCGAACTTTGGTATTGCATCTGTTTCTCAATGCCAAGTAAGAACCGCGATCGGAATCCTACAAGGAAACCTTCCACTTGTGCCATGCTTTCCTCTTCGCCTGTAGCAAGCGTTCAGTGCCGCGCCTAACCCTGTTACGGGAGGAATGAAGACATTTTGCTGATCAAAACCTTTATATATAAATATCATTAATTTCACTGTTTTTTGGGTACATTTGTTTTACTTAACTTATGAACTTGTTTGAATTATTATTTTCGGCCATTTTGGACTCCTGTTTCTCTTGGTTGTTCGTTTGCAGTTTTTTGCTCCAGAAACCTATAAAATAGAAGGTAATTGTAATTATTATAATTATTTTTGTTAGAACAGCATTGGTCGACTAGTTGTAATAAACACATTTTGGTCGATTATTGGTGAATTGGTAATAAACTTTGGTATCTACTTTGGAATTTCCTTTTGGTTTAATATTTGGGATCGTGAATTGCAAATAGATCGACAACTGTGCTTCTAAGGATCAAAGAGCAAAAAATTGGATGATATCTCTCACTGCTTGCCAGTGATCATCTACTGTCAGCCTCCACCACTCCCGTGGCCATGGGGCATGTAGGAGCACCTCTCTCATGCGTGTGTAGCTTGCCCTACTGTAGCAAAGGTAAGGCTCGTTATCGTCCGGTGTCAGAGTTTCGTTTGTGACCATGTTAAACAGGACTGTGCCATAGTCACTACTACCTATTGGAGCGCGGATGTGAACATCCTCAACCAGGAGCTTGTCGTTTGTTAACAGATAATCTATGCTTGAGGACTTCCTTTTCTTAATCCACCTAGTGGCGCTGCGTACGTGCTCAGTCATGCCAGAGCTTCTAATGGCTGTATCAAATTGTCTTTGGAACCAACCAGTGGGAGTTATGCTCTGATTGCTGAGATTTAAAGATGGGGTATTGAAGTCTCCGGCTAAGAGTATTTGATCAAATCCTAGGTGTGGCAGTTGCAGTAATACCTCAGTCAGTTTGCTTCTCTGGGCCTAGTACCCGAAGTAGGTCGGTAGATCCATCCAATTAAGTATTTCGTTCCATTCGAGTGGAAAAAACACCAACATGAGTCTGTCACCTCAGTTAGTTGGGTTTCGTATAGTCGCTCTGCTTTTAAGTAGCTATATATATATATATATATATCGCCACTACACCTCCAGTTTGGTGTTCCCCATAGCTTCGGAAGAGTGTCATGCCTGGTAAGCTCACTTCTGCGTCTGCAATTTCAGGGGATAGCCATGTTTCAGTTAGGATTATGATCTTCAGATCCATCTGAGAGCACATATTCCTGATTTCTAACAGCTTACCCCTTAGTCCTCTTACGTTGCTATAGAGGCACTTGGTGGTTTGTCTCAGCACCTGGTGCATCTTTGCAGCAGCAGCCGTTTTCGGATTTTCAGACAAGTTATTTAAACCGAATCGGCCAGTTCTGTGGGAACTGGCCTCTGCAGGTTTTTTGCCTGCGCGGTCGGTTCACGCATATATTGTGCCAGAGGTAGTTACCGAGTTTCACTATCAGTTGTGTGCTTTCATTTTGGCCTCCCTGCTGTTGTCTCACAGATCTAGGTCGGCTCTCACAACATCTGATGTGGCTAGGCAGATCGTTAATCGAACTGTACCAAGCTTGTAGTGTTTTGATCAGGTCTTCCCAGTTCCTAAATGTTACAGCCATCAAGGTGGTAACTTCATAGACGTAAGGTGTGACGGGCGGGGCAACCTGGAAATGCAAACTGCCATCGTGGTGTGGAAGGAAAGGCTGTTGCACATCGTGCTCGTGAGCTTCGTCCGGGTTACCGCTGGTGAGTTCGGGTATACCGTGAACTACCATGGTGGTCTGTTCTTGGGTGTCTGGCGCAGTTCTGGCTGCTGCACGTACCGACCACGGCTTGTCATGTCTTATACGAATCAGCGAGGACAATTTGACCGATGGTCTTTGGGATGAAAGGATTATGTCTTCAGCAAGTCGTGCCGAGTCAAGAGTTACCCTCATTGGAGTGGGTTTTCCTTTCGATACATTTTGGCCTTTGAAAAGGCGGCATATTTTGGCTGGGACGTCGCACATTCCGAGGGTTGTGCAGAGTTTATCCGATCGCTCTTTGTCGAAGGCAGCCCTACCTTCTAGCGAGCTTTCTTCCAACACTGGGACATTAAATAAAATAAGTGAGTTAGATCTGTCGTCCCTGGTCTTGGGTGGAAGCCGCTTGTGAGTTGGGGTGTTGCTCTTTCCCTTCTTCACGTTCACCCATTGTTTCGTGTTGCTGGCAGATATTGGGGGGTTAACAACAACCGGCAGTTTTGTCGGTGTGTTAGGCAGGGTTGTGGTAGCCTTGGTCACTTGTTTTACTGGTTTAGTGCCAGGAGATTTTGCTTTGGTCGTTTGGAATTGGGGGATGATTTTAGGTGGGACCTGTGGCTTTGTCAGTGCCTCAGAAACTCTACACCGAGGGCAGATGTACCAGAATCATGGGCAGCGGTGACTCAGCATGAAACCGTAGTACTATTTAGGTACTGTATTGTCGCAGTGACAATGTACCCATGTACTACAGAAGTTGTATTCGAAAGCTAGTCGCTAGTTTTGACTGGTGATGAACAGGCAAAACAGTCGTCCTTATGCCGTTTCTGTGTCGACCGAGCCTTGGAGCGTCTTTTTCTCCTAATCTTAACTAGCTTACTGGTCTTTTTAGGAATAGGAGTGGTGTCTTGCTTCCTCTGTGTGTCTGGGTTGAGTGGTCTAAAGTACGGACACTGAGAGGCGTACTACCGACTGACTTTTTGAGTGTTTTAGCAACCCGTTCGCACGATATTGGGATTTTCGATGCACTATCGACCCCGGGGTTTATGCCTCTATAAGTTTTCCTGGTTGTTACAGTGTAAAGTGTACTAGCGACCTTATTACTTGACATGATGCCAGGGAGATTAGAAGGTGAATACCGAGATAATTAGAATATGAGATACACAAAATTAGAATACGATATACACAAAAAAGGGGTTTAGGAAAGAAGAAATTTAGTAGTATATAATAAGACTACAATGAATAGAGCCTGAAAGTACTCCGAAATCGATACTTTACCTTTGACCGTATTAGTAAGTATCTTTGCGTGTATCCAGTAATTTGTCCACAAGTCCTGTGTTTGTGAGTGTGTGGATGTATGTATGCTGCCGAAGCAACTAGAAATAGAGCAATTGAATGAGGTAGGTAGACCTACGGCGCAATGGTTCTGACTTGGAAATGGTTCCGTATGCCCGAAAATGTTTTCAGATTGTCAACCAATGAATGGAGACAAATTTTTATAGCTTTGGAGGTGGAAAAGAATCCGAAAGTGGATTGTTTCCCGTAAATGGAAGAGAGTCAGCGAGGACACGTCAAATTCGAAGTTATCCAATATAATAATAATAATAATAATAATTTATTCTCAAATAACAAACATGTTACAAGAGACATGCCAATTTACAGGCAAGATCAAAATGTTAAGATAATAATAATAATAATAATAATAATAATTTATTCTCAAATAACTAAGTTACAAGAGACACGCCAGTTTACAGGCTAGATCGAATTGTCACAAATGCTTTTACAATTACTGTAAAAGTTATAGCAGTTAAATTAAGTATAAGAGACAGTTTCTGATTGCATATTTACACCATATCACTGACAGAAACAGTATTATACAGCCACATTTTCAATATTAGAGTACAAATGAGGAAGGTGCACAATAGGTTCTATTGGCGATTGGCCGAGATCAATAGTGAATTTGTTGGGAAAGGTCATATGGAACGCGCTTGATACGAGCTGTGATCCAGACAGTCATGTACATTGGGTGCATGTTCCCTAGAGTTGCCAAGGATTTCCCACCGTGAATGGGGTTCTGAAAAGGAGAAGAGAGAGAGGAAAAGGCAGCAGTGTGGCAAGTGTATATATATAACCAAAGCACTACTTAACCTGTCATGTTAAAGTAGTCAATACAGTAGTAAGTCAAGATGAAATTCATACTGACCACTTAAATTAAAGTAAATTATGGGAATATAAGAATATAACACACAGATAAAGGAGTACAGCAAAAAGAAGGGAGAGTTGTGCAGTGTCAGGTGGATAGAAGAGAAGTCGAAGTAAGATAAACAACATATATCTTTTAAAACGGTATACAGTTACTGAAACATTTCACGAAATTCATTGGATTCCTAAAGATGGAATGTACAATGCGAATAATTGGCGCAAGTTACGAAACTTGCTTTATGACAATCATCTTATGGACTGCGAAACGATTCATGATAGAGACAGGTTTGCATATAACTAGAATTGATTCGGTAAATGTACAAAGGTCTGGTTGATATTCATCAGCTAATGATTTCACATGTTCTTGGGTAGGGTAACCAAGTCTACTGCAAATATCCAGACTAATATATGAGGATTGGAATAAGATCCTGAAAAAAGGAGGAATAAAGAAAACGGGATGAGGAGCGGAACAGAAAATATTCTTGTTCAAATCCGAACAACGGCTTTGCACATACGTTTATGGATAAAACAAAGTTATGTTTACTCAGACTTTTTTTAATATCATAAGACAAACTGTACACCTGCACTTATGTAGGTTAATGAAGACAATTCAGTAGTGAGATAACTAATGGGAAGTTAGTCGAATGAATAGAGGAAATTCAGAAGAACCAAGCTGTTAGTAATAAAGTTGATTTACAAAATATAATAAACAGGCTCAGTGATATAATTTTTTGTTTTAGTTATTCTTTTTATTTTTAACTCTGAGGCTCAAGAAGTTATGAATGAGCTCTTTTTTTAGTATAGTTGTCCAGACCAGCTTGTAATAGGATTTCTCGGTAGGAAGTAAAAACCAGTGAAAGTTTACAGACATGGGTTGTAGACGAGGTTAACAAGGAAAAGTAACATCAATATCACTGATTTGTTACATCCTGCCATATCGTAAGGAGCCGTAAGCAAACAAAATGTTCTGCCACACAGACATGGGTAGATTGAGGTTATCGCCCCACCGTCATGAATGCTGGTCAGATACACCACCCTCCCTCCTTTTGTGATGTTAGGCTCTCCTACGTTTAATGGTTGATTGTAAATAATGGTCTCTAGGGATTTGTCTATCATTTCGTGATAGATGTATGGGTGGTAATGAGAACACAATATGTTCATAGTCTATAATTTGTTTCTGTGGTTCATCTAAATATTTGGTGGACCATAAAAGAGTGCCTGGTGACTTGGTGTGAGTTCCGGGAATAGTCGATATATATCTTTAGAGTCTAGCAACAGCATGACTAGTTTCTTGAACTTACTGATTGTTTCACAGATATGGATAGTAATTGGTAACCTGTTCCACAATAGACTGTATCGTAATACAAAGAAATTACAACGCGATGATTTTTTGTGTTTTGCCGTTAATAGTGTATATGCGTTGTTTCGAAGTTTGTAAGCAGTGTCGTGGTTCATATTTGGGCGGTATTTTACGAACGAAAGGCCATTTATTAGTTTATAGAGGAGCGTTAGGTTGTTTTTGAGAGGACGGAGCCATAGAGGTTCTAGGGAAAGATGCTTGCATCTTTCTGTGTAGTCGAGGTTATGGCTCAATCCGAGCAGTCGCCGGGTGAAGCTTCTTCGTACATTTTCTACTCGCATTTTGTCCATGATATTCAAGTTTGAAAAGATGAGTGAACAGTATTCAAGTGTGGGCCTTATACAGATTTGGAAGAGAGTAAGCTTAGCCTCACTTATGAAGAAGTTCTTGTTTATAAACCCAATTAGTCGTCTAGATTTAGAGATAATATTTGAGGCATGTTCTTCGAATTTTCGGCTTTTAGAGTAACTAATACCAAGGTCACGCGCTGATATAAGTGTCTGAACCCTACATTTTTGTAAGTAGAGTGGTGTATCAAGTTGACGCTTGCTAAAATGCATTATGCCACATTTGTTGTGGTTAAACGGCAGTTGCCATGTCTCGCTCCAGGTACTTAAGTTATCAAGATCACTCTGAATCTTAGCTATATTTTCGTCCAGATCTTCAGGCTTATAGCTATATACTATTTTCAGATCATCAGCATATAAGTATGCTCTTCCAAATCTAATAGTATTACATATGTCATTTATGTACATTAGAAACAAGAGTGGACCTAAGACACTTCCCTGGATAACCACACTGGTTATCGGTCTTGGTGATGAAAGACAGTCGTTGTACTTTATCATTTGTTGAGGCCAATTTAGGAATGAAGCTAACCATGAGTGTATTGGGTTGATGATTCCGAATGACTTCAGTTTAAGTAGAAGCCTTTTGTGTGGGACTTTATCAAAAGCCTTTTTAAAATCGAAGAAAAGGACTGATAACAGAAGCCCTTTGTCTTGTCTTCGTTGAAATAATCTAACAAACATGTATCACAACACCTGGACCTCAAGAACCCATGCTATGAGGTCGATATCAGATTGTTACTAAGTAGATGTTGTAGTAACTCTGCCTTAACTATTTTCTATATAACCCGAGATACTACCGAAGTTATGTTTATAGGTCGGCAATTTTCAACGTTGGCTGTAGGCCCAGATTTTATAGTGGGGATGATATGTGTAGTCTTCCATTTATTAGGGTAACACTGTGTGGAGAGAGATATAGTAAATAGTTTGAGAAGAATAACACACAGATCATCGCTACCATTTTTCAGCATGCTGGCTGGGATGCCATCTGGTCCTTCAATGTAAGAGAGCTTCAGTGTACTAATCGCCTTAGAAATGTTCTGTACACTAAATTCGACAATGGCGATTTCACAGGAAGGAGTTTGGGTCAGGTGTGACTCATTTGTTGAGTTTTCGTTTGTTAATGTGGCACAAAAATGTTCGCTAAACAACTCTGCAATACTTTTAGGGTCTTCATACACTTGATTGTCCTTAATAAATATGCTCCCTCCTTTCATTTTGGAGCATTTGAGTTAATTCCGAAGGAGTTTTATAAGTTCAGGGGATTTATTGTTCAGCCGAACAGCACGCTTTTCCTATGCGATTACCTTTATAATACGTGTTATTTCTGCCTCGACACATATTTCAGTCGTCGTTACTAATGAGGAGAAATCATTACAGTTGACCTTCCACAGGAGATCAACTGGTCGAGTTAGAATATGCCAGTGACATAGTTGTATTTGGTGAAGACTAACAAAATGCAGTGTCTCCTGACTACCTTAAGCAAAAATGCAAGCATGCTCGGGATGCAGTTCCCCCCGTCGATATTGAGAATGTTGCTTCAGGATTGGCTTGCACCGGCACCTGAATTAGTGATAGGGAGTGAAGCGGTTGAGCGTGTTGACCGGCTCACTTATCTTGGAAGTTGCATCAGTGCTGATGGCCTGTTGTGTGACGAAATCTCAGCACAGATACAGAAGCTCGACTGGCTTTCTTCGACTTGTGTCACTTTTGATGTAGGCGAGATATCACTTTGTTGACTAAAAGAAGAGTGTACTGCGCAGTAGTTCGCTCCGTCCTACTTTATGGCTGTGAAATATGGCCAGTCAGAGTAGAAGACATTCGTAGGTTGCTCTTCTTTGATCATAGGTGTCTCCGAAGCGTTGCTTGAGTATCGTGGGACAACCGAGTAAGCAATGCTATAGTTAGAAAACGGGCCTTAGGTAAGGGTGGTATATCAACAGATGAAGTGCAGAAACTGCATCAGTTGAGGTGGTTGGGACATGTGTTGCGTACGCCTAACTACCGACTGCCTCGTCGAGCTATGTTTCGCGATGTAGGAATAGGTTGGAAGAACGCTAGCGACGGCCAGACCACATATGTCACAAATCCATGAAGTCACTGACAAATGGACTGAGTCATGTCGGTAGATGTGGTTGGGGTCCACGAGATGATAATAATGGATGGGTAGAGACTCTGAATGACATGGCTCAAAACCGTTTGCAATGGTGCAGGTGCATTCATTCTTCGTGTTACCTCAAATCCTAAACTTTTTCTTTTTAGGTTTATTTCACTAGATCTCACTTATCGAATCATATCTTCGAACTCTAACCTCTCTGACTACTGCTAATACTACTGCTACCTCTGCTACTATGGGATTTGAATTGACAATTACATTTGTTTTTTAATGTGGTATGGCAACTTGAACTGATAAACGTACGTACGTAAGAAGTTCTTTTGCTTTTGATTGATTGTTTAACTATAACCTTAAATCTTTTGGGTAATAACTCGACTGGTGTATCTCCAGTGAGAGCAATAACAAGCCACATACCGATGAACTTACTGATTCTATGCAATGCTACTGGACTCATATCCGGCTGAATTTTCTGGGTGCAGGGATTTTAGTTCTCTTAGTACCTTGTTAGGATTCTGTTTCATATTTCCAAGGCCATCAGTTGGCACAATGATTGACTAGTACTGTGATTATTTTGTTGTCCTGGCTTAAACTATTAGTGCAGTTCACATTCAAGATCTCATTCATGTCTAAGTTGACATGATTCTTGCCATTCGGAACTGTGAAAGCATAAACACCTTGATTGTAGGTTTAATTTTATTCATGAACCCATACAGATATTTTCGGTTTGCTTGTATTTTGGCTACTAGCTAGGTCCGCAGGTGTCTCTCATCACTTCGAACTTTTCACTGCACCTGTTTCTCAATGATAAGTAAGAACGACAATTAGAATCTTTCCGAATGACTTTCTACTTGTGCCAGACTCCATGTTTTGCACGTAACAAGAGCTCTGTGCCTCGCCCAAACCAAGCTCTTCCCTTTTCAAGTGTATTTTTTGCCTGGGAAGACATATGAAGGACAGCATTCTGGAAAATGTCTCCCACTGTTCATCTGATCATTTACATTTAGCCTCCACCATCCTCGTGGTCAGTGGGCGCGTAGAAGATACTTTTTCATGGTTATGTAGTTTGCCCTAGTGTAACAGAGGTGGGACAAGTTTTCGTAATTGCGAGATGGTTATTACTTCCTGCTGGTGTATGAACATGGACATCCTTTACTAGGGACCAGTCATTTGTTAACAAATAATCGAAGTTTGATAATTTTCACTCTTAATAGATCTAGTGGCACTGCATACATGACATGTCATTCCGGAACTTTTAACAGCTGCGCCAAGTCACCTGTGGAACCGATCTGAAGGAATTGCACCCTGTTTATTGAGATTAAAAGATGGACCATTGAACCCTCCAGCCGAGAGTATTTGATTAAACCCAAGGATTGGTGGTTTCCTGCCTGAGTCAGTTTGTCTTACTGGGCCTTAGTACTTGAAGTGGGGCGGTATTCCAATTATGTATTTCGTATCATTCATGTAAAAGTAACACCAGAATGATTCTTTCATGTCGGTTAGTTCAGCACAGTGATGTGTTACGGCCTTGAAATGGTTGTTGATATATATCTCCGATTTACCGCCCGTTTTGTGTGCCCATTCTCATGAGAAGAGTGTCATACATTACAGGTGGGCTTCCTCGTCTTCACTGTCAGGGCATAGCCACGTATGCAACACGACGTGATGAAGTAAATGTGTATTGATCTTTTTTATATGTAGTAGGATTTGCTGAAAAAGAGAAATGAAGAGGAGGGAGCAATGAGCAGAACGGGAAAAATTCTTGTTTGAACCTGATTCATGACTCAACAGATAGTTTTTTGAATGGAATAAAGGTATCGTTAATCAGACCTTTCTTTTTCTGTATAAAAACAGTAACCGTACACCTGAATCTAAGTAGATTAATGAAGAAAATTCATTAGCGAGATAACGGATGAGCAAATAATCTTATAAATGGAGATTAAAAGAAGTAAATTGCTGCAATTCATGTTGATTTACAGAATATAATAATGGAGGCATAGTGATTTGATGCTTTGATGATATTTCGTTCACTTTTTTTAAGGTTTTAGCTCAGGAAGTCACGAGTCAACTCCACGCTACAAGCAAAAGAGACAACTTTGGCATCTGTTGGACTAAATATCCACGTAGCATATCACACTGCTATTAAGTTCACTAATGGTATAAACTGTGAGATGTGGGTCAGGTAACAGTTAGTTTTCAGACTGGGACTAGACGGCTTAAGAAAGAAAATGAAGGATAATAATGCTAAAGATTCATGAGTAAGGCGATAAATAGATACGAAAGAATGGTGTTAGGAGGTTAATGAATTGGAGAAATAAGAATAATTGAACTGTGTATCTATGATCTAGAAAGAACTTACAATGATGGGGGAAGTTTGAGTTCCTTGTGATCGACAGTCGTTGAGCAGCATCTACAGGCTTATCAATTTATCTCTCTCTTAGAGGTAAAAACTAAAAGTGCTGTCAAAGATAAGAAGGTAACGATGAGAATTTAGATCTCGAAGAAAATGCGATTGTTAGGGGTGAGATTATATATTATTAACCTACGGATGTTAGTATGAGTGGGGAAGTATGTTTGTCATTTCGTGATACTCGTGTGAATGGTAATGGGGTGCAATATGTTTGTGCTCTGTTAGTAGTTTATAGGGTTGGTTTAAGTATTAAGTGGACCATAAAAACGTGCCTTACGATTCGATGCGAGTTCTGGAAATGGTTGATAAATCCCTTTGCAGTCTAAAATAGCGTTACTAGTCCCTTGAACCTGATGATTTTGTCACAGACACGCATAGATATTGGTAGTTTGTTCCACAATAGACTGTATCGTATAGGAGAGAAAGTAAAACTCTATCACCGCATATATTTTACTGTTAGTAGAGCATACGCGTTGTTTCTGTGTCTGTGGGCGGAATGTTACGAACGAAAGGCCATATAATATCCTGTAGAAGAGTTTTAGGCTGTTTTTCAACTGACCGGGCAATAGAGGTTCTACAGAAAGATGTTTGCATCTTTATGTGTAGTCGATAGAGTGGTTTCACCCTAGCAGTCTCTGTGTGAAGCATCTTTGGATATTGTCTACTCGTATCTTGCTTATAAGATTCATTTTTTAAAAGATAAGTGAAAAGTATTCAAGGTAAGGCCTTTTAAACAGTTTCATGAGTTTAAACTTAGCCTCATTTATCAAGAGGTTCTAACTTATAAACCCCGAGGAATAATTCCGCTGCTTGGAGAGTCAGTCAGTTGCAACGTAGAACTTCGTAGGTATGTACATAAGTTCATGTTGCCATACCACATTAGCAACGAGACGCAAATGTCAAATCAAATCCCATAGTGATAGAAATATTAGAGGTATTAATGTTAATGAAGGAGACTAGGGTTTGAAGATATTATTCAAGAAGTATAATTCAGTGAGATAAGGTTAGAAAGACAAAGGTAGAGGTGCTGACGAATCCAGAAGATTAGGATTTGAGAGAGCTCAACAAATGGATGCACTTGCGCCATTGCAAACGATTTTCAGCCAGGTCGTTCAAGGTCTCTAACCATTGGTGACTTTCGTCCCGCGGACCCCAACCAGGTAGTTTACATTTACCAACATGACTCAGTCCACTTGTCAGTGACTTCATGGATTTCTGCTATGTTTTGGTCTGGCCGCCCTTAGCTTTCTTTCAACTTACTCCTACACCACAAAACATAGCTCGTCGAGGCAGTCGGTGGTCGGTATGGCAACATGAGCTGATGTACTTACGTACGAAGTTCTACGTTGCATCTGACTGACTGACTGAGTCGGTGGTTAGCCATACGTAACACATGTCCCAACTGATAAAGTTTCACAACTTCATCTACTGATCTACCATCCTTACCTAGCACCCGTTTCCTAACGACAGCACTGCTTATACGGTTGTCCCAAAGATATACAAGCAATGCTCCTTAAACATCTATGATCGAATACTAGTAACCTACGAACATCTACTCTAAACGGCCATGTTTCGCATACATGTAGGAGAACGGAGTGAACTGCTGCGCAGTACACCCGTCCTTTGGTCGGCGAACGGGTATCTCGCCTACGCCATAAGTGACGCAGGTTGGCAAAAACAAATCGGGCTTTCTGTATCCGCGCGTAGATTTCGTCAGTCACCAGGCTATCAGCGCTAATGAGACTCCCCAGATAAGTGAAGCGATCAACACGCTTGACTACTTCACTCCCTATCACTAGTTCAAGTGCCGATGCAACCCAATCTTGAAGCAACATTTTGCATTTCGACGGGGAAACCGCATGCCAAACCTGCTTTCATTGTTGCTTAGGGTAGTCAGAAGACTCTGCATTTTGTCAGCGTCTTCACCGAATAGAACTATGTCATCGGCATATTCTAGATCAGTAAGTGATTTTCCTGGTAGAAGGTCAACCCCTGAAAAATCTGACGAGCTTAATGTTAACTCTAAGAGGATGTCTACAACAAAGTTAAACAAGAATGGCGAGAGTGGACATCAATGACAGACACCACTTGATGTAGGGAATTCAGATGACAGTTCGCCATAAGCTCTCCCTCGACCAGTAGTGTTCGAGTAGAGTGCTTGCATAAGGTTAATGTACTTCTTTGGTACACCTTTCATTGACAGACACTGTCAAAGAACCTCACGATCCACTGAGTCAAATGCCGCTTTTAGGTCCAGGAACACGACTATTGTCGGACGTCTAAATGTGTGTCTATGTTCCAGGACCTGTCGTAGTGTGAAGATGTGGTCTATACAACCAAGTCCAGGTTGAAATACGCATTCCATCAGTGGGAAACATAACGAATCTTGCATTGGTGGCTGACAAATTAAATTAGGGTTATCTTCATTTCATCAGGTCAACTGTCACACAAGTTTTTTTCAGTGAACTGTAACAGTCATGCTTATAATATAGCAGCAGATGGGTAAAGAACTAGATGACGTAGTTAAAAGAGATTGGAGGCAGTTTAATTTCAGGTGGATCTCTAAGATGTATTAGATGAAATGAAGTGCTTAAATTAACACAGTTCTATTTTCGATTACGATTATGATTATTATTCATTTAAATGATGAAAAGCGCGGAAATTCTTACAAACAAATATTTAGATACGTACAAAATATTACAAAGCGACGCATGAAAGTATCCTTCACTCAAATCTTTATTCGATCATGTGTTCGTAAAATTAACGTGCAGAAATGATATTCGACGACAAAACTGTTAAATTTTAAGTTCTTTTTTTGTCGGGAATGGATTTTATGCACACTAAACTAAACATGTTGATATCCAATAAAAGACGAGAAATAAACCGAGTTCAGGGCAGCAAAGGGAGCATGTTCACATGTTTTAAATAATATCAAGCCCAATGTACAGGTACTGGTAAGGTTGATTTTGGAGTTGTTCTTTGTGTATGACGGCAGGATAAGCGTTTTTCTTACATACTCATTGTCGCCGCTCAAAATTTTCTTGCTTAAATCTTGGTGTAATGTGAATAAAGATATTTCATATTCTTCAGACAAGATACAATATCGCCAAGTTACAAGCTAACGCATAAGCAACAATAACAAACTCACTTCTAATATAGCGATTGTACACGGTTTTTACGGGCATATATCCCATTTACTGTTTTCTTTCAGTAGCAGTATTCAAGAGAGCGCATTAGTAAGCAGAAGAGTTTTATTATAAAGTGATAATGGGGATATATCAACTAAATACTAAATGCATTTGAATGATGGACCTGCCATATCCTTGCAGCTGTTATGAGGTAGCAGAGAAAAGGTACATTTTAGGCTTTGACTTTGATGACAACGTGCGCTGGCAAAGCGCAGGTTTAAGTTCAATCAATATAGCTGCTTGATCTGAAACTGTTGCCGGAGGAATTACGAGTAGCAAGTCCAGTGGTTATGGCTGTTCAATAAAGTCCAAACGCTCGTCGCCGAAAAATTGTGCGTCTGATCATCAGACAATCCTCATACCATCTGCTAAAGCTAACTGTAGTCAAAGGATATGGGGGTGAATTACTGAACAAAGAGTGACCAGTTTTTGAGTGTAAACATGTGCAGTGGGTCCGAATAGTAAAAGGATTCTCAGATTTAAAAGCCCAAGGGTTGTTTGATAAATTCATCCCCGTACCAAACAAATATACAGTGCTATCGAACTCTTATAACTCTATCATCATAACTTTTTCTTATCTAATAATCTCGCTTATCAAATATCAACATTTTAATCATAGCACTTTTACCTGTGTTGGCAAACTTAACATAAATTTGAAAACACGAGTTTATGAAGCTAGCAAGCATAAGAAACAAACCTCAGTATCAGTGACGTGTCACACCGTCTGTAGTCTTAAATCTCGATGAAAACAAAATGTATCAGAAAATAGAAAAGGTGTTTGTTTAGCCAGACGATGATGCAAACATAATTGTATGGAGAGCTGTATAGAAGATCAGAACTAAAGTGTGTACCTTGTCAGGGAATCCTCATGATACGAATATTGTAGTGTTATTTTTCTCAGAAAATAACTGCACGGTTCAGTGGTTGAAACGTTAATTCTGTAAATGAAGTTGCTTATTTGAAACGTTGATCTAGTCGGGTTATAGTGAGCTCCGCCTATTTTTACATTTTTGTTCAGTGATCATGTGAGTAATGTTTGGAGGGATACGAGCAGATGTTTATCTAATGATTAAGTTATACCTCGTATCTCTCGATCAGCTCGGTGAATTGGGTGTTGTTCAAGATTTTTGATAGATTAACGATGAAACCTGGCTCTGTTATCGAACAAAAAAGTATCTAATAGAACAAATCCAGACAGACAACCGTGGTTATGATATATCCACAGAGATTAGTCCTTCACACATTAGTACGTCTACAATATTAGATTAGGTTGATTATTTTACTAGAACAAGTAAACGTTATGATGCCAATGATTTACCTAAATCTGAGTTTCATAAGCAGTTAGCATACAATCACTGGAGGTAGTAGTTGTTGTATGATCTAACATACTGAAATTCGTACTACTGCCAAAAATACCTTCTGTTCAGCTAGAAATTCACTCACTAAATTAGGTCAAAAACTGTGCCTAATAGTAGATCATGATTTTCTAAAGAAACCAAAATCATACCCAATCTACGGAATACTTCGTACAGCTGAAAGTTTCTCCAGCGTAAAACAGTGCTGTTAACATCAAAAATAATGGTTAGCAGGTGGAAGTTGAATATCTGGGAACCAATAGTAATAAGTACGTATCCACTTACTGACGCTTCGGGCTGAAACGGTTGTTGATTGAACTGGTGGAAGCCTTATCATTTCCTATTTCATAAGTTTAGGCTTTTCACTCTTCGTTGTTATTCACATTTTATAACTGCAAATTTATTGGTCATTCGTTCGAGTTCAACCGTTTATACAACTTTGTTTCTTCCCTTCTCCTCCCTACTCAAACGATTCCGTTATTATGATGTTATGTGACAGATAGATTCTTGGTATGCATTATATAAGTGCGATAGAAATTCTCTTGTGCTGAAGTGAGTTTATCAATTATGCCTGAAAACTTATCTATTAGTCAGCTGTCAGAATCATTCAAAGAACTTAATCTGACATCATTAAATACTACCAAGGGGCTTGTAATGATAATATGGAGTCATACATAATAAAAATAATGCTTTAAATAAAATATTTAGCGCAACTGCATATTCATTTACAGTACAACTAAATAAATGAATACCAAGTGTTGATAATAGTTGGACATCGTACAAATATACTGCACACGAAACAGATGGAAAATTTCACAAAATGCAATGTTAAAAATAAAGGTTTGAGGACTAATCATTTTATACTTATTCAGAGCACTAGAACTCTATGTGTGCTTTAAAAACTTAGTGCTTAGTTGTTTATAAACACTGGTTCGAGTCGATTGGCGCGTCCTTACGAGAGAGAATCAATGAGTGCAATTATGGACGAGTCACAGGTCCCTATGACCGAATATGAGCAGATTAAATTCAAGATGAATCAAACGACTGATGAGGTTTGTTTTTAAACAGGGTATTTCGATCGGATAACTTTTTAAACGCCACAGACAAACCACTATCTGCCAGCAATTTTTCTATCAATACTCCCTACCAGTCCAAGAGTTTGTTTTTCATTAGTCGCTTATCTAGTATCAGTTTCTTTGGATGTGTTCACTTTCCGTTTGAAAATTTTCATGGACACGTACTGCTGGTTAGTGTAATGTGTCGCATTTACGAAACAAGAAAACTGCCTGTTATATGTATTCGGCCGTCCTACTGAGCGTTAGTCCCAGAAAAGCGAAAAAACATCATGATACTCAGGTAATTTTCCAGTTAGGAAATGTTAGTATAAGGCTGCTCTCTGCCCCAAAGCTCAACTGTTTTGGTCTTAATGGAATGTTGAGTGGAACAGACTGGGTGCTTAACTTATGTGTTCGAAATGCGTTGACACAAGTGATGAACGTGCTTACTGGAACAAAGCCCACAAAACCTGTTATACTCGGTTTTTGTTCTCCATGAATACGTACATGCTTTGGAAGATTAACCTCTTAGTGGCTCAGGTCGTCCTAGTGCTCACGCTGAATATCCGGTTGATGTGATATTATTTTTTCAGGAACTTATATGCAATACTAGCAAATAGGCTATCCACTTGTCGGCAATTCCAAGTAGTGTTTTACGTTGGTTAACTTGCACCTAACTGGCTCAACCTTCAAATAGGCTTTATTTAGTACTTTACTTTTTCCAGAGCTCGTATATCCCACAGAAAGATTGTTTTGCTCAGCAGGCTTGTTTAACAAAGCCAGTGTGTTGTCGAAATACTGTTCGTTAAAAATTTATTGTGCCCTCATCATTTAATCCTCGTAATTATTTCTGCAGTGAGTTAATATTCAACATCTGAGTAACTGACACGATCAATAGATCTTCATTACTTGAGTCAGGTGAGCTGCCAAGTTTGGAAAGTTTTTTAACCAGTGGTTTCTAACTTGTGGTACAAGACTACGTTGCGGTACAATTATAGTCAAAACGAATCGTGTAAGCTTCGCTATGTCCGAATTCC
The DNA here is from genome assembly GCA_944470395.2 of Schistosoma turkestanicum. Classification (NCBI taxonomy): domain Eukaryota; kingdom Metazoa; phylum Platyhelminthes; class Trematoda; order Strigeidida; family Schistosomatidae; genus Schistosoma; species Schistosoma turkestanicum. Next base: position 41,371,891 of record OX103971.1, read on the forward strand.
CTTCAGTTTTCCTAACGTAACCAGTAATTTGGGTTCGTTTGGTTATAAGCCGTTTATCTCGGGCAGGTATTGTCTCTGGATTGTAGAAGGCTAATATGATAACTCCGTACACAACCCAGATTGGGATAAAGACTCCTGACTCCCTCCAAACATAAATTTTTCTCTTGTACAACGTCATTATCACCGCATACGTAGCTTAAACGGGGCTAAACGAAGTGAGTACAAGCTGAATTTTCAGCTCTTCGGTACTTCAAGAAGAACTTAATCCATTTCACTTAACTGGTTCTTACTATCCAATATACCGATAACTTGCGTCACTCGTTTTGTCAAGCCTAGGTAGGGTTTTTGTAGTCCCACCAACTAGTGTCAATCAGTCACCTGCAACGTGGAATTCTGTGCGTACGTCCGTCAGTTTGAGTCGCTATACTACGTTAGCACAGAGGTGCGATTGTCAATTCAAATCCCATGATAGTATATGTTAGAGTACTAGTGGTAATGAAAAAGATTAGGGTCTGAAGATATTCATAAAGTATAATTCACTGAATTTCATTTAAAAAGAAGATAATGGTGTAAGTCTGATGAAACCGTTATCAAAATTATCTCTGTTTTCAGCGCTAATCGGTCTGACCAGCCAACAGATGACCTCAACGCTGCTTTCTATGATAAAAAGCGGCTACACTGATGTAGCCACTCTCCGTTTGAACGGCCACTGGCTGCAAGCACAACGAGTGTTGTATAACCTCACGAATCCGTTTCCATCTCTTAAGTTTTGCTAGTTGATCAGTTCCCGCTATCTTCTTGCAAGTTAAAACAAGTAGTCCATTTCATGAAGTCCGATGGAACAGTAAAAAGACGTTTTGGGGAAAATATATTTGCATTATACATTTCGAACAATCTAGTCAAAATGTTCTTGCAAGTTACTTGTAACTAACTAATTCTCCATTCCGATACAAATAAAAATATCTTCATTTTGTTACTCAGACTAGGTTCCTAATATCACCACAGTCTCCAAGGCTTTATGACTTGAAAATATCGATGTTCTTTGTAAAAAGTTTTTGAAATTTTCTCAGAACTTGTAGCTTCACTTTCAACTTGAATTTATTAATTGCAGATTTGTCAAACGGAAACAAAAGTTTATTATCCTCTGAACTGTATACTGTTCTTTTTGTTAGTAGTATAAAATTTTAAGCTAAAAATGTGGTCGTCTGTCTGCCAGTGTGTCTGTCCTCTTTAGTTCATTCGTTAACCCAATCACGCCTGTTTGCTTGTAGCCAAACATATTTCTTAAAATGTTATAATATCTTCTGTCATTTAGTCCTGTAATATCTGATAAAAATAATGATCAATTTGTTGGAAACTGTGCTCTGTCCTTAATGCGTTGTAGAATTTATGGATACTATCTCAACAATACAATTCATGCCTAATATTTTCATCCAAAATTATGTAACTAGTCATATCAAACTAGCGGTTTTACTTATTCAACTTGGGTGTATTAACTAAGAAATGCCACAAAAATCTCGTCATCCTGTTTGTGGTTATGACGAAGTACAACTAGATGATGGAACCATTAGACCAATGACAGAAGTAGAGCTTCTCCAGAGGAAGATCGATGAAACAACCTCAGATGTAGGTATCCCATTCTTTACAGATTGATTTATTTTGTAAGTAATTATTTTTGCCGATCGCTTCGTTGTTTCCGAAAATTTTTCTGTTTTTTAAGGTTCATGTTTTATTCTATCTTCACATCAAAAAACTGCAAGCAGTGTAATTGTAGAATCAAACTTCATATGATCTTGTTGTGGTCAAGTATTAGTTATTTCATTATATTTCATGTTCTCCAAATATTCACTAAACATTTTTAAGGAAGGAGTTTGTGTATGGCGTAGTTATTATTCTAATGTACGCATTTTTGTATCGCAGTTGGTTTGACAGAACTCTTCCATTATCTTGTTATTCATTTCAATCTTTTCGAATTTAACACTTTCTTTTAGTCATTGGAAGCCTCCCGACGGATGATGGCTTTGTGTGAAGAGGTGAGTCTTTTTTGAATTAATGGTAGTGATTGATCAAAGTCAAAAATATGATGTACTAAGTCTTTATGTAATATTTAGGCTAAAGAGGCTGGCATTTCTACATTGGTCATGTTAGATGATCAAGGCGGTGAGACTAAATATATATGTTGTGACTTAATTTCTAGATTTCGTGTTGTAAAGTTGTTGTCTAGACTGAATATTAAATATATTCTGGCTTTGTATTAGTGCGAAGTTGGTTTAGGTAAAATGTTGTGTCCTGTGCAAGAATAATCTGATGTGTGTATACATGCATGTATATATCTAATAATAGACTACGATTGTGTTTTAACTCACATCCACTGTTTTTGGTATCGCTGTGAGTTTTTTTGATGTGCAAAATGTGGATACGCATTTGAGTTGTGCTTTACAAATATTCTGGAAACTTTTGAATCAATTTTTCAGAACAATTGGATCGTATAAACGAGGGTATGGATCAGATTAATCAAGACATGAAGGATGCTGAGAAAAATCTGGATGATCTAAACAAATGCTGTGGACTTTGTGTATTGCCTTGGAATAAGTAAGTCTGTTTTTCAGCATTATCTTATGGTTATTTAGTAAACCTTCCGTGACTACACATTCCGATCATAGGTGTCTCCGAAGCGTTGCTTGAGTATCGTTGGACAACCGAGTAATCGATGCTATAGTTAGAAAACGGGCCTTAGGTAAGGGTGGTATATCAACAGATGAAGTGCAGAAACTGCATCAGTTGAGGTGGTTGGGACATGTGTTGCGTACGCCTAACTACCGACTGCCTCGTCGAGCTATGTTTCGCGATGTAGGAATAGGTTGGAAGAACGCTAGCGACGGCCAGACCACATATGTCACAAATCCATGAAGTCACTGACAAATGGACTGAGTCATGTCGTTAGCTGTGGTTGGGGTCCACGAGATGATAATAATGGATGGTTAGAGACTCTGAATGACATGGCTCAAAACCGTTTGCAATGGTGCAGGTGCATTCATTCTTCGTGTTCCCTCAAATCCTAAACTTTTTCTTTTTAGGTTTATTTCACTAGATCTCACTTATCGAATCATATCTTCGAACTCTAACCTCTCTGACTACTGCTAATACTACTGCTACCTCTGCTACTATGGGATTTTAATTGATAATTGCATCTCTACGGTAGTTGAGGAACTAAAGTTCACACGAACTAATTTTTGTAGAGACTAACCTTACAGGCAATCCTAGTTTCGGTTTTGACAAAGGCGAACATTGACTATTAAGTTGAGCTGGACTATGTAAGTAAAGTAGTGCTTCTGTAACAGCCATTTATTATGTATATCTAATTCATAGAAACAAGGGAAAATAAGATTAATGTATTATTGACTTTTAAACGGTAGAAATCCATTGGATGTATTGTTGCAATTGAGCTGGAAGTTCTGTGTGACTTTCCGTAGAAGACTTAGATTAAGTTGTAATCATACCAAATGACGAAACGTTGTATTTTGTTATGGTTCATTTATTTAGTCACTTGTTTGTGTGATGAAAACTAAACTGACAACCTTTCAAAACTATAGGATCTGGTTAATTTTTGGGACACAAATGGGTATACGAATATGCGCATAACCATCAAGATGCACCATTTGTTTATGTAAATTTTCATATCCCAATGTAGTTAGTCATAGTAACTTTATTTTTTTCATTTTCTTGCGACTTTTATCACTCGCAGTCATTATCCACAATGTATGAAATAAAATTCAGCTTAAGCATTTTATTAAAGATTATCTAATTTTCATTACCAATAAATTTGATGGAAAATTATAACTGAATAGGTATAAACATTAGTTTATTTATTAGATAAAGTTAGATAATCTCCTGAAAGATACATTTAGGACTAAAAACTATTACGAAAATCCCATATCATATCTTTTTGCATGAAACTTAATTGGTAGTACGAAGTACTGTATTAGTAACCTCTATCTTGCACATGTTTATCCAGTTTTAATGACTTTAAAACCCTTATAAGCGAACTAAAAGCTGCTCATTATTATATCCTTTAGAGTAAAAAAGAAAGATGACTACACCAAGCAACTAAAGGATGAGGATATGCGGGGTGGGGATGGACCTCGAATAATTGTAGATCAAAACGGCATGGGTCCAACCGGTGGCTATATTACACGGTAAGTTGTTCAAGGTTCATAATGCACAATTGTAATTTTTGATAAAAATGTTGATATGGTCAACAAAGTTAAAATATCTTTACTTAAGTCATAGGGTCAATCTATGTTCTTCTAGATGTGTTTGAGTTGAAGCTCAATTATTTATAGGGCCTGGTAATGAACGTAAATAGTATTGGGTAATGATACTGGTTAAATAATTGATAATTATTCCTCTTAGTCGTACTTGAGAAAAATTCAATTCATTATAGATCTTTTAAGCCGACGTGTATCGCGCTGGCTCTATAATTATCAGGTTACTGGTTAAGTAATTGATAATTATTCCTCTTAGTCGTACTTGAGAAAAATTCAAGTCATTATAGATCTTTTAAGCCGACGTGTATCGCCCTGGCCATATAATTATCAGGTGGATTCATCAGATAGTGGAATAAAGAGAGGAAACTGAAAATCTCTTTTGACAACTATCAGGATTTATCACCTTTCTGTTACAGGTGGTTTTTCACCATCCGCCTTGATTTGATTGTTATTAAAAAAAGCTTACAGTCATTAAATTGAAATATACACTAATCAAAGAAGCTCTTTTCTCCATTAGCCAATGTAAATAAGCTTCATTGCTCGACACTTTATATCCGGTAAACTCATATCTCGACTCAGTTGTACACGTGGCTATAACTACTGGGGCTTATTAGTGGCATTGATTATAATTTTCAGTTTTAGTTAAGTGATTAATTAAATGTTGGGCGTATCATTCGAGATCCTCTTTCGGTCTAGTAAAGTGGCACTTACCTGATGTTGGTCTAATACTTAAGTGTCAATCTATGGACTGAAGTTTTTAATATTAGTCTAAGATTTCCTGAAATCTGCTTTTGCTTGTTTTAGAATTACAAATGATGCACGAGAGGATGAAATGGACCAAAATTTGCAGGAGGTTTCTGGTATGATTGGAAATCTTCGTAACATGGCTATTGATATGGGTAGTGAAATTAACCAGCAAAATGTCCAAGTTGAGCGAATACAGATCAAGGTAGATAACTTTTTTGTTATTTCCGTATCCAAAGGATATTTTCTCTTGACCTGTTTTCGATATTTCATGATGCGTCAGTTTTCAAAATTGATTTTTTTGAAGGAGATTCGAATATTTATGGAGATGTAGCACTCTACTTTCGAAAACAGGTGTTGATTGTAGGATTTTACAACCTATTTACAGATCAGATAGACCAGATAAATACACCTCAGAATATGAATAATAGTGTGTTAAAGTAATGAGAGATTATGAGAATTATAAATGATACGACATGTATCTAACGTAAAAGTACTACCGAAATAAGTTTTATTCTGTGTTTTCCAATATTTTATGGAGCTGAAGCATTTTTTTAGAAACAGAATAAGTACTGCTAACTCGTATTCAGAATATCTCAAAGCAGTCGGTTAGGTTACCGCTGGTCTTCAAAATTCGCGACAGATTGGTCAGTCTTTATCCAAGATTACTGTCATTCATTCTGCAGCACAATAAAGTGGACGAATCAATTTTGCTTAGTGTATTCAAACTCAGCGTACGTGATCAGAAGTGTAAAAACATGAGCAAGTTACCAAAGCTATCGTTACGAAATGTAATTAAAGATGACATTGAAAGGCTAGATCTTTTATCGAATAGGTGACTATTCTTACAAAATATTTGCACTTATCCGTATACTAAAATGCTAAATTACTGGCAGACAATGGATGAAGTTTTCACTCCCTGGACTGTGAAGCATATTCTACTTTCTTTGTTCAAGAGTTGTTTGTTTATAATATAAGTATTCGCGACCAACCATTGAAGTTGAATATATTTGGCTTCGTTTCCACTAGTTCAGTCTTATTTTTATCATGCCCCATAAAATTGATACATCCCAGGGAAATCTTGTTCCAATTTTTCAAATAAATCACTACTGTTCGCGAAAATTCCATTACCACCTAGTTTCTATGTAGGAAATGTATGAGACACCATCTGTCGTTTCAACATGGTGTATATTAGAGCTACTAACCACAAGTGTCAATTTCATATTTTTCGAATCATTCTCAAGACCATATACTCAGTATACACTTGTCAATCGATGCTAAGTTTGTGTTTTTGTTTTACTTATCTAAAATTTACTACTTTGATGCGTTTAATTGTAGGCTAAATCAAATGCTGAACGAATAAAGAAGGCTAATGAGCAAGCCAGTAAATTGTTAAAATAAGTTACATGGATTCGTTGAGTTCTCATCAGAATATTGATTGCTGGAGAAATCTTTTACTTAGTAGATTACTTCGAATACAGTCACTTCCATGTGTGTACCTGAAGCCTGTTTACAATTATGCTGCATCACATATTTTGTTTGTATGCTTATTAAAAACCGATTTGGAAGTTTTCTGTGAAGTGTGAGGCTGAAATATTTTGTTATTATGATTTCTCTTACATTATAAACATCATTAACTTTTGTTATTCACATATAAATTATTTATACTTTCGACCTATTTCGTTTTGTAAAGTAATTATTTTCCTCTTTTTTGATGAACAGCCTTGTTCCGAATTATCCTTGTTCAAGTTATTACTCATTATTATTTTCCTCATTTTATTTTGGTTCCTCCTGACACTCAATACATCGATTTTATATTGAAAAGTATTGAGGTTTACTCTCTTGTTAACTATATTTTCATCATATTTACTAACATTCATGATAAAAAACTACTGTTGACTGTTGACAGTTGTACTAGCAACATGAACTGATCTATGAAAAAACTAACAACAGTGATTTTGTTACTATTCTTGCCATTCTACTTTTTCTTTAACATCTACTTATTTTTTCGAACATGCTTTTACGAGATGTCATTATTGCCAAACAACTGATCATCAATATGATCATGTAAATTCGGTTGCTTTTTCGTTTATTGGTTGCGAATTTTTTTAGAAAGTCTCATTTCATGCTTTTCTGAAGATCATTTATTTATCATTTTTGTGAACACATCCCTTTGTTTATCCCGAGCTTCTAGAAATATCTGTAACACGCCACTCATAGCAGCTTAAAATCTGCATAGAATATTCAAAAGCAGAAGATATTGGAGCGATTGTTCTCAAGAAGTTCGTCATCAGCCTCTACCGTTAAACGGCCATACAATAAGTATGGCCGTATTATATTATTGTAAGACATGGAGTACTAGTAAATTAGACAACTTGTGTTTTAGAAAATGATAAAACTTTGCATTTGCTTTGGTTAAATTACCTTAACAAATCCATCACTTCTAGATCAGAAAGATCATTCAGAAACAGTGAAAACATGTGTGGTGTCGATTTACAATCAATGTAATAAAATGCATAATAGAAATTTGGTGTGGTTAGCTGATATAACAATGATGAAAATAATAATAACAGTGAATGTGATTCATGATTTAAAAATGAGACATGTTACGTATAGACAGGGAACCGGAGGATGGAATCCACTTGGAAGCCATTGAAAATCTTATAATAGTTGGTTACCCAGGTTTGAATAAAAACCCGAGCCTAAGGGTGCAAAATGATTCTGTGTAGCGGAAGCCATTGAAGTCAACCTTTGCTGATCTAAGCTGTATCCAATAGGACTATGCTCCATCTCGATTTACTTTAGTCCATGATTGGATTACTATATACTTAAAAGGAGTATTGTAAATACTTTTCTCCAAATCCCTTTGGTATATAACTGTCCTGTCCTATTCTAACTTCGCATAAGATTTCTTATTATAATTGCTCTAGTAGCGCTTCTCATCATGCATCATATTCACTGTTATTATTATTTTCATCATTGTTATATCAGCTAACCACACCAAATTTCTATTATGCATTTTATTACATTGATTGTAAATCGACACCACACATGTTTCCATTGTTTCTGAATGATCCTTCTGATCTAGAAGTGATGAATTTGTTAAGGTAACTTAACCAAAGCAAATGCAAAGTTTTATCATTGTTTTATTTACTAGTACAACAAATATGGGCGTCTAACGGTAGAGGCTGATGACGAACTTCTTGAAAACAATCGTTCGCTCCAATATTCGTTGTTTTTGTAAATCTAATACTTTATTGTCAGAATTGATTGTCTATGATCACTGAGTGATTAGTCTAAGTAATTATACTTAGAATGTTAACTTCAATAATCATTCAACAGCAAACTGGCGGATTCCAGATCTAAGCGTCTATGAACCGATCAAACATTCATCCTTCGCCACATTCTGAAACATGCGTAACTACTGATATCCTACTATCGCGGTATTTCGAACGGCCTTGTGTCGGCGTCTGTCATTGGAAAACATTACAATAAAATACCGAAACCCAAGTAAAAGTTTATGACAAACTGTTATCAGGATCCTAGTGATTAAACTAGCAAATGTTTTAAAGGCTTTTTGAAGTGACTCATGATATTTCCAGGACAGTCTTTTCGTGTCTCAATTCTTTCAAACTAACTGATGCTGTTGATGTTTTCCACTTCGTTAAAAGATATGAGGCAAACAACCTTGGAAATAGGTAGTATATCAATTCGCTGATAGACTAGTTGTTATATCTTTCGATATTGAGATCTATACTTTATTTTGTGTCTTGTGAATAAACGTCACTCGGTCACCTAATAGGGAACACTAGGTTATTGGTCGCACATACCTAAGCAATATTCTTTCATTGTAGTGTAAAGGAATGTTTAAGTAGGTAATCGAATTAGTTTGACGTGTTTGCTAAAGAAAAAAAATAGTAGGGAGTTCAAGCATGAACATGTCTAATGATTCTAAGGTACAAACTCACTAGTTTGAATCTATGATAATATGGTCAGTATAGATATTTATGAATTTAAATGACTGTCTTCTCGTTTATCCTCATGAGTATCACGTGAATAATGTCTATTAACAGTAGGATTAGTCTAAATTCTTTTCAGATTATGTTAGGATCGATGATATGACGATTAAGATTTATGCTTGATAGTTAGATCTTAATATCTTGGTTGGTGAGTGACCTACCAATTCAGTCGTTTCAATGTTTTCGATGATTTCTGTATGTACGGTCGCACTGAATCTTTTGCGTACAATCGACAAATCGCCAAAAAATATGGTGCTCTAGTATCCAGTTGTCGCCGAATTTCTGTTTGTTTCTGAAGCTTCTCATTTTCTGAAACTTCACCGTCGGTTACAATTGCTTATCCGTGCATGTTGTTCAACATACATGATAAGTAGAGTAGTTCACATTTCTCTATAATTCGGCACATTTCAAAACATTGGTTTCTTACTTTCAACATTCTATTCAGTGCAACACAAGTTTATTTTCACTGTGACATCGGCTTAATACTCTCTGTAGAAATGTATTCATTACGGTATTGAGTTTATATTTCCCAGTGTAAGATTACAACAGATCAATATGTTTCGTACTTATCATTAAGTACTTTTTTCAGTATGATAGGTGTGAACTTTCTTTCAGTGTAACAACTCAGCTTTGATACTATTCTGTATGGACTTTGTGTTTTACAGTGAACCTGTATATCTTTTCACTTGTGATGTTCGTTAACCAATCAAATATGTGTATAATCAATATGTAAATGAATGTATTTGGTTTAATGTGTCTTTCGAAAGTCAATAAATCTTTATTTCCCCGACTTCTTATGCTTACAATGTCAGTGGTTATGGTTTAAAGCAGTAGTACCATGGATACTACTATACTATAAAATCGTCCCCAATACTACTACTCTTTTGTGATAATGCGCCATAGTATATAAGTGCATTTTCTCTCATACTAGTAAATTCTATATATGTATATATACATTCCTCTCCCATGATATTGTTTTAATGGATAGATGTAATGCGTGAGTATAAATATAGTCAAAACTTCGTCTTTTGAACAGATGAGAAGTAGAATCTATCTTTTCTCATATTTTACCAAGCTGTTCTTAAAATAACTATGCATATATTTTAAAGTTTACATACATAGTTAAGTTGTCAGTTTGAAGAAACACACTACAATCCTAAAGTACGTAACTTAATCACTAGTTTTAAAGCAATATCAATTTGATTTCTGCAATATGTTTTCTGTTTCATTAACTATTAGTCATGTTCGCTTGGTATTCCAGCATTATTATTATTATTATTACTTAGGAAAACAGATTTAGAATCTCGGCCCCCAAATATTTACTAAACCTGTAGACGTGATAATCATTTTTTTGTGATAAATTGTTTTGTTCATTAATTTTTGTTGATGAAACTTACCGATGGATATTAAAAATTTGGCTGACATTCAGAGTCAAGGTAAGAGCTAATTGGCCTTGATAATTCTATTCATCTATCTACTTATCTAACTTCCTATCTACCATCGATCAGTGTTTTCACTTTCCCTGTTTATTTCATGTTTATTTACTTGTTAAACCAAATTTTTTTTTCGGACCCTGGAAGAGGATGACAAAAATCAGATAATACTAATAATAACAATAATAATGATGTATAATGATATATATATATATATATATATATATATATATATATATATATATATATATATATATATATATATGAAATATTGTAACGATATTATTATTAAATATTTTGAGGACAGACTTGTATTGATTAGATCAAGTAATGGAAGAAATAAATAAATTATAGTGTTTTAACTAAATCAAATGAAAGGAAACAAGATTTGATCATTCATTTTTAACCCAGTTTACACTAGGCTGCTAGAAGTTCAGCTAGTTTATGGCAAAGAAATCAAGGCTGTCAAACAATTGAAATCAAAAATGGGTTGAGTGAATCTGTTTATTTGTATTTCTGGATTAAATTGAACTTTACTATCATTTCTTAGTGAAATTTATTGATGTTAGGCAATGATCATTCAGTAATAATTGTATAATAATAACAAAAGGATAATTTTAATGTTTAGAAAAGTTAACCATAAAATAAGACGCATGGTCATTGTTTATTGTCAATCTTGAATTATACTCAATTTGGTCAAATTTATTCATGTGTTAAAATAATGTTATAAGAATGTCTCATCTCAAATTAAATATAATCGGAGGAATTCGATGCAATAAATCTCGTTTGAAACTTCCTTCTTAGATAGGAAAGAGGAATAGATCCGTCGAAAAAATATTATTATTAATATCATTATCAGCTTTCGAATTGCTTCCTTAGATACTTCTATTTTCTGAAATAATTTTTAACCCGATAAGAAATGTAAAAAATTATTCGAATTTCATCATTATACCTACCTGTCTATACTAGATTTATATAAAAATGGATTAGGTCATCGAACTATTAAAGAATTCTGAATAAAAGTTAGTGGTGAAAACGAAATATTTACTCTTTTCAACGAAGCAATACGTTTAATCAAAGTGTTGATACTGAAGATTAGTGAACTGATCAGAAGAACAGTAAAATGGTTAATTTACAAGGAATTAATAACCATGAATTTGTATTTCTTTTTTTTTTTTAACTGAAATAATCCACCAGACTATTTGTTACTAATGTTATGTTGATTTTGACTGAATAAAGTTAAGTAGGTATCCATTGATTTCTGATTTTCACTTACGTTTAGCACTAGCAATAGCGATTGAATCACAGTCTATTAAGAACCGAATGATTTTCCGTCCGGCAATCAAATGATAAACAGGATTATTTTATCAGTATAGCAAACTTTTAAATAATCATTGGTTTTCTGGTTTATTTATGCAAATTATGTTGAAAGGTAAAGCTCAAAGTTGTTTTAGTTATCTCAACGAATATTTTGTGTTGTCATGTAAAAAACAAAAAAATGTTCAATCTTTTTAACTACCACAATTTATGGTTTCTCGACATTTTACATCAAAAGTTAATATAGTTAATGAAGTAAACGAGAATAAGTAAAAACAATTTTAAAGCTGATAATGAGGTAATTGAATGACATCGTAAAGTCGCCTTTCTTATTGGCTTATAGTGGCTACAGTGAACAAGAAATAACTAAAGAGTTGAGTTCATCATACCACAAATTTCATGCAATACTTTGTTCTGCTCACTGCTTAGTATAATCATGGATGGTCAAACTGTAACCGAATAATTCCAACGGTTTGTGACTAAAATATGTAAAAAGGTCAGGAATAGTACTATATCGAGTTATTCATCCAACTTTAAATGATTCAGGTGTCTTAGTATACAGTAAAAATTTTATAAAGACTCAAAAGGATAAACTTTAATATCTCATTATTGCCCACTATACCTTCAGATAATCAGTTCCGCTTGATGACTTGTCTCCGGAAAGTATCGTCTTTCAATATGAATTCGAGGACAACAATAATCCTGGATAAAATGTTTTCAATTATATACTCACTTCCTGTACTGCGACTTGTATTGACTGTATGTCTGATAATGAAATTTCTGATAGAAGGGTGTTCTTAAATCTGTTCGAAAATTACACGCATTGAATTGGTTCTAAATAAGTAGGTTAGTGGACATATATATTTGATAGTTGTTTGGTTTATTAATAAAACTGGACAACTTGAGGATATTACACCGAATAAGTGGAACCGTAGTGTTTTTCTCCTATCAGAAATCTTTCATTTCTTCACTAGGTTATATCAAGAAGTAAAGTGTACAGTTTGCTTTATAATTTTTTAAATTAAATTCTTGATAGTTATTTGGTCTTAATAATAATTTATTTTAGAAACACTAGCTTTCCCCTCAGACATTACTTATTTAATCAAATTTTCATACCACATGTTAACAGGTCGATTCTAACCTCTCCAGTAATATTTAATTGTGTTATCATTCAACATATTTAAACAGGTTATATCTCTTTCAATATTTTACTTCACTGATTTTTGTTTGTATCAACAAAAGCTTATCGACAACTAACTCAGAATAAGCATTTTCAGTCTATTCAATTTGTCTGAACTTTGATGTGCTCAAAAAAAAATTCACATCAGTCGTACAAGAGTCCATGTTATAGAATTGCAAGTTTTATTTCACTTTCAATGATCTGATATATATATATATATATATATATATATATATATATATATATATATATATATATATATATATATTTTCGTTTATTATTTCTTTAAAATACTATGCATGAATAAACAGTTCTCTGTGTGATGATGCTCCAGTGTTAATAAAAACTAGCTCACCAGTTTATTAGATCTAATTATCTGGTGAAGTATTAAGTTGCTTATCAATAACACTGGATTATTTTTATTCGTATCAATATTAGTTGTACGAGTATAGATATGCTAGAAATATCTACATTTAATTAAGAAATCTTCGTATGGCATATTTATTTGTTCAGTAGTTACATCATTGATTACTAGCATTTCTTAAACTTTTCAAGTTACCATAGTTACCCAATTTCCTTTTACATATTTCTTTGGTCAAGGTATTATTTTCTTTACAGTGCTTTTTTTTTACTTTGTGCATAGAAATAATCATTTGTATTAATTTAATAATGATGGTACCGAAACACAGATTAGCTAGTTACTCAAAACTAGACATTGGCTTACATTTTCCGGAATTAATTTATTTATTCAATAACAATAAGAATAGCTATTTCTTTTTCATTGTTTATTAGATACCGAAGAACAACACTCTGTTGTATAACACTTTTCACTTGGTTTAAAGGATAATATGGACTATCTAGTTGATTATGTAAGGTTAATATTTGTCCACTTCCGTCACGTGGGGTAGGACAAGATTTTTTTGAGGTTAATGATTTATATTTTTTTTTACTGGACTACTTTCATTACTTTGAGTTTATCGGAATAAGGTTTTTAAATAGATAAAATACTTCAAAAGGTTTCCGCGTTTGCTGTAACATAAATTATGTAGGAAGCGAAGAATGTGTCAAGTAAAATAAAAAACAGTTTATTTCTAAGAAATAAACGAATAAATGGTATCAGTTTTTACTAAGCTAACAAAAGTTTCTTGTTTGAAACAACTCTGAAAATGTTATTGTAAGGATACATATAAAGTAAGGAAGAAGATTGTATATAAACCGAGATGAATGGTGGCTAACAGTGGGATCCAGGACTTGTATAATATCTTTGAACCCCAATCTTTCCGACTACTGCTAATACTTCTACTACATTTACTACTATGGGATTTGGAGTTACAATTGCATCTCCGTGCTAATGTGGTATGGCAACTTGAACTGATGTATGTATGTACGAAGTTCTACGTTGCTGTTGATTGATTAAGCTGTTTTGTGCTGATTAAATATCTACTGATAGATGCACAGAAATCGTGTTTGACACAAGTGATAAAGTTTAAAACAGTTAATCCCTTTTATAAATTTTGATAGAACAGTGAGAAGACGTAATTGATCTGAAAAATCTGGTGTATTTGCGCTATACATTTCGAACAATCTGGTCACATATATTTACTTGTCAAGGCATTTTATATAACTCTGAATTTACCCTGGTAATCTTTAAGCCTAGGGTAAAGTGACAATTTTCCTACCCTTTCTTATTCTTTTCATATTACGATAATTTTCTCTTTCCTTTATTTACAATTATCACCCTATGTCTATTTGAACTTTTATTTATTATTAATCTTCATTTATTATTAATCTTCATATAAAATGCCTTGACAAGTAAATATGTGTGACCAGATTGTTCGAAATGTATAGCGCAAATACATCAGATTTTTCAGATCAATTACGTCTTCTCACTGTCCTATCAAAGCAAGTGATAAAGGTCTTGAAATTAGTTTCATGTATGCTGAAAGCTATGCTAAAAGCTTACTATGTAGAATCAACATTTACCATCACAATGTGAAAATTACTGATTTCAGTGATAAATGTTACTTGTTCACATAAAAATTGTTGGTTTTTAATTTTTACTCAATGATATGTAAATACCAGTAATTATGAATTAAATTTGAATAATAATGTTTTAAATAAATTGTACGAATGAACTGAGAACTGACATATAAACAATTCTAATCAATAGAAAAGATTTTTTCTAGGCAGGTATAGTAATTAATCGAAAAACACACCCTTTCCTATCTTTCTTTTCAAAAATGTTATTCATATTTTTAAGTACAAAGGAGCATATCTGATTGACTTCATATACAACTCACTTTTTTTTGGAAAGTAACTTCCTGTATAACTTGCTATGTAGCATGACACTAGAATTTCAGCCAGCTGGAAAGGATTGCATAACTTATTGTTTTTTACGATGACTTCTATAAGTTGTGGAAAAAATAGATTCATTTATAAATTATTTTCTGTTTATACCTTGCACAGAAATGGTTCCCATACTATTCAGTAGTTTATGATAGTAAAATTCATGACCTAAGTCTCATCGATAGCTCAGGACAGAGTAGGTTGGAGAACATTGGTCGGTGGTCTATGCACTCAGACGGTAATCGAACCCGAAACCCTTGGTCTTGCGCGCGAAAAATTATTCTCTTAACCACTTGGCACTAGTTGTGGGTAAACTTATTAACCGTTGTAAATAGAATTTCTCTAGCATGAAAAGTAGATTATCATTGTCATATATATATATATATATATATATATATATATATATATATTATTAATGTTCAAGTGAATTATCTTTAAATTTTACGACATTATCAATGTTATATTTAAAAGATTGAAGTAGTATTCTGAAGCGAAGAAAATTTTGCATTTACTTTTCCTGAATAGAAAGAAATTAGTTTGTTGATCAAAATAAAGTAATTACTTGTTTTAAATGTTCATCTGATAAAGGACTAATTATTCATTATGATTATGGTTAGTTTTTAATTTAGAAAGTATATTATACATCATTTTTATTTATGATTCAATCACTGACAAAAACTAATCACACATTTTTGAAACCATGAATCGATCAATGTTAGACCACCATTAGAAACCTGGAAGCACTGGACGGCCGTTTCGTCCTGGTTTGGGACTCTTCAACAGTGCGCATCCACAACTCCTGCACCCAGCAGGATTCAAACTCGGGACCTTCGGTATTGTAGGCGAACTCCTAAAATGTGTAACTTAACAATCTTCACAACCCCGTAATTCAAAAACTAATCAGGCAAAAACTAAAAGAATAAAAAGTATTTGCTTGTGTGTCAATTAATAGACAGTCGGCTATTAAGACTGGGAAGATTTTCAGTTTGAAACTCGAAAGGAGTAACAGATATTCATTGGTAGAAAGTCACACACTAGAACAAATTATTTGTCTCATCTTTTATGGTTTCATGAGGTTCTCTAGTCGTTGGTATTTGTCTTACACAAATTTAATTTTAGGTGTTAGTAAGTTTGTGAAATCATTAGTGATTTAAATTGTGAACTTTAAGGAAGGCTTAACTTGTAACTGACACTTAGATAAAATAATAGATGCAACAGGAGTCAGGGCGTTCAGTTCAGACATGTATATAAATACAAAGTCGGATATTTTCTGTCTCTAGAAGATTTTCATCAGCTGAAAAATCTTGAAGTGAAAAAATTTCTGTTTAGAATAATCTTTCCTTAAATAGTGAAGATTAGTAAACAATTGCTTTATGTTACAGTGAGACGCCTTAACAGTACAGGTCAATTACCAGAAAAATGAATTTATTACTTTTTAAATAAACTGTAAAAGTTTTGAAATCATAAATTGAATTTACAATAAACCTATTACGTACATTTTTAATCTGAAATGAGTATTTTGAATTTTAAACGCTACACCTTGATTGTGCATTATTTTCAACATCGATTAAAACATATTGTTATCTGAAAACTTGTTCATAATTATAAGAATGATATTTTGATTAAATCTTTTATTACTACTAAAATTTTTTTTGTTTATTTATTCTGTTCTCGATTATCATTTAGATAACAATAGTTAATGTATTCATAACTTAATAGTCATTTGAATATCCTAATCAAAATCAACTTAATCATAACAAAATGATAAAAATCTTTTAGTGGAAATTGCCAAAAAAAACTGTTTGATAAATCCTCACTTTTTTGACCTAAGGTATGTTATCAATATACATTTATCGTTCCGATAAATACTGAAGAGTAATATAATCTCACTGGGAGAAATAATTCAGGCCATTTAAAATTAGTTATTCCTGACTGTTTTTATAGAGTTAATTCTAAAGGATTATAAAATCTAGGTCAGTTTAATGGTTGATTTTTTTTTCTTATATTGTAAAAACAAATACTAATCAATGTAAAAGGATTTTCATTTCCAGTATGCAAAATTTCAATAGTTAACAAATAAATAATGAATGAAACATTTCTTTTTTTTTGTTCATGATAATTTTGAATTATGTTATTCATTAGTTACACTGATTCTGTTATTTCACATCAAATTTTACATTGATTGATATTGGTTTAAGGAAGTTTTGTAGCCTTTCAAATGAAAAGAATTCATCATCGACCGTATTGTGCTATGAATATACAAATAAATATAGATATGTGATCAATAAACATACGTATTATGACAGTGCATAATAGAGAAAGAAAATTATGAATACTGTCTTTGAGTTTTATCAAATTTATTCAAGTTCACCGTTAAGCGACTATCCGATCGACAGTCTAAATTGATATGAAGGATGGGTTAGTGGTATTTACTCAAAAAAACTTACCAAAGGAATAACTTCAAATAAACGAATTTCCAACTACTGAAACAACTGGTCATTCAGAATTTTGTTCTCTTTTCTCGGATAATGAGTTACTCATGTGCACAGCAGTCAACTATATAAAAAGTTATTGATAACATAAGTTAAAAGATTTTCACATCATTTATCAGTCAATAAATTTTAGGTTTGACTATCAGGATAAATTCTCAGACTGGTAATTAGTCAGTTTTTAATCCAATATGCTATTCAATTTCCACCTTACAATTACTGAAAGATCAAACATTGTTATTCGTGGATGAAGTGAACTGAATGTTTAGAACATCTTAGTATTTTTGTTTAATTTTTAACTTAACAAGCACAATTTCAAATATACATCAACAAATTGTAATCAGTTACTGTTAGAAATCAAAGTAGACACCAGTTTTTGTTCACCTGTAATAATGACAGGTTTACTTAAGAAAGTCATTCCGAGAAATTGAATGCAAATAAAAATCACTCCGATTCCTAAAAACAGACTTAAGTTCAAAAACCTAAATCATAAATCATAACTTCTTTAAAAAGTAGACATATATAATGACAAAACATGTAACATAATGGTATTTTTCTATCTCAATATATAGTGAAATATATTTTAGAAATCGCTCATCAAAAATAAAACGAACAATATATTTATAGAAAACATCAGTCTTTACATAGGAGTGCATTGGAAAGTGGTATGAGAGATATAAATACATCGTTCATACTGGAACAGGATGTTTAGTTAAAAAAAAGAATGAATAGTTCTTGATTCGAACTTTGCATGACTGTTATATATATGAAAAATGTACCGGCTAAACAATTTTCGAACTAGAACACTTCAAATAACGTAACATGGCATATCTGTCGCCTACATTTAGTATTTATTTCTATACTAGTCTACTCATGCTTATAGACAGGCATGAATTCTGTAATTAGTATCTTCAGAATATATTATTATTATTATTATTATTATTGTTATTATTAATATATGCATACAGATGATTTAGTAGTCTGTCGAAAATTTGTGTATAAACAAAAATGGCATGACAAGTGACAAGAAAATCTGTAGTCTGATAGCTGAATGCAAATACAAGTATATTTTGAAGTAAACACCCTGTCAAGAATATTACAAAGGGTTTCAGTGAAAACTAAGTTATATTAAAAAAAGATACGTTTGTATAGCTCTAGAACATGATATCATTAAAAAGAAATTTTCCTTTGTTGTAACGTCTGCAATCTGTTTAATAAACTAACGGATTTATTTACTATTTTAAGCATTATCATTAAGAAGTAAGAAGATTGAATGACTTTTTCATTTGTTTGAGCCATTCTACATTGATATTTCGTTTCTAGCTTTCCTTTTGAAAAGAAATTCACACATTTTGTTTACTTCCATTTAAACTGTTAGGTTTAAACATTTCAGTACAGAATGAACTTAGAGCAACGAGGTTGTCGTCATACTATCTAAATGAATGAAATGTGAACTAATAGATGCCGGTTTCGTTATTCAGAGGTGTCACCCTTGTTTCGAAGTACTAAGGTTTTTGGTTTCATTTTTGCAAAACATCAAATACAATGGTTGAGGAAGAAGATCAAATGTTAGTTTATGAACTTGAGCGAATGTTCACTACCTTTGCATACAGATATTGATTGCACTGAATTGCTAGTCAAAGTAATGAACCAATTTATTTATGAATGAGTGTGAATTAAAAAAAAACTATCAAAATCAGATTTAGTATTTCATTTGCTGAGTAAAGATTTTTTAATAGCCAGTTTTTATCAGGAGTCAGATAATAACTATTGAATCATTGCAAATCAAAGTGCATTTAACAGCTGTTTAATACTAGTTTAGGATTCCCCAATGGTGTTTATCTACAACTATATCAAAGATTGACTCAGGAATTTCAGATGTCATGGTCGATCAGAATCCAACCAATGAACTGTTAACATTGAATATCAACACTGATATATCTATCACTCTCCTTCATTAATGAATTTTAATAGAGATTCAAACACTTGAACACTACTGAACGAACAAATCTTATATAGAGGAGTAGTTTATGAAGACTAATTCTATATGAAAATGGTCTAACTTTCTGCAGAAAATTCCGTGGGTAACCACTGTCAGCCATTCAAGAGAAAATATATACAAGTTGAGAGAAGCATTTTACTGAATTATGTTTTGGAAATATTCCCTTATTTTACTTACAAATAATTCAGTGAAATAAATTTGATCATGGATATTTTATTTTACAGAGATCTTCAGTAGCTCATTATATGTTATGAACATGTTTCGTCTTTTTTTAACATAATGCAAGGATTATATATATATATATATATATATATATATATATATATATATATATATATATATATATATATATATATAATACTGAATTATCGAAACTTATTTTCTGACATCTATCTCATTGTATGTTTTCGAGATGTTGGATTTTGATTTTGTTGTATGTTTTCTATGAGCATTTAAAATGTCAAAACAAACCGATAATAACCTTATGATCATAAGTTATGTTTTCTCCATTGTTAGTTTCTTTTTGTCTTTAAAAGGCACAAATCCGGGACGACAAAACTTTAAAACAAATATTTTTCTGAAAACACCCCACCATGTATCAAATCATTCGACATCAATTTTTTGTTACGATTATTTATATAAATGAATCTTTTATTTTATAAGATTTTTAAAAACAAGATGTAAATAAATGAATCTTAGTTATTTGTTATCGATTATTATGAAGATATGTATCAGATTGAGAAATCGAATCTGAAAAGATTTAAATCTCATTGTTTCTCTAAAACTGTCAGGAATAGTGATGGATAATTATGAAGCATTAAAAATAACATAAAATATCAGATGAAGAAAATGTATTTGGCTTAGAAACCCAAACTATCATAAGAAAGATTTGTAGTCCCAAGCTGTTGATATTCAAAACTCTATATTGTTAAAATGCAATACCATGTGCAGACTATTCTTTAATAGGTCCAATAGTCTCAGGTATTATTATCCTTTTGGATAGTAGCTAGGAATATAATTCAATAGGGGTATTTTGTATCCCATTTTAGATTGGTTGAATACTAAAGGATGATATCCTCGAGGCAGCCACGATCACTGGTTAGAGACTTTGGGTTGCACAGCTTCAAATCTTGAGTCCCAAGATTCATGCATTTATACTTTTCTATCACGTCTTTTAGAACCCTCTCCTAAATGTTCACTTTTTCTCATTATGATTACTACTGTACTATTTTGACTTTTTTACTACTCATCTTGTTGTATCACAGTATGGTAAATCGAACCGCCTCAAATTATGTTAGGCTTTATATGGCTTAGGACTGATCATTATTGACTGTATTTTAATTACCAGAATGAAAATAAAAATACCAGAGTAATTTGTATCAGGTAACTGGTGAAAATAGTTCGAAGATATTTTTTATTATGAGAATTATTAGAAACAGCAGCATCGAAGGCTGTTTTGTCTCAGAAAACAGCTTTATTATAAGAATAGATATTACATCAGCATCCTCATGCAAGTGGATATATAAAGAGCACTGTATCCATTAATCTCATAATTCTTGTCAGAACATTCTCAAATACAAATGAGAGGAGGTCTATACTGAAAATTAATGTAAGACTGAGTGCAGTTTACAAAATGCGCAGTGAAACAATCAAGTGGATATGAGAAGATTGTATGCCATTTAAAATTCATTTCTAAAGGAAACACTTAACAACCGGTTAAGTCTATATTACATATTAAGTGAAGGTATATTACTTGGTTGTAAGAAAACTCTGGGTTATGACCCGTAAACGAAAGAATTTAAAAAGGTATATTCGAGTTCTGTGCGTAAGCTTTCAGCCTTGATGTGACCAAAATCAAAAACCTTGTGTTTTTGAATACACTAACTGATAAATCTTTCGTTTAGAGAAATTTTGCCCAATGAATGTCTTACCTTCGATACTCGTTTCTGTTTTAACTGCAAATATTAGATTGATGGATAGAGTCAAATATGATTTAGATTATGTAGATTGCTGCTAGAAGCGGAATTTACGACAGTTGTTTCGTCCTGAGACTGGTTAATTGGATATGCCTGCACCTCAACATTCATGTTCAAGTGAGATTTGAAGCCATCATCTTTCTCTTCTAAAGTTTAAAGCAGGAGATTTCAAATATCTGTTAGCCAGTTTAATGAGTATGGTATTTACGTTATTGATAAGGATCTGGTTCTCCCAAATTGTACGAAATGCATGATCTGAACCCACTGCTAGTTTCAATCTATATATTCAAAACCTGTGGCAAAGTTATTGTATCGATACAATTAATTTGGGGTTGAATTGAGGCAAGAATGACTGATCAAAATAGAGTTATAAATATTAGAAAAGTGATCAAACTGAAAGCTTACTCGTAAGAAATGTGTTGACATTATCACTGAATTACTGATAATGCTGTTTGTCGATAATCTCAGGCATTTCTTGGTTTGTTTTCGGTAAAAATAGGTTCTCTTCCGTTAGGTTAATTTACACGTTTAATATTCCATACAGTTACTACAAAACTCCTATGTATAGTTAATTTCTCAGGAGCTCTAAACTTTATGACTAATGTGAAACAGGTTATCTACCGAAAATGTCATAGGATATCCGGTAATGTTGACAATGCAGTTGAAGTTGCAAGAAACTTACTGGTTTTATTGGAGATTTGTGGTATACTTGCTAAGTAACTATATATTCTTTTTAACATTTACGTTGTTTACTACATTTTAAAAATACAATATTTTAATAACTATATACATATACTAGTTAATCACAATTAACTAAGAATAAACTTTTCTTTATATTCCTATTTATGCTACTTAGCAACCAAAGTACTTGAAAATA
The DNA here is from genome assembly GCA_944470395.2 of Schistosoma turkestanicum. Taxonomy (NCBI): domain Eukaryota; kingdom Metazoa; phylum Platyhelminthes; class Trematoda; order Strigeidida; family Schistosomatidae; genus Schistosoma; species Schistosoma turkestanicum. The sequence continues at coordinate 41,394,542 of OX103971.1, forward strand.
CGTTACTAATTATTTAGATTGAAGATAACTAGCTTTAAAAATGGTGAACAATATTCAAATGACCATTTTTGCTTCATTGCCATAACCAAATTACAGTCATAATACATTCTATATATGTGGTTTATTACAAAATTTAAAATTAAATTATTGAATTCAATGTTTAATTTTTTATTGTTTAATCTGAAGTCATAAGTTGTTGAAAAAATAAAAGCAACCTTAGTAGAAGTCAATGAATTCAAAAGTTAAAGATTGTAATACTCGTAATAAATAATAATAAGTGTATAAATATTTACTCTCATCAATTTTATTCAACAGAACTCATTCGCATGTATCTAGTATTCCATAGTCTTCAGGTCAATTTGTGACAGGTAAAATATTTTGTGGATAGATCTGGGGACGTTCTGTGAGTTCCATTTATCGAAGGCATAGTGTAGTTGTGTTCTGAGGTATATTTCCGATAAACGTATCTGAGTACATAGAGTTATATATTTACAATGCGTTGTTATTGGTAATCATTTAAACTTTTTCATCGTTAAATATAGTTAATTATATATCCATATATATCTTTAATGGAGTTCATCAATTATTCTGATTAAATTGCTGCATCACATAGGATTTGATTAAATTTATGTCAATCCAACATTCTGAGTGCAAATCAATCAAAATATTATTCGGACAAATTATATTAATTAATTTCTGATTTTTCACGATGTACTTTTGACTTTGGTAGACGTTGCTTAACGTTAAATGACAGGAGGAGACTGGGTTAAAAAAGAGTTTTATTGATTGGCCCTAGAAAAAAAATACTTAGATGGGATCTAGAGTGTTAGAAATAAGTAATTATATGCTAACAAATTAGTTAGGTAATAGCAATTTAATACTGATAAACTAACTTTGATACAGTTAAGACTAACAATAATATTAAATGAAGTAAGTCACTTTTTCTGTAAGTTGATCAAGTTTCTAATATCAGAATGCATAAATTATTCACTTAGATTTTCTTTACAACTAATAACAGATACCTTCTAACCGTTAAAAAAATTCAGATATGGTTATTTTATTTATGAAAGATATACAAAATGGAAGTATTACTCCACAATGCATAATGCATGACGTACAACTACAAACTGTGTCAAAATGTCCATTTGTACACAAATACAAATTGAATGAACTGTAACCAGTGTATTTTTAGATACAAAATGTTAGGTCACAGGACAGTAAATTTCTGATTTGAAAATTACTGAAGCATTTTTCGGCTTATCTGAAATAAATCAAATCAATTAAAGTAACTCATTACCGAGATAACAGAAATGAACAGTGAACTTCCGGTACTTAAAAATATTTGAATTACAAAAGCTAGAACGTAAATCTGTTCTCATATAGTGTTTCTTTTTAATAGAAAACATTCTACTGATATCATATAAACTTTCAGTTTATATACGAAAATATACTGGTTATGAGAATTCTTGTGTCATCAACGGAGAAAAGCACTCTTCAATGTTGATTTCCTATCGTCTTTAACTAACACTGTGTTAATGATATATAGGCAGATAGAAAGGCTAACTTAATAGTGCTTTTCTAAACAGAGGTGTCCACTGAAAATTCCAAATTCTGTTACATCGTAGTATTGTGACAAAGTACAAGTGTTTTAAATTTCTAAGACATTTGAATGTTATAGATCAGAAAATTTATGGATTCTTAAGGTCTTACTGTTAGATAATCTTAAACTAAGATAGAAATAGATGTACAGTAGTCTATAATCATCAGTAAATTCGTGAATGAGAAAGAATTTATGAGTATACATGTTCCACTAATTACATTTTGGAAATGCTCGGTAGGTGGAATTAAATAATTTAAACATCTCACTTGACAACTTGCGGTGAACTACATCAAAAAAGAAAGACAAATTAATCAGTAAAACAACTACCTTCTCTGTACTTAGCTTCAAAATGTTATATGGCATTATTATTAAAATATCGACAAGAATAATAATAACCCGGTGAGAAACTGTGGTCAGTAGAGTTTGACCATGTAGAGTGGGAAACAATCACCAAAGACAATAAATGATCGTCATGTACTATCGTGTAGTTGGACATTAATAACTTTGAATACCGAATTACTGGTCTAGAAGTTAAATGTTCTTGCGCAAGACTGAAAGTTTTGGGTTTGATAACCGCTTGAGAGGTCTTGAAAGCACACTATTAAGGAATCCGATAATCAGACGAAACGGTCATCTAATGCTTCCAGGTTTTCAATGGTGGTCTAACATTGATTACAATGAAACTCAACAATTTCCAAAACCCTAAACTGAAAACATTTTAAGTTAATATGCATATAAATCTAAATGCTTGATTTTATGAGCGAATTGTGGCTATCAGGAGTGAGCCTATACATATTAAGAAGCAACATTTATCACTGTTTTTATGTGGAGATCAACCTGTTGCATCATAATAATTCGTCTGCATCCATAGTAATCTATCTGTAGTCCATTAATATCATATAGCTGATCATTAACTCCGTCTGAACCCTTATACGCTTAGTACCGGTCCGAAACCCAGATTAACGGGGTCGAAAGTGGAATTAATGACATCATCCCAAAGAAAACTAACTCGCTAAAATCACGCATACTCTGGATAAGATTAAAAAATGAAAGAACAAGCAGACGGCAATCTATAACAGTCGAACAGGAGTAAAATGTTCGCGTAAATATTCCAACCTTAGGAACATCGTACACAAAGGTAAATTATTTTTTAAATAAAATTTTTTAGGTCAATAGGAAATTCCTTAATTCATTATTTGGAAAATTTTGTGTATATTTCTACTAATCAGTGTTAATGTCGAGTATAGTTTCCCTTACATGGATTGTGGTAGAGAAGTAACGTTCATTTTTGTCCTTCGTTTTGGGAACAGTTTTTGTAACAAATCATTCTGATCACTATAGGGTTAAAAATCCATTAACTAAAGTTTAGCTTACTTATATTTTCATATCAACAAACAAAAATACATTTTGATACATTCCATTTAAAGTATTCATCTTTAGGTAGATTATTCAAAATTAATAAAATACTTCTGAAAAGAAGTGAAGTATTGTTATTCATTAAGCAGTAACAATAGGGATCTAAGTTCAAAAATATAATTATGTGCGTTAGAAAATAGGGTTCGCATTGAAAAGTTGCTGCACAGTAACACCATTGTAGCTTCATTTAGAAACTCCGCCAGTAGAACCTTCGGGGCTACTGCCGGTCCCAAGTCCGGATAAAGGAGGAGGGTTGAGCATGGGGTTGGCGACCCCGTCCCGTCAAAAACTAACTTGCCAAAAAATCGCTAACTAGAACAAATAAGTCAAACCATTTTATCTCTGCCCTGGGAGTTGGAAGAAGAATTATGACGTCACGTGATGAAAGCCGAGTTCCCTCGGAAGTCACGGGGCCGATGCCCCTTCTCACAACCAGAGCAACCATTCTTTTAGGTACATTGAACGTTCGAACATTGTGGGAGACTGGAAGACTATTTCAAGTTGCTGCAGAAATGAAAAGATACAACCTCAAGGTGCTCGGCATCAGTGAAACGCATTGGACACAGGTAGGAAAAATGAGACTAGCTTTAGGGGAACTGCTGTTATACTCTGGTCACGAAGAGGGAAATGCTTCACATACACAAGAAGTCGCACTGATGCTGTCCAAACAAGCACAAAAGGCACTGATAGGATGGGAATCTCATGGACACAGGATCATTAAAGCATCTTCAAAACAAAGAAAAAGGACATTACAATGAACGTCATCCAATGTTATGCACCTACAAATGACTACAGTGACGACGTTAAAGATCAGTTCTACGAAAGGCTGCAGTCAATCGTCGACAGATGCTCACCAAAGGATTTGACCATTCTGATGAGAGACCTAAATGCCAAGGTTGGCATGGACAACACTGGATATGGAGACATGATGGAACGACATGGACTGGGAGAAAGGAACGGAAAGGGTGAGAGATTTGCGAGCCTATGTGCTTTCAACAAAGTGGTCATCGGTGGCACAATACTCCCGCACAAGCGCATACACAAAGCTACATGGATTTTACCGGACCACACTACTCAGAGCCAAATCGACCATATCTGTATCAATAAAAAGCTCAGAACTATGGAGGATGTGAGAACAAAGAGAGGAGCTGACATAGCCTCAGATCACCACTTGCTGGTCGCTAAAATGAAACTGACACTAGGGAAGAACTAGACAGCGGGGCAGTAAACATCACAAAACTTTAATAGAGCCTTTCTTCGGGATACCTCAAAACTCAACTCTACTCAATGGAGAGGAAACAGCCATGGAGAACTATCGGAAAGGGGTCAAAGAGACAATCACTTCAACATGTCACGAAGTTCTGGGTAACGAACAAACATCATCACAAGTAATGGATCTCTAGTGGAAAGGGAAGAAGAGCATCAGAGTCGACAAACGAAAGTATATGCATGATCTAGCAATGATGGCGGAAAAGGCTGCAAGAGCAGGAAACTTGAGACAATTGTACGAAACAACAAAGAAGCTCGCTGGAAACTATCGTAAAGCAGAACGATCAGTGAAAAGCAAGGAAGGCAAAGTAATCAGCAACACTGAAGAACAGAGAACTTGGTGGGTAGAGAACTTTCAGGAACTCTTGAATCGACCAGCTCCACTGAATCCACCCAACACCGAAGCAGCATCTACAGACCTCCCAATTAATATTAGCGCACCTACAATTGAGGAGATCAGTATGGCCATCAGACAAATCACTCTTGATGGAAATTCTTTGGAGGACGTTAACACCTTTACATATCTTGGCAGCATCATCGACAATCAAGGTGGATCCGATGCAGATGTGAGAGCGCGGATCGGCAAAGCAAGGGCTGCATTCCTACAATTGAAAACTATCTGGAACTCCAAACAACTTTCAACCAAAACCAAAATCAGGATTTCCAATACAAATGTCAAGACAGTTCCACTGTATGGAACGGAAACTTCGAGAACTACGAAAGGCATCATTCAGAAGATACAAGTGTTTATTAACAGTTGTCTACGCAAAATACTTCGTATTCGTTGGCCAGACACCATCAGCAACAACCTACTGTGGGAGAGAACAAACCAGATTCCAGTGGAGGAGAAAATCAGGAAGAAGCGGTGGAAGTGGATAGGACACACATTGCGGAATGCACCTAACTGAGTCACGAGACAAGCCCTCACATGGAACCCTCAAGGCAAAAGGAAAAGATGAAGGCCAAGGAACACATTACGCCAAGAAATAGGGAAAGATATGAGAAGAATGAATAAAAATTGGACAGAACTGGAAATGGAAGCCCAGGACAGAGTTGGTTGGAGAAAACTGGTTGGCGTCCTATGCTCCATTGGGGGTAACAGGCGTAAGTAAGTAAGTAAGTAAACATCAGTTAGAATACAAGCCCACTGACTTCGATTAATAATAAATTAAGCTATTGCTGTGTAAGTCAAATTCATCCATTTAATCTATATTGAATTGTAGTACATTTTTAGATAGATGGACCGATTATTTTGTTGTGTGATTTGTATAACTTATGGAACTAAAGCCATCTGATATACTGTTCAATAGAGAGGATTATAATGTAAATGCTACTATCCCGTTTGACTTCCTTAATCATTACTCACTTAGAAAATCATACATATTCTAAGTAGAAAAACCGCTTATTTCATGGTACGCACAAAATTTATTCTGCCAAAGTTTTTACTTTTAATCACTTGATGAGACTATATAAGCCGTTGTCAAAATTTCTGGTGTTTTACTTTGATAAAAATGCAATCATACGAAAAAACGTCTCGCAATCGTTAAAAGAGGGTCGATTTTTTGTTAACAAATAAAGTAGGATGAAATGATGACATACCCACAACTACTCAATATTTTCATATATGAAATGAAAAAAAGACTAAATTTAAATTTTCTTTCATATCGGATCATTAAAATAAAAAGCTGTGAAGAATATATAAAAATTCAATCTATTGACTTTTGAAAGCCAAACATTTTCTTATTGACTTTTGTTGTTGTGTTCATCAGAATACATACATAATAACAAGAGTTCTTTCTATTGGCGAAAGATTTATTCATCTAATATTAATAATAATAAAATCTCAAATAACCTAAGAAATCGACTATTTAACTATGTTATTGCTTAAACTTATACATATTACTTAATCAAAACTGAATAAGCAATAAATCTGATTATTATATTTTTTTAAATATTGGATTTGGAAAAAGGTGAGAGATTTTCTATGTGCACACCATCCTCTCTTCAATATGTTCACTGTATACTGACAAAATGAATATTACAAACTATCATAGCTGTTTCTATCTTAAATGGTTTTGTCATTTTATCAAAACTAAATTGATTGAATTATACTGTTTGTCCTTAAGTGTCTTAGATACTTGATTTTGTTTTATTGAATACTACCTGTTTGCATAAAATAAAATCTTTTTTCTCAACAGCTGAGTTGTGCGACAGATCTGTTGTGGCTTGATGTTTATTGATTGAGGCATTTTTTGACACAGAATCGATAGAAATGATATTACATAATCCTTTAAATTTATACCAGTTAAATTAAAAATCATCCACTAAACTTTGATTGAGTTCTATGATTCTTAACTGTTTAATCAGATCTTTCTAAGAAATCAATGATTTATGATAAATAAACCATCATAACGAATGTTAAATTGCATTGTGATAAGTTAATTAATTAAATTATCGATAATTTATAACATTCTGGATACGAGTTAGTCACTTATCATTGATAATTTAACATTGAATGATTACAACTACTTGAACTAATTATCAAAAAATAAGAACTAAAATGAAACTGAATGACTAATTTGATGTTTTAATTGAATTTCATTCGTTCACATTGTAAATATTTTCTATATAAGTGAGGATAGTCAAGAACAGAAGAACTATTCACGTGTATCAATCACTTAATTCATATCGGTTTGAAGTAAAAGTTTTTTTTGAGTACGATACACTGTATTAAATGTATAAAAATAATGATCACTGATTATCTTTTTATACTGAACTCTTTGGAATTTAATCCATTAGTTCATTATCATTCATTACAAGTGAAATTTGTAAATGATAATTTCAACCCACAATTTTACTACAATATCAAAGTAGATTGTTACAACACACACAATAATTGCCACTTCAAACACAGATAAATTATCCACTACGCTACTAAGTCGATAATAAACATTAAAGTTTTCATTAGCGTAGTATTGAAAATAATTTCAGGGATACATTTTTTTCTATGGTTGATATTTAAGACTATAACTGATAGATTTCTATTTAAGATGCTTTGATATTGTTTATTTTTACAAGTTGATTATACTTTTGGATGGAAGCCAACTACACAAAAATACAATATTTTACAATTATTTTTGGGATATCCGTTGAAAACAATAGTGAATTCTGTAATTCACTTAATGTCATCACTAGTTCAACGGCCTTTAGAAAGTTGGCTATTATCTTCGAGATTTTATGTTGACATCAGCACTCAGATAAATGGAAATAAAGATTAAGTCTGCCAAATAAAGTGATTAAATTACGAGAAACTATTGAGAATTTTTTCACTTAACCTTTTTTTATATAGAGTTGCAGTAATGCAATTACGAATATTTTTCATATTATGAAAGAGAATTCTACCACAAATCATAACCTCAAAACTTTCGACTACTCTGAATGGTCATTTATTGTAGTTCTTTTTCTCAATAGTATCTAAAAACGACTAGACAAAAAATGATTGATAAAGTTCAAGATAGTCATTTCCTCAAAGTTAAAATTTAAGTTAGTCAGTCTCTTAATAGTGATATGTAGTTTCATTTCAAACTATGTTATCAATAAATTAACGACGAAAAACCGGAATATTCTTCGAAGTCAATGTTAGTTTTGGCCTTATTTCAAACATTTTTTTTTGCAATTAACTGCAGTTAACTACTGTATGAATCATTGAAATCTCTGAAGTGTGTACATCACCAAAACAATCATTAGGGTAACGTACAGAAACGAAATTTTGCTTGTCCATAGAAAAAAGCGATTGCCAAATAGTACTTCAATCTGCATAAAGTTTTGAGGAGTAAACATTCACAAACTTTAAGTAGTAAGTTATTTGGTTTATTAAAAGAATACAATAATAAACTTATTTGAAGTTTATTATTTTTTTAAAGTTTTGCTTTTAGGGTTATTAGTGCTTAAAACTGCATTTGACCAATCTCTATTGGAATTCGCGCTAACAGAATAGCTATAAGTTTTACTATATTTTTGGATCGGAATTAATCATAAAATTAAAGACTTTTGTTTTTTTTCAGTTGAAACTCATCGTCTGAAAGTATCTCTTTCTTATTGTGAATGGCTCACACTCAGTCTAGAACTTATTACCTATGCATTCTAGTGACACTTACTGAGTTGCATCGATAATAACCATGCTTGATTGTGTGTTATTAATAAAACATTGTAGTCACTGATATTTTATTGCTATTAGTCAACATCAAAATGTACAGTCAGTTTGTGGAAATAGACATTACTTCGAAATTCTCAACAGAGTTTGATATAAATTTCACCTTGACTCTCCATGTAGTTGTTAAAGTCATTAGGTCAGTTTATACTAAAAAATACCAACAATAAAGTAATGTAATTAAAATGAAAAACAACAACCAACAACAGAGTTAGAGTTTTCAACGCAAACGTCAAGACAGTTTTAATGTATGGAACGGAAACTTGGAGAACTATCAAAACCATCATTCATAAGATACTGGTTTATATTAACAGTTGTCTACTCAAGATACTGAGGATCAGTCGACCAGATACTATCGGCACCTACCTTCTATGAGAGAGAACAAAGGAGATTGCAGCTGAGCCAGAAATCAGGAGAAAGCTGTGAAGGCGGATAGGACACACATTTCGGAAATCCCCTAATTGCGTCACAAGGGGATCCCTGACTAGGAATCGTCAATGTCGAAGTGAAATAGTTAGAAGTATATTCACGTTGAGTCGCGAATCGGTGACAGGTATGGAAAGAATAAGTAGCGATTATGTAGGATTGAGAAGGAAGGCTCAGGAGAGAGTTGGCTCGAGAATGCTGGTCGGTAAAATATGCTCCAATAGGAGTTATAGGCTTAAGTAAAAATGTAAGTCAATAAAATGAAATTAATTACAGTCAAGATGAGAAGAACTCTAATCAAACTATGTATAATTTATTGGTTGTACTAATAATTCTTTGCCTTGCTTGATAATTAAAAATTGATAAGTTATAAAATAATTTTTCATCCAACATTCAGCTGCATTACTTAGAAAATTTCTTAGGGAAGAAGATAAGAAACTGAATCTGTTCAGTCGTTCAATGGGACAGTTATTGATCCGATTGAGTGTACATGAACAAACATAGTTAACTACCTATCAAAAATAAGAAATTGTTTTGTTGTGTCAATTAAATTATGTAAAAATTGGAAACAAATATCGTTTCGAATGTTTTTTAAACTAGTGCCTGTCTATGTCATTCACATCGAGTACATTTCGCCAAATCACTAATTTTCGATAACATAAAGATGTTAGATCTAGAAAATTTTTATTTGCGATAAAGCCTTAACTTCATACATACTGGACGTCATTCTATCGAGTTCAAGATCTATGCAAGCAATAGTTATACCAGCTATTAATTTTAGAAGGCTGTTATCCTAGTCTCTAATCTATGTAATTAATTTTTGTATCAAAGAATATGTTGCAGTCCCAATCGTAGTATTTAAGATGATTGTTTATATATTATTTGCTTGATTTATTATCTTACGAAAACCTTTCCGAAATTCATTAGCTGAATTATGCTAAATGTTTGTTTCAGAAGATGTGTCAGGCTTTTTGGATCTGATCGGAAAGCTTGATGGATGGATTTGAATAAATCTTTTTTGATAAGCTCATTCTGATTGTGTTAAAAACGCGGTATACGACAATCACCTATGTATGTAGTATAATTTTCATTTAAAATAACTCTGAATTATTTTGCCTACCACATTTTGTAAGATCAATGATAAAATGTTTATGAATAACATAAATCGTACATTTTAAACAGTTCTACTTACAATGATCTAAGACCTCGTGGCTTATTTGTGTCTCATATATGTGGTCTACCAAAGGTGCACAAACGCGACGTTTCTCTTAGACTTGTCCTGTCAATGATCAATTCGACATATCACAAAGTCGCACGCTGGCTAGCAGATAAGCTAGAACCAATCCGTCCAAGATTAGCAGCATATAATTTCGGAGGTTCATTCCGATTAGCTGACCGACTAAACCGTATGGATGTTGTTTGAAAGTACATGGTCTCTTTCGATGTAAATCCTTTGTTCACGAAAGCGGCACTTCATGAAAATACTGATATAATTTGTCAGAATCCTGATTTTCTACATTTATCAGTGCCAAAATTTAAAAAAATATTACTTATGTGCACGAAAAGATGTTCAGTTTCAGTTTAGTTATAGCACATACCGTCGGATTGACGGTATTGCAATAGGAAGTACATTGAGTTAAATTATGGCAAAATATTTTTATAGTCTATCTGAAAACGCGAATCTTAACCAAGAGATAAATGAAATGATGGAATACTCCAGATATGCCAATGACACATTTATTGTCTGCGTTAGTAAAAAGCATGCAATCCACCTGTCAAAAAGCTTCAACAATGATGGTCTCAACACACAATTTACTTTAGACTTTTTGAAAATGTCACTGAACGCCTACAAATGCAAGAGAGGTTTACCTGAATTAGTTCAATCATCAAGCATCTTTCGGATACAGGACATCAAGCTGATATCTTGAAATCTTTCAATGTTCATTCTTCCGAATTTCGCCTGAATCGTTGCCATCAGGCGCCTGAAACCTGAATTATATATCGAAAAAGAAATGGATTTTAATCTTCCTTTACCGTGAAAATAAATATTTCTTTATAACATTATCAGATTTCGTTCATCTTTCTTTTAACCAATTACATCATTATTTTTTTTGACTATCTCCTAGATTAATATTCTTGTTTTAACTAACTAAGCAATATGCATTTTATCCCAGCCGCTATACATTTGGTAATCACTGATTTCCAGCCTTCCAGAGTTTAGTTGTTATTAGTGTTTTAGAATGTACTTTTATAGAAAGAATACATTTAAAATCTTTTAACCAGCCTAATAAGATTATTTATATCCCCTGCTATACAAACTGATGTAAGATCACAGCAACTTTCAACTAATTTCTTTCATGTAAGTAATTTAAATCCAATTTGTAATTATGATTTTAAATATTTCAGGCTGTAAGCAGCTGAAGAAAATCAAATCAAATAAAATGATTTCATCTAATTTTGTTTTTACACTTTTCAAGATAATAAAGAGAACTATTTGTATGAAATCTCGTATATCTGGAAAAAGTTAACTGGTAAGAGAACCGCCGCAAATCGTTGTCAAATAAACTGTTTCACGCTTATAAAACATAAACTGTTATACAGCGAACTTATTTCATTAACTATTGCGTTATCCATCAGTGAATCATTAGTGCTGTAGGAACGAGTTAAAATACAGCCTCAAATTTAATTAACCTGATATTGTAATTCCTTCTGTTTGATGATGTCAGTTGTACTTATCACCAAAGATTACTTACAATCTTAAAGCGACCGATAGTTCGCATAATATTCAATTTTCTGTTGTCTGGTCACAATGAGCTAATCGACCAGAATTTTATATTGAGGATCTATCACTGCAATATTACAGAGAAACTGTTGTGAATTGTATCAGTTATCATCAAATATAAGTAAAAATGCTGCCTGACAGTGATATTGAGCCATCTAAAGTTCAAATATTTTACAGAATGATTGATTTACAAACACTTTTTAATTAAAATAGATATATATATGTCTTTCTAATGTATTCATAAGTTGTCTAATTACTATAAAAAGTTTTTATGAATATTCACATAATGTTCAACTAACTATTGTTTATTACAATGGTTAGTAGGGTGTAGCTAAAAAACCTTGCAAAATAATATTTCAGATAAAGATGAATATGATTTATTAAAAATACTAGATGCTACATAATTTTCTCAATAAAATTTACCTAATTGTAACACAATAAGGTGATTTTTATGAGCTTACTGACAAAGTTGTACACGGAAAAGTAATGTGTACTTTGACTGTATAAACAAAGTTGACATGCTCATAAAGGAAGGTTTCCAAGAAACAACGTAGTGGATAGTCATTTGAATCCGATTCTCACTATTTAAAGTTAGTTATTTTGAAATAACCTCAAAAGGTTTGATCTTCTAGTAAATTGTTGGCTTTATACTTTATCTCTGCATCAATATCTTATTTGGATTTGTATCTAAACTAATGAATTAGTAAACAAAAGCATAGACAATATTTTGATTTGTTGTCAGTTAACTACATGGCTAACACAACACTTTTTAATATTTTGTTTAATAATATAAGCTGCTAATTTCCTATTAGCTAAGGTTATCTTTTATATTCACAATTTAACCATCAACTTTAATAATCCATAATGCTATATATGTCAGTAACGAGTATTTCATCAAAGATACAATGGTGAAGCTTTGGAGATTAAACAAACTTAAGTGTTTGAAATCGATAATGAATTTAAATGTTACAAATCAGTCTGATTTGTTAAAAACTTTGTCAAAATTCAGGAATAAATATCGGTGTATAAAATTGTATCTCTATTTTATACTTAAGCTTTTATCTGTTCATAATATTTTTTCATGTCCAGTTTAAACATTTTAAATGGCTGGACGACTGAACGAAAGAACTCTGAATTCGTTTGTTTCACTTCATAATAATATGAAATAAATTGATCTGTTGTCAAGCAGATTACTGTATTCACTGCATTGTTAACACGAAAGATAATCCAACTAATGATTTAAACAGAAATTCTGAAAGTATGCAAATATTTAATATTCTACAATACTCTCGATTCTGGTTAACGATAAAATTCGGATTCTACGTTTCATCCTGTGAGACTAGTTTACTGGATGTTTTTGTATTTGATACGATATTCTCACTGAGACATAAAATCACTGATTGCCGCTTCAGTCACTAAAACACTGTCCGCTGAGCCATCATTTATAGTAAACAGAATGAAACAAGTAGTCTGTAGCCCAATGGTGTTATCTGACAGAAAGTATACTCAACATGTGAATATCATTTTCGAGAAACAAAGTAAAAAATAAAACATTAACATTGGATAAGTTTAATACTTCATGCCGAATATGGTAAAGCTTGTAGCCTACTTGCCTGTTGTTGTTAATTTAGTTTTTTTCACTATAATTTGTTAAATATTACTTGAACAAATATCAGCCTTAGGTATTTGTTGTTAAAATACTTCATATCATCATCAACCGTTCTTTTACAGTCTTTACCAAAGCACTATATAATATTTAATTTTGGTTGGTCTGAGTACTGCTAAGTCAATAATGTGTGGATGAATCCGTTTAAACTACAATTAGAACAAGATGGTTTTTAAACATTTTAATATCTTAAAAAATACAATTTTACTTTAGTAAATGAATCTAGTGTTTTTAGAAATGTATTTGGAAATTCTGAATCACCTGCATCTCAATCAAAATTGGAAAATGGGAATCGAATTATCAAACAGTTTACTTGATAAAAATGCCATGCTTACTTCAAAGTTACTCACGGTAAATCTCACTAAGTATATTTATGTATTTTCTTCACATAACCGGTTGACTTCTCTGATCCAACTATGTATTAACTGCAATAATTTTTTATGTCTTACATATGTATTAACCAAAAATACTTAACATAACAACTACCTAACTCATGTATCCAAATATTTTCATGGTAGGCTTACAAGCTGTTATTAAGCTAAATGCTGCACTATTAAAAAACGACAACCGTTGTGTTTATGAAATTGGAATCATTATCTGGTGACTGGTTAAACAAGAGACCATTAAATTACAGTTCATGAGTAAAATATATACTATGGGATGAAAAGACTGTCTATAAACGTCTATAGCCGATCACTAATAAATGCATCCATATATATACTTATCTAGACAGACAGAAAGATTACTGAACGGTTATAAGGAAAGAATTATTTTCCATACTGAATATTTATACTGAACATTATTTATCGTAACTAAATATTTGATACTGAATTAAGAGGTCGTTATTATCATACTTGTTTTCCCAAAAATTTCACTCAAATAAGTACATTTTAGTATGTTGATTACAGATTATAAAGTGCAAGACTAGAAAGTTCATTTATTTTGTCAATCTCTATTGTTACATAACTAAGTCATTTTATCGGCACATTTTAATTCATCCAACTATAATCAATTGATGATTATATCAAATCGGTAAAAAACATACAGTAGCAATAAATAAATCAAAACAACGTTATCTGGATTCAGTAATAATAATAATACAAACACTGTCAAACAACTCTTCAATAATAACATTCTACAAAATTAATTGATACAAGAAACTTATCACTAAACATTATTGACATATATTTCTCTTGTTTCTCATCTTTTTGATAAAAATTTATTCTGGCTACTGAAAATAGTATTCAAATATTGATATAAATTCTTTGAATTATTATTAAATTAATTCTAATGTTTTAACTGAATATCTGTCAGAATGAAAAGTTACTTGTTTATGAATAAATTAATAGATCATAATAAATTTATCAAATTTCAATAAATTATTCATTTAAATAAAAAATTTCCACGTGTCATGTTTAAAATAATTATGAATTTAAAACTAATTCCCATTAACTTAACTATTTATTACATATAAATTTTCTCTGTTTTCAATATCATATTATCACTAACTATTCATAATTTCAGAACATAAATCTATAGATTATTGGTTTAAAAGTGATTTCCTAAATTATTGACGTATGGACAAAATTTAAAGATATTTATTATTATAAAAGTACTACTACTTTGTTGAATTGTAGGACTTTATTTAAGTCGAGGCATATGCTCAATCAGTGAAAAGCAATCACTTGAACAACTATGTTAAGCTAAAAGCATAAGTTAATCAAATCAATTTATTGTGTTACCAGTTTTGAATTTCAAAAATTAGCATTGTTTATTTAAAATTATTTAATATTTCTTGTGTAAAATTATGTTAATATTACTTATTTTATTTTAAAATTTATATAACCTATTCAAACGAATAAAATTTAGATGAATGATCATATAAATTGTTATACTGAACAATAGTATTTTATTTTTATTTATGTTACTTAAATATTTTTTAATAGTTTATCAATATACCACTTTTTTCCTGGTTGTTTTTGTGTTCTACTCTCAATATATATATATATATATATATATATATATATATATATATATATATACGTTTAGTACATTATTTACAACATTACTAATGGGTAAACAACAGCTGACAATATATTTTCTGATTTTGGCGTCGCTATGAATTATGTATAATTTATAGAAGAATACAAAAAAAAACAATTTTTCCAAAAGTTATAGATTAGTCAGTTATTGTTGTTTCATGTTAATTGTTTGGGCTTGCTATTTATCATCATCAATAAATGTAGATAGTGGATAAACTAAACAGGTTTAATCAAAAATTACAATTTCCAACTTTTACAATAATTCAATCAATATACTGTTGCTGAATAAAATCAGTGAACAGTTAACATATCACATGATAAATAATTTTTTTACATTTTCAATAAAGTATGATCGAAAGAAATGAATTTTAAAAGAGCAGTTTAGACAGCAGTTTCTTGAGAACATATATTTCACTTCTTTTATGAACTACAGATCAGTGAAATTACTAAAAACTGGGGCAATGAATTTAACAACTTGTAGAAAAATTCAAAAAGCGAGGAATTAATAAAAGAATAAATTTTTCGATTATCTAAGTTGCTTTACGGTGCCCAGAAAGAGTCTGTGGCATATACATTTGGATGAAAATGACATTATATGATAGAAAATCTCTCAAAGTTTCTATTCAGCTTAATATCTATTACGTAAACTATTGTAGAATATTTTACCTTGATTTGTTTCAAGTTAACTTTCAAGTGATATGAAAATAAAAGTGATTATTGTTCATTTTCACAAGGTTAGAACCATCTTCTCAGTACCTAGTGAGATTGAATCCTCTAACTTCAGATCCATGAGTTTGGATAATGATCAGTTCACGATATCCCGAGGTTATCATTAGTCTCACTTCTATTTCTGATAAATAGAAGTATTTACGAAATTGCGGTTTTTTATATCATTCAGAATGGCAAAAAATCTAGAATCCCTGTTTATCACAGATATACTCAGTTGTATTTTGAAAGGGATAAACATCGAATTTCATAACCCACAGCATTTTTTAATTAGTAAAAACAATAAGAGTGAAAATATTCATCAAACTGCCTTGGGAATAACTGAGTGTAGTATGTTAAGATTTGGACTCTATGAACCTTCAAGCATGTTCTAAACTCTTCGTTCTCGATTCAATACGTCAAAACTCCAGGAGTTATGTTATTTCCTTATTCAATCTATCTCTTCACTCTATCTATTTGACCTGCTACCACTTGTGACTTATTTAATCTGATTATGAAAACGAATTAAGTTTAAAAATTTTCCAAACTCTGAATCACAATGCTGAAGCAGATTTATTGAACAAGATATATTCCAACACAAGATACGAAATAAGACTGAAATTGACTTACTTTGACTTTGTCAGCATATCAAATCAGGGGTATATATCTAGACTGACCAACGGAAAACTAGAGCAAATAGGCAGATGAATCAAGATTTATTGATGGAATTTTTGAACAACAACACAATAGATAATAAGAAATAGGCACCTAACAAGTACACAACTGCACACATGCAGTATGTAGATATCTAATTAATCGTCTGAGTTACCTTAAGGCGATTCACGGAAATAAAATGATGCATTTGTTTGAAAGGTTTTTATCTGTCGTTGAGGTTTATGTATATTGTTGAAAGGGACTTGTTATATGCATTTTTATTCGTTTTGTTTCTGTTACCTAGATGATTCAGTGAAACTATTTTTTTCCAATGAGACCATTTTTCGGACGCTTACTTTAGGTCCGTTGTTTGCAATAGGTTAGTCAGCAGTTAGAAATCATACCAATATGTTATGTATTCACTAAAGGCAGCTAAGATAAACATAATTTCGAAAAACCTCGATAATTTTTTAATAATTTTAATCGTATAAAAGCAGCCATGATTTGATTCGTTTAATATAACTTTGTCATTTAATTTAATAGTTAGAGAACATGAGCAAAGCATTTTTCGAACAATTAAGTTAAATGTGTCCATTGTCTTAATTTATTAATAAGTCTTCCATCAATGGAAAATAAACTCTCATCAGACGTTTTGATTAGGGAAAATGATTTTCAATAAAAAATGACAAATAACACTAATTTATGGGATTAAATGTATAAGAGTAATCTGAAAGTGTCGTGATTTCTAAATAAGTTTAAGGTTTATGGTTGATTGATTGATAGACTTGCGGATAATATTGCTGAAGACCTTCAAAGTAGAAGCTAAAGAATACTATTTTGCCTTCAGAGTTCCCTTTATTGATATTATTAACTGAGAAGAACTACCCTCCCACTAAGTCCCTACATTTTGAAATTCAAAGTCACAAAATGTTAAATATGTTATGATGTAGGACTAAGTTTTTTTGGGGACGTGAGATCCCCAGAACTCACTTGAAAAAGGTTATAATTTTGAATTTTGTGTTTTCGCGGATAGGCTGATCAGTTAAAATTGAGATTACATTTCACACACGGAGAATCCTTGACTGTTATTGGTTGATGTATTATTTTAGTACGCTATTTTTGTGGCTCTCCCAGGAACGTTTCTATGATGTATAAATAAACTCTACTTGTGTGCTTGTGAACCTCATATTTTCTGAGTGCTTGTAGAATACACTTTCTACGCCTTATCAAGACTTCTTCCTCTACTTAGTGGGGTCTTGGGACACTCGGATTAAAGTAGTCTATCGTGTCAACAGATCATTTGTTTTAGCTCTCGTTTGCTGACTAAGGTGAACTGATAATAGTTTCAAGCATATCAATTGACGAGCATAACAGTTTTACATAGAAAACTTAAATTATCATGTCCAATAATGTTAGTTTCTTTAGAAAATAGGTCACTCACCACGATTTAATTCACTAAACCCAAATAATATCCACCAGTCAAAGAAATCATGGTATCCAAAAATAATGACAAAAAATGTCCGTTCCGGCTAACTAATTTCCCACTAATAAAATAAACTATTCAAAAGAATAGTGTTTAGAAATATTTCTCATGACTGAATTCACATACTAAATTACTTCATGTTGACCTACTTATTTGATATTTTTTCTTCGTTTGTTACTGACTTACCTGCTACTATTACAAAAAGCATTCTTGATAGATTAGGTGGAGAAAGTCATTAGATGGGTTAATAAATCAAAAATTTATTAGCAAAAATAGTTTCAGTTTAATAACTTATAGGAACATGATTAACTAGTAATGATTTGAAGTAGCTATTGACTAACTTTGTAAAAAGAACTACATTTCATTACCAAATAGTAGTTAATCTATTATAATAAAGCTCATAATAATTTTTCGTTAACACATAGACCATGAGACAAATTACATTGGGAAACCTGAAAATAGCGTATTAGTTCGATGTGGAATACCAACACCTAGGTTCACGCATTTAGAAAAGAAGAATGATTTGAAGGATGAAAGAACTCTTTTGAATCACAGTGATAATCATAATCAAATACTGAGTCCGTAACAGAGTCTTTATCCTATTGTTAGTTAATTTCCATATATCATGTATCTATAAGCCTTCAGTTTAAATGCCTTAAAATAGTGGCAGGTTTCGCTGAATGTTAGATGGTTAAATGAAATAAATAGGGGGCTTTGAATCTAGTTTACGGAGTAGCCGACGGTTTATTCATAATGCGTAACAGTAACTTCTACGAAGATCTATTCATATTACTCAGTGTCTTATTATTCATTTGATGACTAAGGATTGAGTACATATTGCAGCTCAAAAGCACTTATCCTTGTGAAAGCTGCATTTACGCATCTAACAATCTCAAGATATTCGTTCATCTAACCTTAATCGTATACGATATACAAGAAAACATTTTGTTTTATGTCATTTAAATTTAAAGGTTAATGTTAAAAATATACCATAAATATGGTATTCCTATATAATCTTAATAGTGAATTTATGAAAGTAAGTAGATTTGTACTTTTATTAGTTTAATTAATTCTAAATTTCGTTAATAATCAGATAGTAACAGCGGCACAGCCAATTAATTAAGTTATCTTAATACACGTGGAAAAATGAGCCATAAAACATATCAAGTACTAAACTAAATTCATGTTCTCATGTAAACATGTAAAAAGATAATATGTTCATTGAGAGCGTTTAATAAAATTGACATCTTTTAAAAGTGAATATTGTTAACCTCTTCTATGCCAAATTAACCGTTTATACCATTGGCATATTATTATTATTATTATTACCAGTATTATTATCATTAATAATAATATTATTATTACTGATAGCATCATCGTTTTCATGTTTAACCGTATGAGAGTTTGCACAGAACGATACTTATGACATGAGTGTGGGATGATACTTTCTGATGGGTAATTGACTAACAAGGTTATAGCATTATTTCTATTAATCAAAACAGTGAATGCATGAAAGTTATTTGATTTTGATAATATATAAGAATCTAAAATCTCCTATTTAAATCAATAAAATTCCTCATTGACTCAGTCGGTAATTTGATTTAAGCGATTAATAAACCATATCGATCTATTTATGATTTAAACATAGAAATGTATTTCACTTCCTAGTTTTCATATTTTAATTTTGTTGGAAAACTGATTAAAAAAAAACTTCAAACAATAAAGAGCATATATATGATTACAACTTGTAGTATTCTAGATGTAAACTACATTTTTTAATCTCGACTAACAGTGGAACCAACGTTTTACATTTCATCTTATTTGGGAATGGTCAGTTGGGTTTATGTGTTTCTGATATGCTCGTCAGTTGATATGCTTGAAACTATTATCAGTTCACCTTAGTCAGCAAACGAGAGCTAAAACAAATGATCTGTTGACACGATAGACTACTTTAATCCGAGTGTCCCAAGACCCCACTAAGTAGAGGAAGAAGTCTTGATAAGACGTAGAAAGTGTATTCTATAAGCACTCAGAAAATATGAGATTCACAAGCACACAAATAGAGCTTATTTATACATGATAGGAATATCCCTGAGAGCCACAAAAATAGCGTACTAAAATAATACATCAACCAATAACAGTCAAGGATTCTCCGTGTGGGAAATGTAATCTCAATTATAACTGATCAGCCTATCCGCGAAAACACAAAATTCAAAATTATAACCTTTTTCAAGTGAGTTCTGGGGATCTAACGTGCACAACACACCTCCCCTTTACAATAGCGTACGTTCCTGAGGTCGACTTGCATGCTGACCGTTGTTTGTCACTGTCGGAGAGGGCACCTTCTGGAACGAAAATCAGCTTGTTGTTGAGCTTCTTTCGTGGTGAGGCTGCCGGTAAGTTGAACGTATCTAACAGGATTTCAAGGGAAAGTTTTACTTTTGTTGATGGACGATCTGAGGCTACCCGTTTGTATATCTGATTTCGATGGTGTGAACATCTATCGCCTCCTACCTCTACTTTGTACATAATACGGCCAACTCTTCTGAACACTGGCGCTTCAGTCCAAGGACCATGGTTTGATCTGTAGTCACAGGCAAACACAGGACATTCCACTTTCTACGTGGATTGCTTTCCATATTTTGTCTCTACTAGTGTTGATGCATTACTCGGATGCATCAGGCTATGGATCGTTTTCAGTCTTCTTCCCATCAGGTTTTCTGCTTGGGACCTTTACTCTAGTAATATATCATTTTGGTGTTGTTCGATAAACGCGCAAGAAGTTTTTAACGTGTGTGCTGGTTTAACCTCCCCTTTTGACTTAACTAATGCTCTTTTAAACGTTTCCACAAACCTTTCCACCTGTGCATTCGATTGGGGGTGGTATGGTGCCGACCGTATGTGCTTGATGGCTAGCCGTTGACAGAAAGCTTAGAATTGGATAGAGGTAAATTGCCACTCGTTGTCAGATACATTCGCATCTGGTATGCTTGTTTGAGAGAAAATTTCATTGTGGAGCTGTATTATTTTAGTTGTCATGGCTGGCATTGCAGGGATGATTTATAGCCATTTTGAAAGGGCGTTGATCACAACTAAATACATGGTTCCATTAACTGCGCCAGCGAAGTCGACTCTTATCCCGGACCAAGAGTGATCAGGTTGTAGTCATGAAACCGGCGGAAATTTGGCACTCACCTTTGCTGCTTGCTGACACCGCATGCATTTTCCAACCAGCTCGGTGATATGTTGATCCATCAGGGGTGTGTGCGTAACTCCAGGCTGTGGATTTCGTCCGTCTAACTCCCGGATGACCAAGATAT
Source organism: Schistosoma turkestanicum (assembly GCA_944470395.2). NCBI lineage: Eukaryota > Metazoa > Platyhelminthes > Trematoda > Strigeidida > Schistosomatidae > Schistosoma > Schistosoma turkestanicum. Next base: position 41,416,115 of record OX103971.1, read on the forward strand.
AACTGTTTCAGCACTTCTGCTTGAAGGGATTCTGCCACAACCACTCTTTCTCCGAACATCAAGCTGTCGTTTACAGTGCATAGTGAATCCCGCCTCTAATACAGTTACTTCATGTCACCATCAAACTTCTTTGACGGCCAACCGTTGGTAACATAGTCCATCGTCGTCTTGATGATGGTGTCGTTCCTGGAAGGGTTTTGTATGTCTCTTGCAGACACTGGCAATGCTCGTATTGCGGTCGTCAGATAACATTCATCCTGGTCTTCCACTGACAGAGATGAGATTACCATGTTTTCCTCAGCCGCCACTTGATCATTAAAGAATAGTGATAAACCATCTGCCTGACCGCATTGTAGAGTGCGTCGGTATTAGACCTCGAAATCATATCACAAAAGCACCAAGGCCCATCTCTGAAGACGATTTGCAGAATGGGCTGGAATGCCAGATCTAGAACCGAATACTGCTAACAGAGGCTTGTGATCTGTGAGGAGCGTGAATCTCCGACCGTACAGAAACTTTGGAAATGGCGAGCAGCAAACACAAGGGCAAAAGCCTCTTTCTCTATCTGGCTATATTTCTTTTCTTCTGGGGTTAGTGTACGGTGTGCATGCATAACAGCTTTTGCTGTCACGTCTGGAAACTGATGTAAAATAATAGCACCTAGGTCACATGCTGAAGCATCTGCAGCTACGATGATCGGCATGCCTGGATGGTAATTTGTTAACAACAAGTCCGAGCTAATTATGCACTTGAGTTTACAAAACGCCGCATTACACTCTTTAGTCCAGTTCCAGGTGCTATGCTTCTGCAGTGGACAATCCAACGGAGCGCGAATATCATGCATCGAAGGAACGAACTCTGAATAATAGCTTACAAGTCCCATGAAGGAGCGTAGTGCCGAGATATTAGTGGAAGTAGGCATCAGTTTGATAGCTCGGATATTCTCAGGATCCGGTCTGCGACTGTCAGCATCAAAGATGAACCCCAAATACCTTACCGACTGCAATAAAAACTGGCATTTCTCTGGGCGTAACCGGAAACCGATGCCATTGATGCGCTGCAGTACCAATGTCGTGCGTTCCTGTAGCTGTTCTAGCGTCGTCGCAACGATTTGAATCTCATCGAGATAAGCTGCAACCCCTGAGATATCTGACAGGATAGTATCCATTAGTTGTTGGAAGATAGATGGGGCAGTCTTAACTCCAAAAGGTAGACGGTTATACTGAAACAAACCGCGATGAGTGTTGATAGTAAGCAGCTCTCTTGATGCTTCATCGACTTCCACTTGCAAATAAGCATTAACTGGATCCAGTTTTGTAAAAAACTTTCCCCCATTCAGCATAGTAAACGGATCTGCGGGGACTGGCAGAGAATAATGATGCTGTTGCAGAGCTGCGTTTAGACCTGTAGAAAAGTCAGCACATATTGTGACGGCCTATGCTCCATTGGGGGTAACAGGCGTAATTAAGTAAGTAATACATATTGTGACATTGACCTTCTTGATGATCACTATAGATTCTGCCGACGCACTGAAATTCAAACTATGTATTTAACCCTGTGAACCCCAAAGAGTTAAGAAATAACATACTAAGTTCAGATACCCACACGATGCGCTAAAAACGGTAGAATAAAGCTTTCTTGAGTAGCGTACATTTTTGTCTTTAAGAAAACGTCTGTATTCATCACATTCGTTACATACAATTTTTTCCTGTTCACTTCGAGTGGACACATTTCACGAAACATCCTTTGTTAGGATTTAAAACAACTGCTCCATAAACAAATCAAGCATCCTCAGTCATTCCAGATAACACTCAGCAAACGAAATGTAGCATTCTCAGCTTCCTACATATGGATATATAATCACAGCAGGAATTTGGGCTTGATTTAATAGGTAATAATATCTACTGAAATAGGATTTGGAAACGAAATTTCCGATTTGGTTATGAAATCAAAATCTTATCGATTTTGTACGTCTGTATCAGTGCATAGCATTCTATTTTTAAATAAACGCGGCTTTAGTAAGTTTGTTAACAATGTGGTAATCAATAACCGAGGTTATAAGGGTACTGGCTGTTATCATGAAGTTTTTATATCAAAGTTTTAATTAAAATGTAAATCTATTTACAATTGTTTTTGAATAATTGATTTGCTTTTGATTTTGATATTTTTGTGAAAAGTTGTGTAAGGTTAAATTTTCTTTGTTCATAGAACAATAAACCAGTGAATCTCTAATAGAAACTGAGTTGTTAATTAAATTATTTTAAATGAAATCTCAACTATTTAGAAATATTATTATCATACAATGGATAAGCTTTGAATAAATTTTAAGCTACTATCGAACAATGCAAGATAAATGATTAGCTTGAAAATAGGAAATCTAAGGTCAAATAAAATAGTAATCAGACTAAGAAACGCAATAGTTTTTCGATCAAACTTAATAGAATATATGTTCAGAAAGGAATTTAATAGAATAAGGAGTATTAAAACGTGAACATCTGGTGCGATTCGGAAACACTGAAGGTAAAACTTTGAATACTTTGATCCTATTTGAGAAGATTAAAATATACTATTCCGATTTTTTCAATAGATTTTTGCTTTCAAAGCAATCTAAAGATGTCAGATAAACGCTTAATACCTCTGAAAACAGTTAAATTAATCGTTAAAGTTAATTAAGTCGATCTATGTGTTCAAAAGATAACACCTAAATCAACTTCGTAGTCCTACCTTGTTCCTAAAGGTATTTTATAAAGATCCTTCAATTTTAATCCAATGCATCAAAATATATGCACCATACTGTCGAATCATTTAGACATCTGACTACTGGAGAACATGATTTATGGAATTCGGCTATCCTTACGTATCAAGTGATATAGCATTGAGTAAAAGCAATTATTGTATATTTATGAAATCAAAATGATGAAAGCTTGAAGGTTAGCATTCTAAAATAAAAATTTTTATATTTTCTGTATATTTATAACTTGAGTTATTTTTGAAAAAAGTACTACAATACAATACTACTACAATAAAATCTAATCCATGTCATATTAAACATCCACGTACGACTAATAAATTTTAATTATCTGGTATTTTTACATAGTTAATCTGTTACTAAAAAATGTTTATCACAAATCTAATGGTCCTCATCATTAAATCATATTCATGACTAGTAAATCTAATCACGTGTCAATGAAAAGTTGGCATTAACTTATGTGTAACATAATAATAATTCTTTCTTCTCAATACCTGATCACAAATAGTATCAGTTAAGTGATTTAGATACCAGTTAACATATCCAGACATGACTACTGTTTGCTAGAAATCAGAACTATCACTAATAAGTTTTGGACATCTGTAGTGGTTTTTTATATGAAAGTATGAATTTTGCATACATTTTACTAAATATTATGAGCAAACATTATCTCTGACATAAGATATTGTAAACAGAATGCAATAATTATGACCATTTACCAGATAAAATTCGACAGTAATGAATTATAAATGAGTATGGTTGAGTTACTTCCATGACATAGAATGCCAAATTATTTCAATCATGGCAAATGAAATATTTTACCTTTGAGAACTTTTAGATCTACTAATAGATAATTAAATCCTTGTTTATTCAGCAAAATTCGTAACTTATAATCCTAAAATAAATTTATTAAATTCAGTGAATATTTATGTTCAGTTTACGCAAAATTATTTGCAGCCTATTAGGTTATGGAGAAGTTTTATCAAATTCTACCTTTAAACACTAACTGTGACAAACCCTTTCACGCTTTTATTTTCTAGAAAGTGGAACTTATTTAATAAAAATATAGGAAAACTCGTGAATTAAATTATATTTTTATGACTTATGAGGGCAGAGTTGTAAAAAAGAGAGATAGAGGTAGAGAGTGAATTTACTGAAGAGTTGGGATATTCGAATTCCACTGACCACTTATTTTCTAAGTCTTGACTTTATTTAGTGAAGTATGTACTTCTAAAGTTGGTTGTAAGCATAGTTAAGTTATTTAAATGAACTGAAATAAACTAACAAAGCCATTTTGTATCGTTCGAAAATTTGCTGTAGTGCAAAACCTAATGTGGTTTTACAACATTTCCCAAAGTAATCAGGTAGTGGTTACTGATAAATTAATGTACATTACATTCCATAATTCAACAGGATATAGCTAATAAACTAGCCAACTAACTATTATCAGTGTTTCTGATTCTCGAATAACTGTCTACTTTAAATTACAGCTATTTATGTAAATCGAATACAGTGAATTTTCAGTTATTCTGTACTTGAGTATTAAACAGATTTTTAATATTTTATAATAACACTACTTAACTTTACAGTAATTAAATTAAATTAAAAACTGTCTATGAGAGTTAATAACATGATTTGATATTATAGTCAAAATCGTTACATAAATTGCAAAGGATCGTTAAATATCTTCACGTCAGCTGTTATTGTGCAGAGGCTGTTAGCTGAACAAGTTGTAGCTAATGCAATTACCAACATCAACCTTACTGTCAATCGACAACAATCAGTCTCTTTGTCATAGAAACTGGACTTGTCACAGAGTATATGTAGTAAGTGTATGCACAGGCTGCAGTTAATATAATGAGCTATGTTTTCAATGCATTCGCTTGAATTGTTACATGTTGACAGTGAAGCTTGTAAAATTGCTATAGTTAATAAATGAGGACGCTACATTTGTAGTCATTGATTTATAAATACTCCTTGTTTTATACAGTAGATTAGAAACTTGAAGGTTTGCAAACTTTATTATCATTGGATACAACTAAACACTTTGGTACCAACCATCGAATGCACTTCTCATCAATTAGAATAAATGATCAGTAAGCAAATAATTGATGAATTTGATTTTTTTACGAAATTATATAACAAAACAGATGCCTAATAGTTACATATTAGTTTTCAATAATTTATAACATTATTATTTTCATTTCAGCATGCACCTGTTGAGTAATAATTGTTGCTAATTTAATTTTCTAACAGAATAAAGTTTAAAATCGTGTGGCCTACAATGTTCAGTGTTTTTCCTTTGCTGACCTAAAATGTTTTATCAGTTAAATAATGGTTAACGATAGTAAAAATAGTTCTTTAGAAACCTTTGGTTAGTTTAACTAAATACTTTCTTGAACAAAAAGGTTTATTAGAACAAATAATTCTGCTGTGAATTTAATGGCTGATCAAAACCACGTCTGCTGCTGAGCACTTATCAATAAATGCAGTGTCGACTGAAATCCTAACAAACACTGAGTATTGCGAATGTCTAATCAAATGAAACGATCCACTGATATTTGGCAGTTCATAAATGACATACATTCTAACAAATTAAAAAAAATTGGCAACATAAATTTAAGCTGTGATTTCGCCTTTGAACCTCATTATATAACGTTGTTGATAATGATGAAGCATACTTAAACTGTAATTTTTTTAACTTATAGTAAGTGAAAAAATAATTGGTGATCCGTTGGTTTACTTCAATATTATCCAAAATATATTAATCTATTAAATTTTCATGACATTGAATTCATTCAAATTATCATAACATATTTTTCCTGGTTCTTGGTATTTGAAAGTGTAATGTTTTTTTTGATAAGCAATCATTCTTAGTGATGATTCAGTTCAGAAATGAAATCTAAATCAGATTTTACGCCTACAACTATTCATGATTTCATAATTTCTCGTTTTTACGTGGAAGTAATTAAATAATATTCTGTTTAACTGTATATCTATTTTAGTAGCCTACTTTAAAATTGTACTCATGTGAATTATTTCTGTTTATATTCACTTTTATTTTGTAATTTTAACCATTGACTAAAGTGAAATATCTTTAATGTTTGTTCTGAACAGCTGAGACACACTGTTTGTGAATGATATGCTTATACTTCGTTTTTATGTAATTAATGAATTTAGTTAGTTGACAGTATGAAATGTTTTTTTCTTTAGAAATGCGAAATTTTACAGTGCATTTTCTAGGAAAACATGTGAATCATTGAAAAGAAGTAGCCTAGAAATTCGCCAAAGTGTCACATGATTACTGTTAGGTTCGTCACTAAGTATGCTTGAAATTATTACGGGTTCACCTTAGTCGATAAACTAGAACGAGACAATGAACCAGCGTCCAAGTAGGCTACCTTGATCAGAAACTGCTAAGAGAAGTCCTGACAACGTAGAAAGTATATTCTACAAACACCCAACAAGCAAAATGCAATCAAGCACACGAATCTCGTTTATTTATGCATCATAGAAACGTCCTTGGGACAATCACGAAAATAGCACACTAAAATATACTGCAGCCAACCACAAACAAGGATTTTCCTGGTGGGAAATGAAATCTCAAGGTCAGTTGACCAGCCCATGCTCACAAACGTGAAATCCAAAATAAGGCATTTATCAAGCGACTTCTGGGGATCTAACGTCCCCAACAGTTACTTACTTGGTAAAAGTTTCAGTTATAATTAATGAAGCTGCTATTAACAACTTAGTGTTTTAACTGTTTAAGCAATTAATTAATCGTAATTTATTCATATTGTAATATAACTCTGAACAAAATAAATCATGTCAAAACTAACATAATGAGATAAGTCTAAAGATATAGAATAAAACAAATAAATGAGCCCTGTAATAAATCGAGTATTAGATTTAATAACTCATAGTGCACGAATTCGGTCTATAACATTCATTAGGAAGAATATGGTTTGGATATTTAACTACTTGTTTTTTTTATAAGTAAACGTATGAATAATTACAAAATAGGTTAGCCATGTCTTGACCGATCTTATCTAACTATCTACCTATCCGATAGTTTCAGAATATCAAAGCTGGTCAATAGTACTTCGATCAAATTTAGCATTTACTAGTTTCCCGTTGTTGGCGTGTTCAACATGGAAAAAACATAGTTTCAGTTTTTGAACAACTACAATTAAAAATTCATTGAATATATCGTCGAAATTAAATAAAACTCTGGTTATTTGAGTTTATGTAATTGATTTAGGAGTTATTTAGGGTAAACTGAATGAAACGATGCTTTACATTAAAAATCGCTTAGAAAGGTACTAAAATATACTTTCATGAGGCTTTTGACCTTTCTATATTTTGATTAAAATATAGTTGAAAATAGCTGAATGGTTTAAATGAATTGCGCTGAATTTCATATTTTGTCAGAACAGGTTTCAATGGTTATTTAAGATTCAACACATGTAATGACTATTTATTGTATCATGATTATCAAAGCAAGATATTATCTTATTACTCGCTAATGTTTACATTTGTTCTCTATTTCTCTTTTCAAAATATATTGTTTCCTTCAACATAGGATTAATTTATAAATCTAATCCCTAAATGAAATAATATTGACGACTCTCTTGGTCAATAATTGCAACAAATTTGTCTTTAAAATGATCCATTAAAAGTGTCTGCATTTTAGATATAATTAAGGTTGAGATATTTCGGCTGAACTATGGTGATTACAAATGTAATTAAGGTAAATTAAGGTTTCTAAAATATTATTCGTGTTTAAAATTTTAAAAGTGACAAATATTGTTGTAGATCATTTCTCGGCGATAACATTCATAGTGATTTACTTATCTTCAGCCAACGAATGTGTGTTCACTACAGAGATTTGATTTATTTACATTTAATAAACTGTGTAATGCTCAGGAAGTCTCAGTTATTAACGCTCAATCTGTTCCAGGTATCCCTTCGTAAGGCGAGTTATATGCTAAATTGCAAGTTGTTTTGCATTGTTCTTCAGACACGCTACTTTATTCAATACATGCTCTTCTCGCTGCTTGACTGTGCTAGTTGGAAAAGAAAATAGTTTTCCAGGGCCACATTTGCGTGGTTTCTGCTCGACAACCACCACCTTGTGCTAATGATTTCCGTGTTGACTTCTATATTAGCATGTGTGTAATGGACCAGAACATATCGACAAAACAATCCTTTTCTGGTTGAAAGGCTGCAGAAACAGTATGCAGGATCGCCAAGCGTCGGCGATCATGAACATATCGGGTGACATTGTAGCTCCTCTGACATGTAAGCGTAGATGACTATTGGCTAGGCTGCAGTGTGTGTCAGTTTATCATTAAAACAATGAATCAGTGGTTTACGATCCATATTTTTCTTTTTTTGTGGCATTCAAATGTGAATTTTTGAACATGTGCTTCCATCTACTACCTTCTCAATCCTGTAAAAAACACTGAAGATTGAACGGGTGTGCTTCTTGTCAACTTGTGTTTTTATGCATTAAGCCACTCGTGCGCCTTCGTCAACATGTTGTCTCGTACGTATCAATGAAAAGTACCGCCAGATGCTTTGATTAACGAGAGCTAATTTTGGAAATTGCATAAAAGACTGTTAGGGCCTATAAGTTTCGTTAACCAGTCCACGTTGAGAATAAGCATCAGATAGAAGAACAGTTCAATAATTTATAATCTAGGCCTCTGTAATTTCAATTTAAACGAATCTCAGTAGAGCAATAACTGACCGTTTTTATTACATTCTGGATGAGATCTACTTGACATGAAATCTGATGCGAATAGAGAGAAACTTCCTCTATCGCAGCAACTGTACCAGGTAAATCGTCCATAACAATCCCAAGTAACTCTAGATTATTAATTGAGCGCCTAAAGAATGGCAAAAATAATGAAAGCAGCGTTGCAGTTTCAGGATTTATAACGACTATCCAAAAAGTTATGGCCAAGGACATAGTTTGATACGAAACAAATGTCGTTATTTGTTCTGTATGTTCCATTAAAACTGGCAACATCCAGGAAACGAGAGGTTGAATTGGTCTGATTGAAAGTTAGGAAGAAAGGATACAAAAGATCATTTTCTTCGCTGATTCGATACTCACAGTAACCATCAAGTGATGTGATGCAGTTTGGCAAAGCCATCTGACATTCAATATATATATATATATACATGTTTTTGAGAATAGTCCTAACCAGGAAGGTTAGCTTGAGAAAACACTGTGTCGCATATTAAAAGCATCTTGAAGATTTAGGCATTTCCCGTACGATTGGTACACAAAGTGTACAACACTAAAAGCTGCCTTCTCCAAAGTCTGTATAGTTCGGACGGTTTCGACTTCCGCGTCAGTTAGCCTTCATACCCACTAATTGTTTCCTAGCCTGCGAGAATCGCATTCATGACTGTGATGTACACTCCTACGAACAACAGTCCAGTAGATTCACGGCTTCTGATTCTCATAAGAATATGGATCTTGGACCTCAGAATTACCCTTTGGTAATCTATGATGACGATCCTCAACGCTTCAAGTTATTGAAATGCTACCAGATACAGTGTAGTCAAGATCACATCGGTGCCTTTGACAATGTTCGAAAAGATAAAGCTAGAAATTTATATAAGTTATCAGGGTTCATTTTTTAGAGAAAAAGTGAACATTGAAAAAATGATTAACTTTTATATCACTTAGAAAAAGAATAACAGCCGATGGCTACAATTATAAAACGAATCATTACACTAAATAAAAAGATTTGAAAAATATTTAAAATAGGATGACCAAATTAAAAAAAATACAAAAATAATTGGACGACAAAGGCCATTCCATTAAGCTTACATCAGTTTAAAATAGATTTACGTAGAAAAACCAATGTCCTTAATCATAGATAACTCATTTTAATTAAAAGAGTTTATTAATTTTGTACAACAGTTAATACGTTTTCGGAAAACGTTTCCTGATAAGTTCATCGGGAAATTGTAAATAACCACCAACTTCTCTTCAGTTTTAGTTGGTAATAATTTTTATGGCTATCGTATTCGTAAATTAATCATTGATTCATATGAAAAGCAAGCATTTTAAATATAATTGCATATTTACAAGCATTTTTCACTCACTTTTGTCACTCTTCATATTTGAGATCAAAATTAAGAGCATTTTCTGTGAACAAAAGTGACAAACGTTTGGTAGTTGCAAGTTCGAAATAATTGAGAAATCAATTATAGGGACTTGACATATTGACAGAGGATGCAAATATTTCGAACGAATTTTTTTTTAAACTAACATTTCAGAACAATTCTATCCAAACATTAAAAGTATTTTTAAATTGCTTCCCTCTACATTATTATGTCCAACTCAGAAACAGTTTGATCAGTACAAAATGCAATCCTTAAGTAAGCACGGAAATATTTAGCTTTGAAGATGAAGATCCTTATAAACATTTTAAAAAATCTGAATTATTTAGCAGTTATGATTGGTTCGGTTAACTCATTTCAATTATGTAGTAATCATAAAAAATTAGTATGTAAGGAGAAAAGTCAACTGTTTGCGGAGAGAAGAAATATTTATAAATGAAAACTGGCAACTGAATCATTGGTTCTGGTAGTCGATAAAATCCCATTACCAAGTAAATATTTCATTTGATTTTCGAGCTACAACAAGCCTAACGTTTGTAATATATGAACCTAGTCATGCTGCAAATGACCAGTTTACTGCATATGCATAACACTACTGGCGACAAGATATACGGCATGACGAAAATTATTCTACAACATAAAAGATTATAGCTTAAAAACTGGCTTTGTTGTCTGATCGATGAGAGCAGAAACCGATTATAATGATGTATGTTTATTTAGTTATCACTGCATCAGTTTATTTATTACTCTCATCAATTAATGTACAAATGCGTAGTTTTAGAATATAATAGTTCTTTTATTTTTTTTTACATATAAACTGCTTCGTTGCTTCAATCCCAACAGTAATACAATCCATGTTGGATTTGTGTTTACATTAAGATCGTAAAATCAATACATTTATATGTAACGAATGTGAATTATGTAAACGTAGATCATTGGGTTGGATGACCTCAAATTTCTCTGACTCAGGATCACTTACTTTGGTACAGTTATATTAACATAGATCTTCATATATTTTCAGTTTGCAAATTAGTAATACGCATAATTAAACTTACGCTTTATCGATATATGAAACGCAGACACATTTTTATATGACATGTAATTCCACATTTTCTGTGTCAGTATATCAGTTAGCGTGTGATCGTTTGTATTGATTGATGAATTCGTTCAATCTCTTTCGTTACCTTATGTTATTTGTTGATGAATATGTTGAGTTAAAAACCGGACTGTTTGAAACTATGGCAATTCAAAATAGACAGTAGAAAATTCAAATTCAAACTCAAATTACTTACTTGAGTAAATCAAAACCGCCGTTTTCATATGTGAGTAAATAAATAATCTCAAAAAAATTGCAGTTATAACTCCTGTGTGAAGCTATTCTATATTTTCGTACTATAGCTTGATTTTCATAAGTGGGTTGTGAAGATTGTTGAGTTTCTGGGTATCTAATGATGGTCTAACATTGATTGATTGATGATTTCAGTATCTTGATTACCACCTACGTGTAGCAAAATTATGAAATTACTTTTCGCATAATAAGTTGGCTGGAGCGTGGGCACTTTTTAAGTAAATAAATCAATGGAATTTGATAGAAATTTAACTTTTTCAATTCCAATTTTTTTTTGGAATGATGAGGGAATGACTTCAGCCAACAAACCACTGAAGACTAAAGTGAGCCAAGGGACCAATTACTTCAGGTTCGTCCTCAGAACCTAAATTTATGACAAGCACTATACCTACGGATCATACATACCTTCATTAGGGTATCTGAATCAATCTACATTTTAAAATTGTTTGATTTAATGCAATTAGTGAGTTCCTGTTTTCTTTCCGTACTTAATGAACTCTACTGACCATGGTTGCTTACTAGGACTTCGGAGTAGATAGCTTCTAGTCATTTACTAGCGAACGTACAAATATTATGCTAATTGGTTACAGAATAGTAACCAACATAATTGCCTAGTATCTAATGCTCATGTCGGACAATCTGCCGGTCAAAAATTGTATACCTTATCATAAATTATCCATTTGCTAGACAAAAGTATTTTAGGTTGTCTTCTTTCACATATCTTCTGTTTATGAAAACACTCAAGTGGAACCATAAATCTATATCCAACACTTTTCGCTCCCGCGATGCCTTCAAGGTGATAGTTTGTGCATATACACTGTATACTACTTAGAAGCCTCCTTTTTATTAGTCCACGCCACATGAATAGTTGTGAACGTCACTTTCAGGAATTCAGCAGGATTTCTTCTAGCTACCTGACATTTGACTTTTATTCATAGGAAAACAAGAATTGTTTAACGCCTACTAGTTTTCATTTCGTTCGTCACTCTAAAACCATTCTCGTATTTTGCAAAACTTTACAATATATAAGTTTTATCGACAATAAGTTTAGAGCGACCTTCTTATCTTATGAAACGAAGACAGGATGGTTCTAAAGTTGAGGGACTAACATGAATAACATTTGCACGACGAAACTTCAAATCAATTTTCCGTGCATATATGCGTGACTTTTGTGCGATGTGAAAATTAAAGAAGGCCTAGTGGTGAACCTACACATAAGTGAAAATTATGTAATATTAGCACATAATTGAGATATGTTTTATCATTAAATGCAATTATCATTGAAAGACGTCACATTATAGTCATCTATATGCTCCATAATCCGCAATCACAGTCACAATTCAAGATTAAAAATACAAAGCTACAGAGTTTAGGTTACATAAATCTTCACTGTATGGAATAAATGAATCATATTTAAAGAAAAAGAACAATGATTTCAACACAATGTCATGTGGTAATTTTATTTTTTGCAGATCCTCAATGACTGCTTAGATTTCGTGGTTTCGTTTAAATGAGTTGACATTGTTGTATTTTTGATTTCCAACAACGTTTATTCACTTAGGTTATTAGATATCTATAATTTAATTAAACTCTGCGGTTAATAGCTGATATCTTAAATGGACAGCCAAGAACATTTTACGCTTCTAAACTCTAACATAGGTATAAATCAAGGATTTATCAACTAAAAGCACCTTCATTCAAGAAAGAAACTCATATACAACAAAAAATGGTTTCAAATACTACTGAGTTAATTAATCATTAAAATTTGGCATTACTTTCGTAATGTTTTCATAAAAATGCGGTTTCTCCATAGTTCATGAAATTATACTTATATGGTTTGACCGAATAAAATAAATTTTAGTGAGTACAGATATGGTAGTCCTACCTAGGTAGTATAGAAGATATGACTTTTGAAAAAAATAACCGACTAGTTTCTATTTGGTGCAAAATAAAAATTACCTCATAATAAACAGACTAACATAATGCATTTGACTAAATTAGAAATGATCAGTATACGCACTAATTATCTTTTACAATAGCAAAATATGACAAAGTTAAGAAGTTCAGTTCTTAACTTTTTATAAAATTGTACAAATCGAAAGTTTACCGTGAATTTTTACTTATTTATGTGATAATAAATGACAATATTTTATTAGACTTTTTGACTGAGTGCACAAGAAAAAATGTTTATTCTATGACAGTTTCTTTAAAGAAATTTAACATTTTGCATAGAACTATTTGAAATTTGAAAAACAGTAAAAAATGTTTTCTACCTTATGCGTAATTGCTAACTTCCAATTCATAATGAAATCCAAAATGGTCAATACGAAAACTATGATCTAAGAAATTGAAACTTACAGTTTAATTTCTATGTAAAGCACGATCAATAACTGGATTAAATTATTATATTTGAAATAATATATTCCAAGTTTTGAATTCTCTCAGACAGTCAATAAATATATTCATTTACATACCACTTATTAATTGAACAGTGCCAATAAATTCTATTAAAATCAAGAAAATACCATGATATATGGTTTCATAACGTTCAACTAATATTTATTTTACGTTTTGACATGAATTGTTAGTTGTTTTACAGCAGCATTAAAACTAATCACATGGTACAAATGATATCTTTAACGTCATACATGAAAACGACAGTTAGTTCAGTGTTCACTGACGAAAAGAACTTATTTTTTTATCTATCTGCCCTAGAATTAAACTAGATTATCATTGTATGTATTTTGGTTTGCAAGACAAAATCAATATTAAAGTACATCATTTTACTACAACATATGTGAAGTAATATATATACAGCAATACATAGACTAAATGTCATGTCACATGAACCTAATAATCATCACTGTCTGTTCAGACTTTAAATGGAATACGAAGAATAGAAAAATTATTGAAGACTTCAAATTAAATTAAATATTATTTTGCAAAGTCTTTTATGTACTAATCACAATGTAAATAAGTTTTCCTGGTAGAAAGTGAGTCGAGAAAATTTGTAGATAATTTTATTTCTTTATCTAGGTTTCCAGACATTTCAAAGGACTAAATAAGTTTTAAATAACGATATCCAACATGAAATTCCAATTCACAGTGACTACAAGATATAGTTTCCATCTTTTTTCCCAAATATGGATATCCTGCTTCCAAAAGTAAGGTTAGAATTTAACTTCATTTATTCATTCAAACGCATAAACATCACTACAAAAGGGTAACAAAATATATATGTATCACACAAGTCAGTAAATTTATGTGTGAGCTGGGATACTACCTAGGTCACCAGATCGCAGGATGTGAATTTATAATGGGGTCCCTCACCACGCCTTTGACCCAGAGGTCCGATTCATAGGGCAGTGAAGCAACGTTAGGAGATGAAATCACACAACAGGTTCAAATGCTATTTGTTCCAACAGGGTATTGAAGCTTATGTGAACCATTAGTAATGGTGTGGACTCAGGGATTCCCAACCTCTCTAACACGAACCCCCAAACCTGCCAACCTCGTCAAATCCCTAGGCATTTACTTTCTTCCTTGCTCGTGCCTCGAAAAGGTAGTAGATATATACCCGTGACAATATGAGAGCACTAGCGAGAAGAAGAGAGGACTCTAAATGCTTTCGGCGTAGCCAAGACATAAAGTGCAGTCAAACGTGTTTGTCCTGTACGTTGATTATCGGCACCTTTTTAAAAGATTATCTAGTGCACTTTATGTTTTACTAAAACTATAAAGTGCACTATGTCACACTATAAAATTACAAGATAATGAAAAGTGTCAAAATAAAGATTTTTTATTGTCGAAATTGTGCACATTAACAATAACAACATAATAATTCAATAATAGCAGCGACAATACACCTGGACACAAAAATAAAACAAAAAATTATTTTTTGATTTGTATTTCATGCATTTGGCATTCACATACCAAAAGTAACAAATGAATTTCAATTAATGAAGGAGTAGAGTTAATTACCGTTGTTAAATATTTCGTTGTTCCAATAAAATTCAAATAGGACACAAGTGTTGTTCATATGATCCTGTTGTATTCTGGCAAGTAGTTACTGTTTTCGAATTGTTTGAAATAAAGTATGATGTTAATTGTAGACCACGATCGAAATAGTGAAGCACTTTACTGACAAACTATTCAATCAGTTATGGATGAATATTCTTATAAATGTTACTGAAATCCGATACACTTATAAATTTGTTTATATATTCAACCGAAAGTGTACATATTTATCAACTTCGAAATTTATTCACTTCATACTTATAGTCATAGGATTACAAAAGTCATACATAAATTTTCAATATATTTGTTTTTATTCGGTAACAGTACTGATAAAATTATGATTCGCTATATCGAAAGAACTGTTAAGCTGTAAATACTGAAGTATTAATTAATGGCGTTCGTCAAAATCGGCTTACTGAAGTTCTATTTGAAAGTAGTGACCTATTAAGTTAATCAAGTTGAGAATGTGATCAATTTACTGATGATACTAAGTGAAAAAGAGTTGGCTTCAGTAATTTAAACGACTCTTTAGATCATGCTTACTAACATACTCGAAGCTTTAGGATTCTGTTTAATCCCAATAGGTGCTGCTCATTATGTGTCTGCATGAATGAAAATTCAAAACCTATTCGGTAGATTTAAGTTCCTAATATTTGTTTATATACAAGCTTTGCTTCTATTTGTACCCAAATACGATATATTCAGAATTAGTTTTTGTTATATATTTTTATTGATTATTATTATTGATCGTCATAATTCATTATTTTTTCATCATATATTTTATCATAGAGGTGTGATTCTTGCTGATCTGATTAGTGTTAGAAGTCTCAAAGCTTTTTTAAACCAGAAGATTGTATGTTAGATACTTGGTTGTAAAGACACAGATACATTTGACAACAATCATGAAAATTTCATCTAGTCAAACAAACTTTTAAATAGGCAGTTATTGACTTTTCAGATATGATAAATCAAAGAACTTCTACATTCTATTCCTTTAAGTAACAATCAGGCTAGAATCTCCATTCCAATATACTGTCCTAATAAAGGCCAGTTTCATTTAAAAATTTCTTGAATAGATTATGTACTTATAAACTTTGGAGCGAAACCGAACTTGAAACTTTATAACCAAATCACTTTGAACATAAAAAGGCTAGAAGTAGATCTCTGTTAAAATTGTACAGAATAAATATACATAAGTCCATCCTGTTTATCGACATATGACTTGTTATTTCTCAATGTTGTGAAAAATTCAACAGAAAAATGTTTTATATCCTCAAATCAACTTCTTAAAAACTGTTTATTTGTTAAGAAAAATTTATATTAAAACCGCATATGGCACGTAAAAAATGATTTAACCTAAGAGCTCTTACTTCTGCCTCTAGAACGTTTACTGATAAAATCATTTCTATAATGATTTTCGTGTATTTTAACAGCATATTTTCATGACCACTGGTAGAAAATGAATTTTTTTTATGACTTCAATCTCTCTAAACAAGTTAATACGTGTTTTAGTTTGGAAGTTATCAACATCTATCAATACCAGTAAATAGCGAATATGATGGTTTATCTTGATGTCCATTTACAAGTCTTTGTCAACAAGTTATAAATAATTAATGTAATGCACATGACTATTGACAGTAAATGTTTTCAAAGGTCGACTAGTAAATTTACAACCATCCCATTATTTACGGTGTACATTTGTTTTAATGATTGAAAGTTGAGAAAAAAAATTCTTTATGGATTCTACCAATAAGTATATTTCATGAATTTGTCAACAAATAAAATACGATAGAGTGGCAAGTACTACAATATTATTGCTAGTTCGGTGCAATACATCAACACAAATTCATGAACAAAGAAGAAGAAAATCAACACATTTAAATTTTGTAACAATGCTATCTATCCATAAACATACGTAGATTGCTCAACAAAACATTGTATAAATCAAATCGAACATTGTAAATCTTTAATTCTATTGGTTGGAAGAATATGCAGAAATATTATTATCTTCATCTTTAAAAATTTGTAAACCGTGCCAGAAACATATTCATTACGGTCTTGTAATTAGTTTCGCGTAACGTCTACTGTGTTCATTTTCTTTTTATTTTATTTTTATAAATGAGAAATAAAGTTTTCTGATTCAGTAAATTTTAAAAATTAAACCAACCAACAGTTGAAATTTCAAGTTGAAAATTTAAATCATTAATCACAGAAAGTAAGAAAGAAGAATTAGACGATAAACGTCAGCACATTATTCACTGACTAACATAATAAGGTAACCGAAAAGTATAAACTATACTGAATAAAACTTAATGTTATAACTTGAACACCAGAACTCTTCACTCACAAATCAGATACTAATGTTAAAAGGATATCAAATATTGGTCGGCTATGGTTAAGATACTTATTGAACAGATCTCTAGGAGTATAAACTAAACATGATGTTTGTTTTTATAAAAACCAATACAATATAGATTGATGAATGATAAGTCGACATATCTCAATACATAGTCCCGGATACAAATCCACAAATGAAGAAATTACTGAATAAATTAATGATGATGAATTATAACAGTTTTGATGGAAAAAAACTTCTAAAAATTAATTTATTGTCATTAAAGTTAATAACGACAGTGATAAGAAGTAATAGACAAGACACATTTTTATATAATCAACACTTGAAAAAATATAATACTTCGACTACAAAATAATGTTCAGCATATTTTATTCAAAAATGATATAGAAAATAAAGTAATTAGTACGCGAAATACACTTTTTTTGCAACGCTGATTGTATTAGTCATGGCTAAAAAATAACGAATCATTCAGAATGTAATATTTATGTCTCCATTTTTCCAGGGTAAATACATTCCATTGCAAATACCCTGTCTACATGAATCATACTATTCATCCAATTGAAGTTCTGCATTCAAAAGTATGAAATCGCCACTAATTCGAATATGTGAAAAAGGTTGAAGAGGATTGTGCTGACCAAAATTGTGCACAATTGATTCTTCAGTATTCAGAAGTACCTAACAATTAAATTATTAGTAGAGATGAAGAAAAATATAGTTATCAGTGTTAATTAACAAAAATTAAGTTAAGTTATTAAAATTAAAAATAAAAACAGAGTGTTGATTCATTTTGGATTAGAACATTTTTTCATTGTTTTAACTTCTGGAACAAGTAGAAATTTCTTCAAACAAAAAGTAAGACTAAGTGGCGATATTTAATTTTTTTTATCACAGCACATGCCAAATTACAGACAAGCCTTAAATATGTCTTCGGTCCACAGTGAAAAGATATGCACCATGTTGACAGAAAGTGATTTTTTCAGAAAAAATCTTAAATGTATCCTACACATTCAACAGATACAGTAATCACAGTTTTTGATTTTAGTTTGAGATAGATATGAAATTTATTCAGAACATCGGTAATATAAGATTATTATACTATTAGTAGGGGTTCATAATTTGCAGCATAAGTGATAACATCATGACCCAGTAAAGATGCATTTTTCCAAAATATGTTAAACCTATTCATAAGTCAAGTTACACGATTGAACGACACCTGCAGGTCGTAAACATGAAAATCGGTATAAAAAACTTGTGCATGTTTCTGTTTGAGCGATCTCATAGAGTAGGGGTAGGAAAACATCTACCTTGAAAAGCAAATAAGCTGAAATTGAATCAGCCAGTAATAAGAAATTGTAATTTCAGACATCTCATGTTACAGATATCAATTGATTAGATATGCATAAACTAGTCTTTAAAACTTAAGTAATGCTACTAGGATTTCAATTCTTAAATGCATTAATCTAGAAAGTAGTAAATTTCGGTTAAAGATTTACGAAAGTTTAGTTGTCATCGTGTTCTCGATTCGTTCTATACCAGTTTACAACACTTGTGTGAATAACTTTGTTTCATTCTTGACAAAGTAAGGAAACATATTTTTAAATTACTCATCCGATTAATCTAATTTGAAGCGATTAAGTAGCATAGTCTAATAGTAGAATGTGAATGAATAATAATGTCAAACAGTTTCCACAAAAAGATTGAATCATAGAAAAACACTTTCAATGTAAAATACACTAAAAATGGAAGTCCAAATCATATATGTGTGTCTTCGTTTTATGTGTTCTGTATAATCTTAAAAAGTTAAGATTCATTAATTCATTTTGTACATCAGTGGTTAAGTATTCAAGCACATTTATCAACAGACTACTGCGTCAAAGTAATCCCTACAATCGATCTCAAGGTCTGTAAGGCCATTGTATTTTTAATTATGCAATCTAAATCGAAACATCAAATGAACTTTAGCAAAAAAGGTTTAAATTATTTTATGATACACATTGAAGATTCGAAATTACAATCTTTATCTCAAGGATAATATTTGATGTTGGTAACAAGCACCAAAAAATGAATTGAAAGAAATTGAAGTAATAGAACCCTCTTTACCTTCAATGAACTATTGTGCCAAGCGAACTTCATTCGTCGTATCTGTTCAGGAATAAATGTTATTTCTTTTTCAGCATACTGAATATAATCATTTGGTTCTTTCGCAACCTCCTGTATCATTAGGTAATTTGTCTCAAAATTCAATAAGATTTGCATCGATAGGAATTCGGAGGTACTATCTGATTCATAAATATATTCAATGATAACTCTGTAAAAGGAATAACGATAAACTTTATATAATATGACATTAATCATTGCTAAATAAATTATTATTCTGTAGAAATTTCAGTTCCAAACAATGTTCAGTGATTTGTCGAACAGTTCAAAGTTGATAACTTTCTGACAATGGATGAACTAGTTATCAAAAGATTTTATAAACGCCTTAGTAATAGGCAGAGGAAACCTTGGTTTGTGGCTGCTGATTGCTTACATTAATCTGGCGTCAGATGTAAAGAACTCTGATTAAACAAAAGTTTATTCGAGATTACCGGCAAGCATAGTCACACGCATGATATTATGTCTGAATAAATATTTCAAAACTGTAAGGTTAAGTATTTTAATAGAATTAAAGAAGGGAGAATGCTGACACTTAAGATTTTCGTTCATTGTTTTCAAATGCTTTATGAAGTAGTTTTGTCACACTATTCACCCAATATGCCTACACTTGATTGAGTAAATGAATAAATTTACAAAGCCTAGATTTATGAATTAAAAGTCATAAAGTTGTATGCATTCATAGTTTCACAAATAAGTGTTCGTAATAAGTAAAATCACTAGATTAAAGATATCAACAGTTTGGGGAAACAAAGAAGACAGCTTATGAGATGTCTTTCTCTTTCCAAATGTTTTTATTGTATAGATAAATTATGTTGATTGGTAGATTGTGCAAACTTGAATGTGATATCCACCATAAAATAAAATAAATTCACTATTAATGACCTGCTTGTAAGTTTGAAGAAATCGTAGAGCTGTGATTAGTGAGCTGTAGTTACGTGAAAGTGTAAGTCATAATAGATGTCTTTAGCATTGCAACTGGAGTTTATGGTTTCAGAGTGAATGAATATTCTTTTATTATCTATCTGCTGCATCGTATTAAAAACTCGGTTGTAATAAATATCAATAATAAAGATCATATAATTTCTAACATCAAAAAAGATTACGCATCAATCGACAAGTTAGTGAAAACAATAAAATATGAAATTAAAATCGTCAAAAAATTAAGTGATTCTAGTTAATTCATTTTATTTTTGCATTCATACAATAATCAAAATGACAATGAATCAATTCAGATTATTATTTGAAGTTATTTGTATGCACTTAAAGTAGAATGATAAATTTAGTTTTTTCATAATGTATCACTTGTTTAATGACGGTTATATATATTCCAGTGCACAAGTATTGGCATCAATACCAATACTTTACCAAGCGTGTATAAATAGATGCACATGTAAGCAATTAAACCCAATCTACTTTCATTATACGAAAAAAACTGTAAATTGACGCAAAACTATGCTCATATTCTAAAAAAAATTATTCCATGTGGCAGAAACAAATGAAAAGAAGATAACAATATTTGGGGATAGTGTGACAGACGAAATAATCACTGTATTCTGTAGATTTATTGATTTCATAATGAATGAGATCAAAGTAAAATTATTTTATTCCCCAGTTGGAATTATTAAGCATCAAATGAACACATTTGAAACTTCAAATGAATAGTGGTGTTAGAGCTAGACATTTTGTGAGCAGTAAATAGTATGCCCAACGTTACCATGGTAATTCAAATATATATATATATATATATGTTTAAAAACGAAACATAATTTTTTATTACGCAGCTTTCTTTACTAAAAGTTCTTTAATTCAGTAATGTTTTAAATCCATGATAGTTGAGAGAGGAGAGAGCATCACTGATAATTTTCTGACAAGGTTGTAAACTTAGGAAAATTCTCAGTTCAATACATTCAAATGAGATAAACTCGATAAAGTTAACCATTTAAAACAGTTAGTTGGAAGACAATTTTTTGAAGACAATTATTTATCGCCGTAAACTTGAAAGTAAGAGAAATTACGAGGTACGTTAAATTAACACCTATTGAAGAACGATCTTCTTATCAGAGCAATTCTCATCAAACCTACTGATATTTATGCATAAAATTGAATTAATCAAAAGAATTTCAAAGTCGAATTCAACGAAATATACTGAATAAATAAGAAGTAAAACTTAATATTAGTATAGTAACAGATTTCACACTAGCGATCAGAATAATAGCTGCTTTATTAAATATTTCAATAAACAAAGGTCAAACTACTTCTGGAGATATTCAATCTCAAATTACAATTTATGATAATTAGATCAATATCGATTATGTTGAAATTCTGTTACAATACTTTGTTCAATTTGAACATTGGTCACGGAAATTCGATACAATTTACCGATATTTATTTTCATGATAAACAGTCAGTTTAAATGTTCTAATAATTTTCTACTAATATATTATCGACAAGCTTAATGTTTTTTTAAATTTAGCTCCATCTGTAAATCCGGTGTTCTACCATAGAGTTAGTGGGGCAGGTACAATAAGAGAATGGAAGTAGTTTCGTCTACAGTATTAAAGTTGAAGTCACCACAGAGCATGGAAGTACCAAATAAACTTATTAAAACACTAAAATGGTTAGCAACAGCATGTGTGAATAGCTAAATAAAGTATGTAATTACTTATGCAAGAGATACAAGGGGGGGGGGTGAAGAGACGAATAAAAAGTATACAAATCAATAAAGTTATGCATGAGCTTTTCTCTACTCAGAAAAAGAACACTTATATTACAAAACTTTTTGACACCTAAACTAGGTTTGTTAGCTTAAATTCTCATACCGTAAGTAATAAGGCCAAATAATGTTGACAAACAAGATGAACTGTTTCGAATCCATTGAATCTCTCCCCTATACAACCACTATCGACCGAAAGTGATGGAACAAATCTAAATATGCACATTTTAATTGCCATTTTCAAACTCGCCAGTCTGACTGCGAATATATTCTTTTGTTAAGCAATAGTCATTAATCGACTAAAACAATGTCTGAGGACGATCTGATTGGACAGAATTATGTTCGTTCACGTGTGCTATTCTCATTTACACGATGAGAATTATTAATTTTACGAAAACAACATAAGTGGTAGTGTCACTCAATTATGTGTAGCTCAGTAGCTTTGTCTTATCAATGTATTAACATTTTTGAAGAGCGCTTTAAAAAAATACATAAATCAATCTATGCAATGATAATATTGGTTTTATTTTTCTTAGTAATTAAAAATTTTTTACAAAGCCATCATTGTACTTTTATTATTTGTTGAATGAAATTAAAATATAAAGAATGTCTTTTACAGATAGATTTCAAAAAAGATTCATTCAAATTTCATTTGGCTTTTAAAAATGTCACTCAGAAATTAAGCTTCTTTCATGTTATATGATATTAATTTTATTTTTTTTAAGAATAACAAGACATAGAAAATTCCAATCATTAAAAATTCTAAAGTGACAGATATCTACTAACGAAATACCGAAAGTGTTTAAACATTAAAATAGTAGATTAATCAATCATCATAATATATCGTCTGCTAGCCAACATAACCATTGTTTCAATAATTCAGTTGAAGTATAAAAATTGTTTACAGTGATTAAAACCCAGCTTATCCTGTTCTCATTTTTCTCTTGTCTTCCGATACTATGCTAAGTTATTGATATAGCTTTAAGGATTGTCAATGTTATCAGCTTACATACAGACATGGATTGTTAAGAATTGTTTTACAATTAAAAACTAATAAAACTATGATTATATTCAGTTTAAAATATTAAAAAGACTTACTTTTTAGTATCGGCAGTTAGTTTTGTTAGAAGATTAAGTGTGTTCGCTTGACTGGATTCACATTTCATACGAAGAATAAGTGGTAAACACTAAACGGGAATAAACAAAGAAAGAAAATCACTTTGAAATAGTTTTAATTATCCCATTGTTGATGTTTTTACAGAAATTCGATCAATCTTGGTTGGTATTTGGGCGTTTTATGCAGATTGCTTCTATATACTCGTAATCACACAAGTTTATATAGAATAGATAGAATGTGGCCAGTATGCACCTTTCAGCTAAACGTGTCTACATTTCATAGTCAATGTTCATTCCGGAACTCAGTGCACAAGTGAGTAGCTATCTGGTACTAGGTTCGTGTCCGAAGTGAACATCAACTCTGAGACATAAATACATCCAGCTGGCTAGTTCCGAGATGGATGACCAGCACGTCCTAGATTCAAATGCTAACCGCATTCTATTTATTCTATATGGATAAACAAATATCAGGAAAATGAGTCTTTATAAAAATATCAACTTAAATGAACCTAAAATGCAGTAGAGTTTGGCTTGTGGGAGGTGAATCATAACTGTGTTCCATTTTTTGTTCATAATAATGTTTATTTATAGCGGAAATTAAAGTACACCTTTAGTTTTTATAAGCTCACCAAAATGCTAGATCCAACTCAGATCTAAAACGTTTTATAACCGTGTCAAGACATTTGTAATTACAGTCACTTGACGTGTTAGTGACGGATAATAACATAACCTATAAACGCGCTTTAATTAAGGTTAACGTATCCACGTTAAATAGATCAGCTACCATTAAGTCTACGTACATATACCGGGTTCGTGACACAAACAAACAAAACTATGATCATTGAACTGGTATTATTATCATTTGAACATTTTTAAAAACACTGAACTTAAACAATCAAATTAAAATCATTTGGATTACATAAATATGTATTGTAAATTTTTTAAAAATTTCACTGTATAATTAAGTTCAGATATATTTTCTTTATATATTAAAAGATTTGACTATTCGACATGCATGACATTTATCGCTAATTTTCAAATTATACAACATATGAATAGTGAAAATTTACTCAAATTTAACCAAGAATAAGCTTCTTCTTTTTAATTAGAAACTTTGAAAGGTATATAGTGCACTGTTCTTTCTTAAATAGTAATAAATATGGAAAGTATACCATTTAAGTAAATACTAATATTTGGTTGGATACACTAATCCAAGTTAATTTATGCATTCAGATTTAATGGTGAACAGTGAATTCGAAAAGTTTATTAACTCAGTACACATGAAATTAAAAACACATAATAGTTTTTATGTAAATTGGCTAACAATGACCTTGGAAAAAGTAGTAGAGCCATTTCCAGGGGCATTAGTGTTGATGAAATTAAAAAAATAAACTATGTAAATATTTACCTTAAAGATTTAGTGATAAAGTGGTCTGTTCTTTAACGATCTTTTTTATCTTTATCCGAATAAACTATAAGCAGGTTCGTTTAACAAATATTAAATTATGATCAAATACCATCATTACAGTCAAATCATTTCACTAAAACCGAATCGTACAACGCCATGTTTGAAGTTTCGCACTGATTTGATGTTGGTGGGTTACCCTATTCTCAGCATACAGTACTGAATCTGAGGTACCGAAACTACTGATTCAGTAGTGGTACAACAGTGCCCTTCCAAAACGTTGATCTTTATATTTCCTAAACGTTGATTTGTCTTTATTGATCAGTTAGAAGGTATCTTGTTTTATTTTAAATTAAAATTATATTTTTGTCTAGTCCAATGTCATTTTTGAAATAATAGAAAAGTATTATCATATGATTTATCTATTGTTTTACGAGACACTTTAAATTCATTCTAAACGGACGCATTACTTCCAGACAATGAATCCGAGCTCTGACCAAACTCTACCGTTTTCCTAATCCCTATTAAACAGTATTCGACTATGTATAAGGACATGATAATATTGTTAGTTTAATAAAGAACATTATAAGCAAGGATGGATAGTGGCTGGCAGCGGAATCCAAGACGCCCATTTCGTACAGTTCAGAATTAGTCAGCTGGATGTACCTGTGTCTCACAGTTGACGTTCACTCAGAACAAAAACCCAGTACTGTCCACTTCAAACCCCATCACATTATACATTTAGCTAGTGATTCCTGATAGTCACTCGCTTGTGCGATGGGTTGAAGGTTAATTCAATTTTACTGCTTGTTTAAATTTTCTCATTGATTCTTAAGATTGCAATTGATCAGTCTGTTTGGTATATATGCATCCTGCGAGAAATTCTCGATATTGCCTTTATGTTACAAACACCATTAGCGTGGGTGAATGGGACGTAACACGAGTCCTGGACTCCACCACTAGTCACTACCTGTCTCCTAATAATGCTTGTAACCAAAGGCAATATCGAGACAATGCGAACTGGATACATATAAGCCAGAGAGTTTGGTCAATCGCAGTCCTAAGCATTAATGTGAAAATCCAAATGACGAATAATTTTCGCGCGATCAGATTAAATCAAAATCCAATTTAAAGTTTCAAATAAACATGTTCCCTCAATTTCTATCCATTTGATAACTAAATATTAGAAAAAGTACAATGTTTCAGACGAATCAGATTTTCGTTGACTGATGAAAGATTTAACAACTAGCAATTACTTAAAATGAAAAAAAGATTGGACAGAGTTGTTGTCTTTAGATACTTAGTGCTCAAATAGTTTTCTTGTTCTCATTAATTTAGCTGTAACTGTATTGTCTCTGACAGTGGTGTGTTAACTTTTAAGAGTGACTTCTTGACCCCGGCTCAATCGTTTATTTATTTTGGTACTAGATAAGATAATATTGATAATATCGATTTAATCAAATGACTATGATAGGACTGTAAAATTGTTTTGATAGATATATCAATAAATTATCTTAAGGCTGTATTGTGACAATAAATGTATGGATGAGATAGCACAAAAACCCACAAATGTAATTAAAAAAGTATAAATATTGAAATAAGATATCTGTGGAAACTACTCAATTCAAAGTTAATTTTTATCATATATAGGTGAAAGTTAAGTGTACTTGAAAAGAGGCTTAGCTTTAGCTTGGGACTGCCCACTGGTACGAGCACACTATCCTACATTATTGTTCGAAACCAGTACAACCGTTTCTCGAAAACAGTAAGGTATTGTTACCCACCACGTTTCGAATTAATGACTTAAATTTTCAAAGCTAGTCACGACTATCCTTAAGAGTAAATATCAGAATCATTCACGGAATAAAGCTATGCATAACTTTCAAATAAAAATGTTCACAAACAGGCTCTTTTCCCTGAATTCGGTTAATAATGTAAATAAAAATGGAGAAGATACAGAATTTTGTGTCTAGCGATAAGAAGATGAATCCAATATCATTCTCGAAAATTTAAACAAAACTATATCAACTGCAAAAAATGAAGTCATTGATGCTAATGTTGAAATCAAAAGAATGTATCAGGCATGTTTCCATTTCAGTTCGCAAATCAGAACATCATGAAGCCACTCTATAAAAACTGCCATCAACTTGTTACTTAAAAAGGAGGTATACTCAAGGATTGGTAATTACTAAAAATGACGGTTTCGTTTCTTTAGTTTTCATCTACTTCCTATTTAGAAGTTAAATTGTCAACTATATCTTTTATATCAATCTTAAAAATGGCAAACGCTGAGCTACAAAATACTGACTATTCTATGATTATCTTTTAAATGTAAATTTTAATCAACTCATTTAACTGATTTTTGGTTATTTGGTCATTTGCCTTACTACATTGAATGCACACAGAGTTTCCCTCAAATGTTAAAATCTTGAGTATTCCACAGGTTCGAATAATCAACCACTACCTAGTAATGCTATGAAGAGATATGAATAGTTAATGGACCATATACAATCTATGAACAACAACTGTGAATCGTAACACGATCAATTAAAATAAAAAATTCCCCACAGCTAACATTCTTTGTGTTAAGGCAAATAGCTACGTTTTATGATCAATTTTTTACGAAACTTCAAAAAAACTGAAAATGAAGTGCTCATATACCATTTACGTGGGCGGCATACTTATATTCGCACCAAAGCAATAAGACTATGAATTGATTTTGGTTCAAGTAGCTTGTTGAATGTAAGAACTTAAGGCAATTGTAAAAATTACCAATGCAGTCATAATTAACGCAATTCCATTTTGGATGATGAATGCTTAAACATGTTTAGAATTTAATATTGTGATTTTTAAGAATTACTAAATAATTCACTTCTTTTTTTTTAAAGTAAACTATGAAACACAAACAGTTTAACCAGTTAGTCAATAACATTCATAATATCTAGACATCATATATCGGTTAGCAAAAAGAGTATGTTACTCATTTTCGTTTAATTATTTCTTCCGACTTTGTTCGATCAACAAACATACAAACACAGAAATTTATTGAAATTACTTTCTAAATTACATTACTGGCTAGTTGTCAAAATGTTACAGAATCATTTATAATAACCTGTGGTTTAATGGGTTCGAATATAAAGCAATGAAGCGTTGGGAACCTATTCAGAGAGTTCGACCTTGTCACAAACTCAGAAGTCTTATACAACGTCACAGAGAATATTCAAATATAATACTGTGACTTTGTTGGTGAGAGAGCCATGTTAAATACAACTATAAACATAGACATGAATTAAAAATTCTATTGCAACATACATTAACATATAAGCGTCAACTGTTAGACAGATATCCAATGAAAGGTGGTTACACGATATCCTGAACTGAACAATGTTAGACATACGCAGGACTGGATGTCGGCTGAGTGGTTTAAATCTTATGTTTAGACGCAAGACCAAAAAGCTAGGCTTAACTACCGGATATGGGATGAGAGGTCTGCACTATTGAGGAATCTTACACCTTGACGAAACAGCCGTCGAATGCCACTGTGTTTTCACTAGCGGTTTAGCTAAGATCAATTCGGAATAAATATCTACTATACGTATAATATAAGGGTTTGATATAACTTGTCGTTGACATTCAGGGCAAAATTCCAGTCTCTCTTTCTTATGATATGTACATCTTAACCTTTTAATGACAGTTTACGAATAATTTGATTGTGGATAGCCTGCGAATTGAAAATGCCTGTTCCGGCATTTATGGGATTCGTCAGGTGAACGCATGTGACTCCTGGTGTTAATATTTACTCTACTTGATTTAACAGTACCAATTGAACAAAACAAATTAACATACACCACTTCAAACAAAATTAACAGCACCTATTTTTCTTTAAAAATACATATTTAGTATGGTCATTTATATTTTGGCGTCATAATATGCAGTTTATGTCTGACCAAATCGTTTACCGATTTCTGAATGCATAAATAATAGCACTTTTTAGTAGTAAGAATTTGAAACAAAGCTATCTTACTCATAATGTTTATATTGCAGTCTTAATGTTACAGTATTTCAGAAATATAATGATTTCTTATTGTTTAAAATATATATTCCATCAGTGTTAACTATTACAAGTTCGTTCATACTGATGCCTAATTATGAAAAGATTAGTTTTATAAATATTGAAATAAAGTTAATGTTTTATTGACTTATCTAGATAATAAGGAAAAAGTTTAGTAAACTCAGATGCACAATAACATTATTTATAAATTTGGTATGCAACTAAGAATGTTTTTTTTAATAACGTGAAATATTTGAATCTTGTGAGATTTGTTGTGCATTGTTTCAAATATGTACACTATAGGTTGTTCTTTGAACTGTGTAGCTACAATATAGACTGATTTAACTAACAAACAAATAACCAAAAGTTATTTATATAAAATAGTTGCCAAATGGTTAAAGTTATATGTGTAGGTGGAAATGAAGAAATGCTGCATGATATAAAAATATGAAGTATAGAGAGTTTAGTGTTCATTTTGTTATAATTTAACAAAACAGAATTCTAGTTTTTTTAGAAACTTATCTAAACTTATTCAAACGTTAATTAACTTCCGAATATTGACTGAGTAACTAAGGTGACACGTTGTACAGCACATTAGAGTTAATTAAAAACTTACCAAATTTCTTGGCATAAGAAGTTTATCTAATTTGGCATTGCTCGAATCTTCAAGTTTAAATGAAGTCAATTGATAACTAGTGTGTTTCGGAAATTGATTTTTCAAAAGTAATGTAAACAGATCATTAGATGTAATCTAAACAGAAAACCAAAAAAAAAAAATAAGAACAAAGACCTACAAATAACTCACATTCATGCATTCTTTTAATAAAATAAAATGTGATTTGGAACAGATAATACTTTTTGTTTTGATCTGGCGAAATTTTTAATTCAATGCATACATCACAAGAAATGCGTAGTGTAAATGATAGTGTTTCTATAAATTCACTATCAATTATTTCATAGTAAATTACCAATTGATAAACTAAATATGAAGACTGAGTCTATTATTATCTACAAAACTGAAAAAATTATCCGATTGTATAATTATGTGTACATAATTACATTTTTCTCTAGGTCAGTTAATGCGGTCTTACAGAATGATTTCTAATGCATATCAAATTAGTATTAGTCATTTATACTTTCTGTTTGATCAGCTACTTCATTCTAGCAATAACTGAATGAATTTAACTAGTGAATTAAGTTAATGACTTTGCTATCTACCAAAAAACTAGAAACGTTTCTACGCTTTCTTTCATGTGATCTGATTTTGTTAAAACGCATTTATAGGTGAAAACGTATTTATGCTACTAGATTATCTGAAAACTGTGATTAATTAGCTTGCCTACATGCTCCTTGTATATTTGTAACAAAACCTTATTAATAGTATTGTAGTTGATATTTCTATTTAAAAAAATGTGTTCCATAAAAAATAATTACGAATTCATAAATTAAATGAACTCACTAAACACACTGAAATGCCATTATTTTTATGTCACAATTACATCAGTTTTGTAGTCAACTTACCCATAGTCTAAAGAAAGTCACATAATTTTCAGTCATTTCTGAACACACAAAAACTTGCCAGTAAAGTATAGTCGTCACAGATATATCTAGAGCAGCGGACCACTCACATGATATGGACAATAGAGCTCCCTACTAAAGACATCTTGGCAGAGATAATCGCTTACATATTTCATCACCTTTAAATCACTTACTTCAGTGTTCGATCTACGATAACTACCGATGGTGATTCGCAGTTCTATATGTATCTAATCTATGGGTTCAGTTGACTCCTAAGAGAATAACATATCACTATAACAGTCCATCATCCAGCACTGAATAGTGTCGTGAAAAGATCCGATTGTTAATTAAAAAGCTCCTGGATGTGACAAGCTGATACGACGAAATGCAATGATGTAAATCAACTTGTTCCTTTTGGAATCGGATTTAGTATTAAAGAAGACATTTAGTTCAGCAACTGAATTAGTAAACGATATAACTATTATTTAACCCAGACAACTAAGATAGTAACTATATTTATATGTCTATGGTCATATTAGCTTCACGTGTAAATATGTTTGTCCTTTTTGACTATCATTACTCACTACATACACTGTTCTCTCTATTAACTGTCATCAAATCATCATTTCCTTAATAAGTCTGTTCATGCCTATTTATAGTCGGTTTTTTCAATATTCCACAAGTATATATCACATCTCAATATTTGATTACAAATGTCAACCTCTTTGGTGATAATACTTCTCTTACATAAACTCAAGGATTTATCGTGAACTTATTCAAACACACAGACACTCATCACTTGCAAATAACCTTTTCTCATAATCTTCCTAATTGTTTTATGTTGTTTAACAGCAATTTAGCTTCATTTTTATATACATTTTACAAGGGTGTCCTTGTAAATTCATATAATTTTTATTTCATCAAACAATACTATATGGTAATGTCACAGAAATTGTATTATACATAATTATAATTTATCTGAATAATATACTGTAATTCTACACAGAGAATGATATTGTTTCAGTCTCTCAGTGTAAATGAACCAGGTGCATTACAGACCAGTCTTCAATGAATAATTAGGTATTATTTGAAAATCAAACAGCAAATTATAAGAAGAGGTCATTTTGATAGTGATTGAGTAAAGGTAAACATCACTTATGAGTTAGTCTGGCAAAATTTCAAACATTATGAAGAATATGATCAAATAGAAACTCACAGCGGTATAGAAACTTTGAGATATGAATTTCAAAGTGAAATTTGTTTGTTGCTTATCATCAGTGCAGACTTCATTATCTTTTAGTTTTGAATATTTTAAATCATTCGTTGAGCGGCATAGAATTTTGGAATTAATGCATTGACTGTTTATAATATCTAGGCCACCATCAGACCATAGTTGAAGATCAAGTGTTTCAAAAGCATCTTTACAAGTGTCCTTGAACTCAAGTCGTATTAAACAAGATTGGAGTACAGATGAATCGTAATTGAAATGACCAACAACTAGTGCACTTCGCCCAGGTGTAAGTGGATATGGTAAATCCATAGCGACATCACATTTTATTGACTTTAATCAAACAATAAATTAACAAAGCATTGTTAGCTCACGATTATAATCATAAAGGTAGAACAATAAACATTTTTTATCATAAACCACAGCTAAAAGATTTCAAAAACATTTTATATTTCACTTTGCAGTTAGTAACATTGCTTTGTTACAATGATAAGCGTTCACCGTGAACTGTCTCTATATCAATTTCATTTACATATCGATGATTATTTTATGAAAATGAATTAGACTGACATACGTCGTATGCATAGGAAACATTGACTCATTATCGTTTTGATGCAAATATGAGCAATAGTATAAATCCACAAATAATTAAAACATTTATAGACAGAATAATATGTTTCTATCTGATTATACAAACATTATTCTATTGGAAAGCTTTTCTGCAAGATTTATAACTGAAAACTAATATCCTTCTTACTTCATGTCAGTGCCAATTGTTCAGCATAGAACGAAACTGTTTATTAAACAATAAAGTTACATATAAGATAACTGGGTGATATCGTGGTCCAACATACAATTTGTGATAAAAGATAAATAATAAATCAGATTTTTAGTTAAAATCGTCCGACAAGTTTTTTTCTTCATATTTTATATGTTGGCCTTCTTTTTCAACATCGATTTCATTCATTTAATGAATGTTGTTTGGAATGGGTCAGGTTTTTACTAATCCATACATGACTGTGCCACAGTCATTTCAAACAAAAATCAATAAATGAATGAATGTAACTGAAGTTCAAAATAGAAGACCAACATAAAAATATTTCAAAAAGAAAAATTTAAAAGCAGAAAATTATCTGGATTAATAATTAAGACCTGCAACGTAGATTAAAATAGTGGTATTTTATTTAGAGACTATTTTATGTATAAATATACACTTCAAATAATGATATTAAAACTGTTTTAACAACCAATTTTTTTTAAATAAATTTAAAATTATTTTTTACTGAACTGTTCTCTTAACTGTATCCAATTATTTTAAATGTTCATAATGATTTACGAAAAATGCTATGATTGATTGATTGAATTAGTTTATAAATTTGATAATGATTTTTTCAATAACTATTAATATTTTGACGAGAATATATTCACCTTTATATTTTGACAAACTAACCTGAATAAAATCTTTTAATATATAATTTCGAATTGATGATTTTCGAATCATAGGAGCTGCGGCGTAAACATTTGCTGTATAACTTGGGTATATATTGCCATCTACACGAATTGGATTATATGCTATAAGAAAATAAGATGACATTGCTCAAGATTAATGAAGTTTCAGTTCATTTATTGTGAAGATTATCAATATTGTACAGTTGGTAAATATCAGTCAGTTACAAATTAATTATCATTGTTATTTGATATTTTGCAGCAAATGGAATACGTAATTTTTCAGTAATATGTAATAAACACAATACTTTGAAGAGGATTTTCACTGTATCTAACTATGAACAACATATTCTATAACTAGGTTATTTGAAGTAATGAACATGATGGGTGCTGTGTCCCACGTAACTCTTAAGAAAAGCCGTATTTATATTTTATGTCTCAGAAACCTTGACACACAGCTTAGTCTCAAGATAACGATAAAGTTAAAATGGTTAAAAACCTAAATACACAAGTTTTTTTTAAATATATATTAAACATACACTATAAGACTACTTTTGTACTAAAGTATAACAATAGTGGGTTCATAAACTTTTTTCCTGGAAAACAGAAGTCGGTAAGCAAAGAGATAGGTAGTTTGTTTTCTTATATCTACAATTTCTGAAACAGTAGCATGAAAATTCACACAAAAGAATCAAATAAACAAACCGCATAATCGGAAACAATGATTAATTTTTGAGATCATTGAGTTTCTATTGCTTAATTGAAACTACAACTTCTCTGACGAATCGAAAGTTGAACAAAAATATTTTCTACTGAATATTGATTATTTTATTAATGTACAAAAAAATATGCGCATTAACTTATATTTTTCATCTTGTAAATTTTCAATATTAAAAGTTTCAACTGTACAGTAGATTGGCTCTGCCTAGCTAAAAAGGTTTGATCCCATCCTCAAAAAATGCTCTAATGGTCTTTAGGTACATGTAAATTTATTTGAAACGTTCAAAATGATAAAAAAGCACTTATTCTATGTATCAGTTGTAGTAACGAAATAGTATGAATACTCCTGTTTCTCAAACTCAGCTGACTTGTACATCTATCAAGAATGTAAATAAGTTTTTATTATTTAAATATCTCGCAAACTTTATTGTAACCACAAAGAGAAAAAGTTTCCTTACGTGAATTAGAGGTATTCACCCAAGAAGAGACTTCCTCCTTTTTAAAACCTGGACGTTTTTTATATCTTGGTGTCAATTTTCTATCAGTTGGTTTGAGTGACGAGATACTGCTGCTTACTGATTCTTCACTGCCATTTCTACTTAATCCCATATTACGCCTAGCTTCACGTTCCAATTTCGTTGACCGTTTAGAACGATAATTTCTCAGGGAACGTTTACGATCAAAATAATATTGACTTTTACCTACTTCTAAGTAACACTCATTGTCAGTGTATACTTCACTACCTCCACTCTCCGTTTCTTCACCGGTTGAAACACGTTCAGTTAAAGAAAGAGATTTAAGTGAATATTTCACTTTTTCTTTTAGTTCGTATGTTATTCCTCCTATTTCATTCTTATTAACACCAGTTAGGGTATAATCTCCAAAAGGTAGACGACCTGCTAAATTGTTTTTATGTATATCCGCGGCTATCTCTGATGCACTCCCATTCGGCTTGAAAGCCTTTTTTGCTGCTAAATCCACTGTAGAGTTTGGAATGAAGCGTATATCATGACCCTGAGTAAGTGTTGTTTCACCATGGCTAGGACTTTTGCTTCTTGAGTGTATTACTGCCGCAATTTCCGGAGCCGTACCTTTCAATTTTAAATTTGCTATATCAGACAGAGGTTCACTAGCAAGTCTGGATGACCTCGGCGATCGGTCAACTGGTGTGAATGATCTGAGATGTGAATCTGAACCTTGCGTTATAGTTGTGTCTCCCAGATTTGAATTAGGTTGTTTTGAGTGAATTAAAGCTGCCAATTCTGGAGCTGGTCCTTTAAGTTTACCTTGTGAATGCAAATCACTAAGAGATGGTATTTCAATGGATGCTCTTGAATCACTCAACGACTTATGTTGAAAGTGATCATGATGACTACCAATATTTTCATATCCATCGTAATGTTTTTTTTCAAAAGTTGTAAAATGAATATCTTCAGACAAAGTCTTACGGCCAGTTAGATTAACCGTATCAAATTCAGCTGATGGGTTGGATTTAAGAAGATAAGCTGCAATTTCAGGTGCCGGTTTTTTAGACATTTCTTTTGGTAGTCGCTCACTAACAGATAAATTCACTGCTGGATACATGGTGTGTCCAGTAAAGGCAGGATCTGATCTATTTAGACTAGTTGAAGATCTTACTGAAGGCGTTTGATCTGAAATTGTAAAAACATGAGAAAGCCGGCTGAGAATACTGAAGTATAACGAATAACAATTTCAGAACAAGATTTCATTCACCATCATTTTTTATTTTCCAATAAGTTGACTCAGATAATTTACTTCTTTACAAATTTAATAGAGAATCAAAATTAAGAAATTTAGGGAAATAAGTCTATAGCATTCTTACCAAATCTATTATTCGTCCTCCAGTGGTTGGTTAGGTCTAAAGTACTTATACAAACTGGTGTAAAATATAGTTTGATTTCTACAAAAAGGACTAGTCCTCATTAAACATATGCTTGATGTGAAAGTGATCCTCATTGTCTAGTTAACTATTTGTAGCTAAAAGTTGTTAATTCAAGATTAAATAAGGGTTTATTTATCAGCAGATTGTTTTTTTCGTACTTATCCTATCATACCAAAACTCTGAACAAATATAAAGGTATAAATGAAAAGGTTTACTTTATTTTTCTTAAATAGCAAAATTGAATGACCGACCAATTTACGTTATTCCACTTTTTGTTACAGTAAGCTGTATTAGAATAATACCTCATAGTTTATTGTTAAGTAACTTCTAATCGATTTATAACGAAAAGAATCTCCAAGTATGTAGTCGTCACAGAAACCGTAATATTATTTCTAATTCATCCCTTTTCAATATCACTTAAAGACAATCTATAGAAAATATTTTGTTTACTAGATCGTTGATTTAAAGTTTGATTTTCATGATGAAATTATGTTAGTGCATTTAATGACTCCGAAACATGGCGTGGTTTGGAACTCCTGCTCCATATTACCTTAAAAAAGATTGAATCCAAGACCTAAAAGTCTCATGATCATTACGTTATACTTTTACCGTCACATCCTAGTGATCTACATTTTCAAATGAAATCAATATTTGTGTCGTGATTTTTATACTGTCCATCTCCTGATATGGTTAAAACATATCGGTCAATAAATCAAACAACAGCAACGTAAAACTTCGTAAGTACGTACGTACATCAATTCAAGTTGCCAAATCACATCAGCACAGAGATGTTATTATCAATTCAAATCCAATAGTAGTAAAGGTAGTGAAAGTATTAGCAGTAATCGGAGAGATTAGGGTTCGAAGATATTAGTCAAGAAGTAGAATCTGATGAAATAAACTTGAATAGAAAAATATAAAAATGAGGAATTCAGAAGCTTAGGACATAAGAGAACAGAAAAAATAAATGCGCAGGCGCCATGTAATTCAGGTTCTCTAACCATCGATTACTATCATCTCACGGGCCCCAAACAGTTAGTTGACACCTAGCAGCATGCCTCAGTTCACTTGTCAGTGACTTTATGGATTTGTGCCATATTTTGGTTTGGCCGCCCCTAGCTTTCTTCCAATCTACTCCTACACCACAAAACATAGCTCAAAGAGGCATTCGGTGGTTTGGCAAGCGCAACAAATGTCCCAACCACCTCAAATGATGAAGTTTCACTACTTCATCTATTGATTTGGCATCCCAACCTAGAACTCGTTTCCTAACAACAGCATTGCCTACTCGGTTGTCCCAGGATACACGAGCAATGCTTCGGAGACACCGATGATCGAAGACTAGTAACCTACGAAAGTCCTCTACTCTGACTGGCCATGTTTCACAGCTGTAATGTAGGACGGAGTGAACTGCTGCGC
The DNA here is from genome assembly GCA_944470395.2 of Schistosoma turkestanicum. Lineage (NCBI taxonomy): Eukaryota > Metazoa > Platyhelminthes > Trematoda > Strigeidida > Schistosomatidae > Schistosoma > Schistosoma turkestanicum. The sequence continues at coordinate 41,453,404 of OX103971.1, forward strand.
AGTACACTCATCCTTTAGTCAACAAACGGATATCTCGCCTGCGCTATCACTATTTCCGGTGAAGTCGCAAGCCAATCCTGAAGCAACATTTTGCATTTCGACGGGGAAAACCGCATCCCGAACATGTTTGAATTGTTGCTTAAGGTAGTCAGAAGACTCTTCATTTTGTCAGCGTCTCTTCCTTAGACGCCTAATTAGAGCTCGTGAAGAGCAGACTCGAGAAAACCAGGCTGCTTTCAGACCTGGACGTGGTTGTATAGACCACGTTTTCACACTACGACAGGTCCTGGAACACAGACACACATATAGGTGTCCTACAATAGTTGTCTTCCTGGACCTTAACGCGGCATTTGACTCAGTGGATCGTGAGGTTCTGTGGCAGAGTCATTCATTGGAAGGTGTACCAAAGAACTAAATTAACCTCATACAAGCTCTCTGCTCTAAAACTACTGGTCGAGTGAGAGCTTATGGGGAACTGTCATTGGAATTCTTCACTTAAAGTGGTGTCCGTCAGGGATGTCGACTTTCCCCATTTCTGAGTTTTGCCAACCTGCGTCACCTATAGCGCAGGCGAGATATCCGTTTGTTGACTAAAGGATGAGTGTACTGCGCAGCAGTTCACTCCGTCCTACATTACAGCTGTGAAACATGGCCAGTCAGAGTAGAGGACTTTCGTAGGTTACTAGTCTTCGATCATCGGTGTCTCCGAAGCATTGCTCGTGTATCCTGGGACAACCGAGTAGGCAATGCTGTTGTTAGGAAACGAGTTCTAGGTTGGGATGCCAAATCAATAGATGAAGTAGTGAAACTTCATCATTTGAGGTGGTTGGGACATTTGTTGCGCTTGCCAAACCACCGAATGCCTCTTTGAGCTATGTTTTGTGGTGTAGGAGTAGATTGGAAGAAAGCTAGGGGCGGCCAAACCAAAATATGGCACAAATCCATAAAGTCACTGACAAGTGAACTGAGGCATGCTGCTAGGTGTCAACTAACTGTTTGGGGCCCGTGAGATGATAGTAATCGCCATATTACTCTTGGATTTGAAGTGACAGTTGCGTCTCTGTTCTGGTGTGGTATGGCAACCTGAACTGATTTACTTACGCACGAGCTTCTGTGTTTTATCTGTCTGTCTTTCTGGCATATCCTAAGTCAGCGAGCAATTTTCCTGGGAGAAGGTCTACTCCTGGAAACCTATCGGTCACAGCATCTTATCAGAACTTTCATAATCCACCTGGGAGCCAAACATTCTGAAACATAATATTATTCCTGTGATCATCATCATCGGATCGGTGAGTTTAAGAAATTATGATAATTTAGTCAAAAGGCATATAATTCCGACATTTTACATGTAAATCATTTTTATGTCCTGGATTAAGCTGAGTTGCGAGGGCCAAGAGTAATAGTTCAGCACCGTATTTGTATAATAATTCACTATATGCTTTGTACATTTGCATCAAGGTGCAGATAGAATTTTAGGTTCACTGCTGAATTAATCAGCACTATTTGGTAATTAACAGTAACACCTGAAAATTAATTGGTTAGAAATTACTATCAATAATATCTACGTTTTACAAATAGCGATGTTTGTAATACTAAGCGGGAAGTGTATAACAGCTACGGTGTTTATCAATATGAAGAGATTGAATTTTTATAACATATAAAGCTACTGAAATTTAAGTCACAGAGAATGAGTAGTGTTATGGCGAATGAGATTGACGAAACCGTATAAGATATGCAGTATTTCATGGTAAAATATCAAATTAAAACTGTTGATTTCAATTAAACTGTTGTTTGCATGTTTCGTTTTTCTACTTTCCAGGACTTTCATTTACCAAGAAAACTCATAAAACAAAACTGAGGTTCGACAGAAAACAAACAATATATGATGAGTTTTCGCGTAACAAACACGGGTAATTTTTATTGAAAAACATTTGAAAAATGAATTTATCTTATATTAACTGCTGTACAGCACTGCTTCACAAACGGCAAAATAAAGCCTTAGTCTGAAAATGTTTTCAGATTGAGCGAACTCTAGCTACAAGCATGTTTTTAAAAATTACCCTAATTAGATAGCTTAACACTTTTCTCTAATAGTTATGATCATAATAGATAGATTTATGACTTAGATATTATTATTTTTATCAGTCTGGTCTTGATCTGTAGTAGACCAACTTGATTGTGATTGGCCAGGTGATAATATATTCTCCCGCTAATTCTAATCCTAATGACTGATTCCTTTATTCTATTATTGTGTCATCGAAAGTAAACTTTATTGATTTGAGGATTGGAGATTAGAAGTTAATTGGGAAAGAAGGATAGAGCAAAGAGATGAGGAAACAGTTATTAGTAAGTATTAACTCAATGTAGTGAGTGCTTTCATGTCTAGCTCACAGAGCTCGTCCCACTTGTTTTTTGACCTTGTCAGTCATTCGTTCGTATCTGCGTTAATTTTATTCGTGTGTGTGCACGCCTCTCTCGCTTATTACATGTCTGGCTTATTTTTGTCTGACTATAAATTCTTAGTCATCATTATTCAGATGGAGTTGGCTCTCTCACTTTCTCCGCTTCACTTCGCTTCGTTTTTCTTTGCTTTGCTTTGGTTGTATGCTTCTCATTATCATGTCTGCATGATCGATTGTCTGAAATAAACTCACCCAACAGAATCCGTATTTGGCTCCTTATTACCGCCGTCGCATAAACAGGGTTCGCCTCGGTATAATATACGGAAACTGATGGGTAGATTTATTTCATAACATATTTAAATGTTCATAGATAATGGAGCCAGATAACGGGCCACCAAAACAGTATGAAATTCTCTTCATCCACAGTAATTATATTTGACTAATCTAGCTATGGTCATACTAACTGTACCTTTAGTTTTGGAACGTTTAAAAGGATTTTTTAAATGCAAACCCTTTTTCTTTTTCTCGCCTTCGCCATCTTTCGACTTAATATCTGGGGTAGATCCTTTGGATTTCTTAGAGTCCTTACGTATATCTGACTCAGAGCCTGTTGATTTTCTGCTCTTTCCAAGTAAAGTAAATCGTTTTTTCTTATGCTTGTCTTGCAAGTTAGGTGTTGAAGTTGTAGCAGTAAGCTGAGGTGTTATGTGCTCTTCGTCATCCAATACACAATAGCTTCCACGAAGTAAATCACCAGCATCTGTCTGACTTCTGCCTTCAGTGTTAAAACGTTGTTCAATTTTACTATTACTTAAAGTAGCAGATTTTCGAGGTCCCAAAAGAGCTGGTTTCGACTTTACATGTGACATATCATTCGTATTTAGGTTACCTCGACTTCCCATTACGTAATCTGACGCTCTGTCGTGAGCTGGTTTGCCTACGGGTGCTGGTAATGATGCGGAGATTCTTGAGTCTGAAGTATGACTAAAATCATTACTATTACGATATGAATAGGCTGCAGAATTTCGATCTAGTGTAGATACTTTGTAATCAACGTCTAAATCTGCTCTAGACAAATCATTTGATGTTTTCCAAGCAGTAACTTCGAGATTACTATCTTTACTTTTTATCGATTGTTTATCCAATTTGGAACCTGTTCTTCTTGGTACCATTACTGGTGTATCATTTCTGCGTATGGAACTTTGTCTTAACTCATTGACACGTACAAAGCCTGCTTGTGTATCATCCATTTTAATGCTGTTACTGTTATTATAACCGGAAGACATGTTTGCATTATTATTCATTTCCTCTTCATCATAATAGATATCCTTAAATTCAAGAGATAATATATCGACTTTTCCTTGCATTGACAAAGCAAATGCTTCACTTAATGGTACAAGATGTTTTTGGTCACAAACTTTCTCTTTGTTCAATACTACCTATAACAGGAAAGAAAGAACAAGAATAGGAAGGAAAAATAAACATAAAATTCCAGTTGAAATATATTAATATGTAATTAAAATACAACTAATCTCTTTCCACTTTTCTAAGCTGATACAGTTTTATCTGTTCTTGCTAAATTTCGGAACTGGAGATACTTGCTAATATCTTCGTTACTCAATAAAAGGATGATGAGTTTACAGTCTATACCATGTAGTGCAGTCTCAGCATCTAAACGATTATAGTACAGAAAAATGCATAAGCTTGAACACGCATCCTCAGTTATGTCAATTAGTGCCAAATTGAAGAATTAGATAATGATGTTAATTAATGATTGAAGTTCAGATATTAAACTTTGAAGAACGCAGTTAATAATTAGTTATAGAATAAATAATACATTTTGCAGTTTGTTAGAAAACTTAACGTAGAGCACTTTTTCAGTCACGTTTAAGTGATCAGAAATCAGTAGTTAAATCCCACAATTTTGCAACAACTGACTTGCATCAATTATCCAAATAATTATTTACAGAAATGCAATCATAGTTCTTACAAAACATCCATATTTGACTGTTTAAACAACTGAATGATTATAATTATCAACATCATTGTAGTAAGAGAATTACAATCACATTATCAGCAACATGTTTCGTTTCATATCGTTTTATATTCCCATAAAAGTTGATTTTGTGTAGTTTAGTTAACAAATACAATAGTAAAACAAATAAATCTCTTATATATATATATATATATATATATATATATATATATATATATATATATATATATATATATATATATATATATATATATATATATATATAATATTGATCAGAAAACTAGGCCTTTAAAATGTTTTGCACTAACATCGCTTGCTTATTTCATTGATATCAAAAGTAGTGAAAATAAAGCAAATATATTATTTCCAGACAGTTAAGAGGATGCAGGATATGTTCGATATGTGTTTATTGAAAAACTGATTGAAATCACTGTACAGAAAATCTGTCCTGACCGTAGCTGCTGCTTTGACGTAGTGGTCGTGCTTGCCTATCATGATGATCCAACCAAGCTATATTGGCTGAAACATATGTTCCTGAAGGTTCCACCATGCCAGGCAGGTCAATCAGAAAACGATGAGACTAAAAGTAGCTACTCAAGGTGTGGGGGCGCAGTCTTACTGCTGACTGCAGAGGGGTGTGACGGCAGTAAGTTGTTTCCCTTGAACAACCAGCATCTGCAGCGATGTTGCCTGCTCACAAGGAAGGAAGTGGTTAGAAAATGTCAACCCTAAAAATGTCACACCTCACATTAACTCTAGGATTTCCCTTTCCGGAGGTAAGGCCTCTTAACCAAGAGCAGATCTAACACTTGAAAAACTTCTCACAAAAAGTCCGTTCACGACCGGCCTCAAGCAAGTTTTCTATGGGCTCTGAAGTAACGCTCCCATGTCTCTAAGACCGACGCTAATTCTTTTTCCTTTTCAGGTTCCTCAGGAAACACTCTTTCACAGTGTAGGCAGCCATTAATTAACATCCGCACTCATACCCGTAACACCAGACGAAACCGAATCAGTCACAATCAAATCTTTCCAACACCCTGTAACACCTCTCTTATGTCCACGACTCACCCTTCTCTCATCTCTTTATCATGCTGCACTGCCTATGGAAACGATTCAAGTTCACGAAACGTTATTCCTGGTCTCCTGAAAACCCGTTTTAAACTACATATTGGAGCTTTAAATGTCCGGACATTGTGCCAAATAAGTCAACAGTCTTCCTCAGACAAAACGTTGGAATCTAGCGCCATCGACGTTTGTTGTGTCTCAGAAACGAGCATAGAAGACCCGAGTACAATCATTATTTTGATCTCAACTAGTGCAGATAGAGACACAACAAGGTTTCTGGAAGCCCTGATGCCGCTTCTCGTGGTCTCGCGGGTGTAGGTATAGTATTAAGACCTAGGGCATAACTAGCTCTCTCGAAATGAATCCAGGTAGACAGTCGCTTATTCACTGTCCGACTAAACGGGACGGTACGGACCAGTAAAGATAAAGAAACTCGTCGTTGCCTCTTTGTTTCCTCTGCCTACGCTCCCACTGACTTCAGTCCAAACGAGATCAAAGTTGAGTTTTACAGAAACCTCTCTAACTTGCTTCAAAAAGTTAAGAGATCTGATATAATAATAATGACTAGTGACTTTAACGCTCAAGTTGGTAGACTGAATGAAAATGAAAGACACCTAGGTGGATGTTATGGTGTCGCGGCTCAGAGAACAGAATATGGCGTCCGCTTGTTGCAACTATGCTCAGATAACAGACTATTTCTTGCAAACACTAACTTTTAGCATAAGGAAAAACATCTCTTGACCTGGCGACCCCCAAAGTCATCTCAATAATGGACCCAAGTAGATCACATCGCCATCAGCCACCGATGGAGAGGTTCGATGGAGGACTGCCGCTCTTTCTGGAGCACATGTTTAGATTCAGATCATGCTCTATTGAGAGCGCGTTTCTGTTTGAGGCTTACTGGACGTAGGAAAGACACCGTAAGGAAGCCTCTTAGGGTCTATTTAATGATAATAAAGCTAAGAATACATTTCAGGAACAACTGGAAAGAGAGTTAGGCAACCATGTATTAAGTGATGCCAACCTTGATGCAGCTTGGAATGATATCAAAAAGGCTGTGGAAACAGCTGTGATATCTGCTAGCAAGGTAAACCATAAGGTTGAAAAGAAGCGGTAGATTTCAGTATCATCTAGCTAACCGATTGGTGCTCGAAAAATCATCCTATCTGACTCTGAGTACGATGAGTAACGGATTCAGCTTAGGCGTAGGCTGGTCAAAAGAGTATGCAATGATCGTGAACAGTGGTGGGTAGCCAAATCAAGAGAGCTAGAGAGGGCGACATGTAACATAAGACATCTATTCGGACTTATCAAGGAAACCGGTAATACGAATCCGAATGTCAGTGCAACTATCTCGGAAAAAGATAGTCTTATTATTCGTCCTCAGTCTAGTAGATTGGATTGATTGGCAGAACACTTTAGGGGTCAGTTTAATTGGCCTTTAGCCACACCTTGGTTGCCCACGATATCCAGTCATCCTTAATGGCAAATCGATATAAGTTGTCCGACTCTTTATGAAGTTGAGAAAGCAATAAGAAATCTGAAGCCAGGGAGAGCAACGAGTCCTGATAGATTGACCCCTGAGATTTTTGAGGATGGTGGTCCAGTTTAAGCAATTAGATTGACTGAGAACTTAAGTAGAATTCTGGAACTGGGTCACATTCCAATTCGCTCAAATCCTAACTTCGTATTTTCTCATCACCTTCATCTTTTTCTTCTTACGTTTTTGTTACTAGATTATACTTCTTGAACAATATCTTCGGAGTCAAATCTCTCCGATTACTGATAATAGTTTCACTACCTCTATTGCTATGGGATTTGAGTTGACAATCGCGTCTCTGTGCTAATATCGTACGGCAACGTGAACTGATGTACACGCAAATAGTCAAAATATAGACTTTCAAATCACTCACTTTTTTCAATTAGAGTTATGGAGATTAGCATTTTTTTACACATTGAAGTCATCAATCATTGATTGTTAGACTACCATTAAAAAATGTGGAAGCACTGAACGGCCGTTTCGCGCTGGTTTGGGATCCATCAACAATGCCCATTCACGACTCCTAAACCTCGAAGGATTCGAACTCAGGACCTCCAGTCTTGAGCGTTAACGCCTAACCTCTGGACAGTAGAACCTGCGTTCAGCGGTGGTAATGGCTGACTCTGATCAATCTAGAGATTTCGCGCTATTCCATCCATTTGTCTTTAATATTTACTGCCTACACTTTACAGCGTTGAGCTCCACTGGTCACGTCTTCCCACTAGAACTCCGAGGATTTCCTCAGGAAGCTAGTCACAAGTCAGTACATTTTACAATTTTTTTCGATTAGAGTTACGGAGATTAGTGTTTTTTACACACTGACATCATCAGTCAGTGATTGCTAGACCACCATTATAAACCTGGAAGCACTGGACGGCAGTTTATTCCTGGTATGGGTCTCAGGAGTCTTGTATGCGCACTGCTGATGAGCAATGCCCGTCTAGTGCTTCCAGGCTTTTAATGGCGGTCTCAAAATGACTGACTGATGATTTTAATGTGTAAAAAATCATTCAACGTCTATATTTGAAGGAAATGAGCATAATTTTAGCTTTCAATTTTTTTTTTAAGTACGGTTGGACATCAATTTGAATGTTCGAATCTACTTTAGTAATCTCATAAAATTCTCACTACAACCCCTGATAACAGATAGTATAGAATTTTAAATATGAACCGTAAATTCATGAATGATGCAGAACTTTCATCACCGTGATATTAGTCAGATAATACTAACGACATGAATTAGATCAAAAAAGACTAAATATGTATCAAAAGCATCTATGTGAAACTGCCTAGGAGGAATAGTCAATTTTCTAATTCTATACTGAAATAACAAATAAGCATGGTTTATGTTAACACAGAAGTGAAACACTTTGGATAAACTTTGATTTTAAACAGAATCATAGCATTTATTTCTTACAAGGTATTTCTGTTTAATAAATCGTCAAAAGCGGGCAGTAAATACTTTCCATAAGTATTGATTTTTGATAAATATTTAGATAAATTAGCTAATATTATACATAAATTTTTAAATTGCTTAAGTAGAAAATTGAAAAAATCAATAATTTAGGCTTAGTGATTTAGATGTAATCTTTTTAGCTCAAATTCTTATATCAGTATTTATTTACAGTCGAATTTCTATGAATCATTCATATAAAAATAAATTTTAAACATAAAATGTGAACAGAAGCATGATGTACGTGAGTAAGAAACCATTGCTGTATTCTTCTACACAGATTTTTGTTACAACATAATACTTGTCACATATGGTTCTGAATATATATTCAAAACACGTATTCAGAGTTCATGAAAATATTCAAATATCATATTTTTATAATGGACAATATTATGATTACATTGTCAATTAATTGAGAAGATAAAACGTTAGATATTTTCAACTCACAGAATAATAATCCTTACAAGCATGTACACATAATTCAAAAGTTTCATTGTCTTGTATACCATTTTCCACATAACGTTCTTGTTTCGCTACCTCTTTTCTACTACGACTAATTACAGTTACTGGACCATTTGTTGTTAGAATGATTTGTAGCGGTAATTCATCCAATATATTTTGAGTTGAACCTTCTTTTGTTAATAATTCAAAAATTATTCTGTAAGAAATTTCAAACAGATGTTTATAATTTTAATATATATTGTAAATAAATGTAAATAGGTAATATATACTTTCAACAATAAAATTTTGTCATCACATTAAACCATAAACTGATAAACAACTGGCAGTTACTTACATTGGTTTTATAAGATTTTATAAGCGAAGAGTGATTAAATTAATTTAGAATATGAGCAATCATTTCTAGTTATTGTTTTTTTTAGTTACCTATATTTGTACAACAAATAACTTCAAGTATAACTTCAAAAAGCGATAACTCTCTATGGTTTATTTGGGATCAACAATTAACAATACTGTTCTGTACTTTGGATAACATCATTAGATGCTTATAATTCCTTTTATTTGGCACTCTCCAGTTTTTTTTCTACATGACATCGTCCAAGTTTTTATTAAAGGTTAGGTAGATGAAAAATTCATTTCCCTCAAAACATTTTATTCTTCGAAACCTATCAGCAGAATCATCAGTGATATATGTAGTAGATATCTGTGACAGTTAACAAGAGTAACTGTCAATAGATATGACTTCCGAGCAGATAGATGTAGGAGTTAATATAGTTCGTAGTTATCAGTACAAGTTTGATAGCGTAAAAATGGTTCCCGAGTTGTTGTAGCAGTTCTTGTTATATTTTTATGCTTCATGTACTTTTTTTCTACGCTATATAACTCGTCTAAACAACTCCATCTACCAAAAAAGTTATTCCAAACGGGTTATTAATTTTTGACCTATGTCCTTCTGTTATCTGTGACCTTGTTAATTATGTGTGCTTTTATGTGTGTTTGGTCTCTATGTTATAATTGTTTGTCTTTCATAAATTACTTTTTGTATAAACATGTATGAAACACGCATCCAAAATACTTTTTATATTTTGTTATTGTTAACGAGCTTAGTCAACAAGAAAGGTGCGAAGTAAATAAGCACCTATATTTCGTTCATTTTCATTTAGTCTACGCGATGTCTCTCTCTATTTCAAATCTGGTTAGGTATTTATGTGGATGTTTTAAGTATTTTTCTGGCCTTACTAGTTTGATCCGAATACCTTGATTGTCCATCAGCAGAAAAACGGATTTTGTTAAAATCATCACTTTTTCTTGCCTTTTCAGTTCCTTACCTCTAACTTTGATGACTAAAGATGGATAAACGCTACTTAATCAATATCTGAAGGTGTTTTCAACGAGTGTTTGTTTATCTAGTGGCAAGATAAGTTACATATTCTTTTCACTTAGTAGCAGTTTCAGGAACTATGGGTGCTTTCTATTTAATCTATGTGGTGGCTGGTGAAAATCAAAATTCTGTACCACTGAACATCATCGTCTCGATTTTACATAATTTAAAAACTGATAGGTGTAAAGGATTGGCTGCAACATATTGATAAACTTCAACACCACTTATCTACTCTCTTTGCCTCGTTAGAAAATAACATATTTTTTCAAATGTTAGTTAATTTAAAATAGGTAGCTGAATATCAATCATTTGTTGATTAGACAAAGTGATGAGCGGCTTTTATCGGTATTCTACAAAAGATGGGATTGAATGCCAAACTTTTCAATCAGTATGTTGTTTAAGAACCAGATAAATATGTTAATTGATGATCTTTAATTTCTGCTATTTTTAGAATATTTTAGTTTCAAATCAACTGTTTTATGATTTTTATGAGCCATAAGATAAATTGTACTTCGTCAGCTTGATAAAGGACAACAAATATCATGCCAGTAATCAGTATTGATTCTCTGAATCAGTTTTAAGATTGTATGAAGAAGACTTATTCTTTAAAAACTGATTTTCGCTTTTTTTTGACTGAGTAATCAGACTATCACGAAATAATTAGCAGAATACAAAGTTAATAAGAACGCCGAAATTATTACCCATACCATACTAATAGCGTATTCGTATGAAATAAAGATGTGAAACAGTTTTATAGCTGGATGATTTAATTGTGAAGCTTTAATTAGTTAACCACTTGACTTGGACTCTGATTATGTTATCAAAAATGATATCAAAACTGTCAAGCTTAGGGAATTCAACTTTATGAAAACCGAAATCTTTAAATGATTCTTGGTCACAAAACTATCACTTACGCTACCTAAATTCAGTTTAAAAATTATCAGCTTATATTCTTCCTAGTTCTAAATCTACCATATATAAATATGAACTGGATATAGTATTGTGAAATTTAGCTGCTTTCTTATTTTTATCATAATTAATTTGATATTTCTGACAAGATCAGTTAAATACTTAATTTATTATTCGTTAATAATGACATGTTTATAAGCTGAGAATAATAATTCAACTATAACTTACCGGTCACCATGACAAACCCCATGGAGTTCAATATAGTCTCCATCCATTAAACAATCCGGTATCTCATACATGAATTCTGTATCCTAAACAAATGCAAATATATTAGGGCATCTTTGATTAATGATTAACAATCATGGAAGATTGGTAAACAAACTTAAATATATTATTCTTGAAATTTATTGGATGATACACACTGAACTCACTTCAAATCCTTGTAGATGTTTTGACTTCTGCAATATTTTTGTATTCTACCAACCGAAAGCCTGATAGTGTTCGATCGAAAATTCGGAAGCTTTTACACAGGACATCTCATAGGTGGACTGAAATTATAGCTTATTATATCAAATATAACAATTTAGCCAGTTCTTTATTGTGTTTACTTAATTAATTAGAGGAGTACAAAAAAGAACATTGCTTAAAGCTTGGAACAGACAATCGAATAACTTATTACTCTACTAAATAAGTAATTTTCAAAAACTAAAAGTTTTTTAACCAATATAGTCGAATGAGATTCTAACTACAGTTTCATACACCAACGTATTTGTTAAACAAATTGACTAATTTCATGATAACGTTATAATTTACGAATAATACTGTTAACGTTTCCAAGTTATCTATTGTTTGAGATTTAGCAAACGAAAATTAATTGATGAATTGGTTTGGAACTGTGCTAAAAGTAACGACTCTGAGGAATTGCTACGATTCCTATATAAATTGTGATATTCGTATATGCATGTGTACTTGATATATAATTCACTTAAATTAGTTCGCTCGTTACCCTGATTTAGCTAGTTTTTCAAGGTATCTTCATATTTCACAAATCAAGCAAATTTCGTTTGATTTCTTTTTAATGTTTACAATTCGTTAATTACTAAGAAATTACTGAAATCAATAAAAAGTTCAATCTGATTGAGGCTTATGACTTATTATCAAATATTTTTAATTATTATTTGTCAATTTCCACTAGATTGTTTTTTGATAATCAATGAATGTATTCTCAACACATATACTGCATTCATTTGTTTCATATTCGTAATAAGATAGCTTGAATACGCCTGCTAAATAATACACTTAATAGTTCAACAATTTAATACTTGTAAAGATTCCCCTTTGGAAACTTTCTAATAGAACAACGATATTAGCCATGTTATGAATTAGAGTTTCCCTAAATACTAATAATCTGGTAAATTATCATTCACAAAAATGAGTTTCACAGCCTTGTTGGTAAGTCATAATGTTTTTCGAGTTTGTCCGTAGTAAAAAGATGAATTTCAACACAATTTGTTATTATCCGACAGAACATCATTAAAAACCAGGAAGCAATGGATAACTGGTTTATTCCAGTTTTGGCATACTCATTAGAATCGATATGTCGACAGCCTGGATTTATTGGTTTTGCAGTGAGCATGTTAATTATTTGGAGAATTCAATAACTTCTTAATATAGCTTGAAGTTCATTTGATCACAGTTCAATACACTTAATCCTAATTATGTCTATTTTGTTACAATCACTTAATGTGTTAACACCATTTAGTGTTCACGAGACCGAATTTCATTTCTAACGAAAGATTTATAAAATATTCCTTCTAATGATTGTTTTTATCACAATCTGATTTCATCAAGGAAACTATCTGGATTGAATAGCTCTTTCGTTCAAATTTACGACTCTGCGATAAGGAACACTCTTGATCCTACACGGCACATTATCTAAAACTTTCAGCTTTTGGGGTTATGATTTACAGACTTACATTTCCAACCCCTATCAGCTCGAAATCAGCGCAGACAGTAATAGTTATTATCTCAGCCCTAAGTTTTAAAAATGGATTTTCTGACAAAAGCGGATTCATATTAAAGGTATTTTCAATAAACCATTCAAAAACACTATATGGTTTCGATTTGTGACTACCATTGTTTCATTTATTTTGACGATAAAAGGATCGTATTAACTTAACTTTTTATCATTAGAATAGAAGTTTATAAGCTTATTTATTTATTTATTCATTTCTATCTATACAACCAGAATATCATTATAGATATAAATCAAACATATTAGAAAACCAGACCAACAATGTTGTGTTGATAACATATGAATGTGTCAGAATTGTAAAAATAGGTGCAATTTTTAATTAGCCCGAAATATCAATATAAAGTACAACTCTAATCTAATGAGTTGAATTACTTTGATTGATTGACTCTAGAAAGTATGAGTTAACATTTAAGAACAGTCATAACTATGAATTGAACAATGGATGATCAAACCTTGTTTTCAAAGGTTCCGTTACTGATTTAAACTGAGTTATGGAATAAAACTATTTTCGAAATAATCAATTACATAGAAAAACAATCTAATCAATAGACCTTTTATGTACATAGTAAAAAACAGTCTTTAGAAATGAAACTTACTTGATCATCGAAAGATTCATTCATGATGAGTTGATGGTTTTTAAAATTGAATTATTTCGTCGAATGTTGAATATTATAATGAATATTTTACAATATATTGAACAAATAATAGTCCAGTTTATCAATGTTCAAATGCTATTATATCTAGTATGTGTATATACGTTTATTATGTCGTAGATTGGGGTATAATGCACAAAATATGTATTCGTCTATTATTCTCTGTAATTCTAATAAATGTTCGTTCTTGTCAAAAATTTACCACTATACTTAACAATTTTCAATACTTCTGTAAAATGAGTCTTTTTTAAGAATTTTCAAGATATTTCACATTCACAGATAAGTGCTCACTGAACGTAAACACTAGTACACGTATACACATACGCACATACACTAATAATAAAACCAATATGAATAGTGACACAACAAATACAACTACATACTTTATAATAGAGTCAGATAAACACACATTGTGCTTTGTCAAGGTCGATGGTGTATCTGTTGCAAACTCATTGACTGTCGTGAGGACCACGTTTTATTTATTACGTCTTTTCTATTGTAAATAAAGCACGTGAGCACACGCAAATATGTTTAATTGTGTAGATATATATTGTATTTTTAAATGAGATTTTTACTCAGACATTTTAACAATGGTGTTTCAAGAAAATCACTATCATCACACTTTGAGAGTACAGTAATGTTACCTTAAAACAAAGTGTTTGTGTGTGCATCTAGAATGCGTACTCACAGATGATTGATTGACTGATTGTGTACTTATGAATTTGTGTGTTTATATGTGATTTGAAACAATTCTTTATACTGTATCACATCCGCAACCACACAATGACCCAGTCTATGAAATATCTGGTCTGAGCTTTACATCTTTCGATTACATTTATGTTCATCTTACAATGGTTATGCGAATAAGCAAACAATCCATACAGAAAAAAAAACTAATACACCAACTAGTGTGTATTACATGAAAATGACGCATTTAATTCAGTAGACGTCTGTACAATGTGTTCTTTTAGTAGTAACTAAACTAGATGTTCACTGAAGAAACTAGAATTTGCAAAAATACCTAATACATTATGATTCTTTTCTCATTAATAATAATTAGTAATGAGTAAGAATAGTAATACTACTTATTCAGCATTTATCAATTGTCTTCTTATCATTATCGATTCAAACTTCTAGTTTTTTTTTCTTAATTTTCTAATTTGACGCCAAATTTGTCAGTTTGAGAGATTTTTGTGTAAATTTATTTTAAATATTTTGATAGTATACAACGAAAATTTCTTATTTTAGTCATAAAAAACCGCAGCTCTGGGTAGATGTGTAAGGCAATTTAGTTGGAAATGATTATAAACTTTCTAAATTATCAATTAAATTGACACTGTTCGTTTAGTTAAATGTTTACTTTTCTTTCTTTTGAAAATAGTTCTGAGAAGAGCAAACTCAATGGGTAGTACTGCGAGTTTTCAACTTGGAAATTATCATTATTTTCAAAAAATTAACTTCTGTTTGATATTGATTGT
The DNA here is from genome assembly GCA_944470395.2 of Schistosoma turkestanicum. Classification (NCBI taxonomy): domain Eukaryota; kingdom Metazoa; phylum Platyhelminthes; class Trematoda; order Strigeidida; family Schistosomatidae; genus Schistosoma; species Schistosoma turkestanicum. The sequence continues at coordinate 41,468,775 of OX103971.1, forward strand.
GAACAACGAATTAGTTATCAATTGTTAGTCCATTTATAAACAATCACTCAATAGTACTAATCAGTAATTCTATAAAAAAATAACTGAAGTAATTAAAAAAACAAGGGGTGTGGTTATTATTTATAGGTGAAACATTTATATTTACAAACTGAGACCTGAATTTTGACACGAATATCTATATGCCTAAATCGCATTTCGGTATTATAGCTAATGTCATTTTGTAATGAAAACCTGAACTCCTGGCCATAATTCCTCACAGTAAGTGATATCAGTAAGCCAATGAAACTGCTTAATACCAACCACCCTAATATAGCTCAAGAGTTATCAATCGATCACAGTTTCACCTTGTACAATACACAAAATAAAATCTTTCTGTTTCATACTATAAATATACTTAATAGAAATGTGACTAAAATACCTTATACATTAAATTTGGTTAATGAAGTCGAAATCGATATACTAATCAGAACAAAAGGTCATAAGGGCAAGCAGAAGAACTAAAATGTTACACATAGTATTTGAAATCAATAGGTATTGATACATTGGAGATCAAGTCAATCAATACTTTGTTTGCTTTTGTATAACTTCACTATCTGTTAGAGAACGCTTGTTAGTTACATATTCACTTTATAAACAGAAGGGACTAACATAAACAAATCAATGAAATTCAGAGATTTCTAACTACAGAAATCAAAGTGTAATGTATTCTGTATGATTGCGTGTACGAAGAATTCGGTTATTTTATCTGTGACAAACAGTTCCAGCTAATTAACTGTTTTTTCTTCAACAGAAATAGAATTTAGCTTCTCGTTTATATTGCAACTACAGTTCTAGTGATAGAAGGTTCTCATCATGGACTGACATAAATAAAACACTGTGTAAAAGCCGAAAATCGTTCTATATTTGCTTTGTTATAGTTTCAAACTGTTCACTATTACAAATCAACAGATTAGAAAAGAGTCTTAAAAAATATAAACTCAATTCTGGAATGTATCACATATTTTCATAAACTACGGTGCCAAACATAAGTGTAACAACTGTCTGGTACTAACTGGCATTCTGTGATGAGAACGATTTTCACGATAAACTAATTCTCACACTTCATTAACTAAATATTGTTTCATCTAATAACCTGTTTCATTGTACATTTAGTTTATTCAATGAACCTAGAAGATAGTTTCAAGATAAATTTCTACCTGTCACACATCATTTTCGTTGGTTTGGCATTTTCGAAACTGAATTACTGACTGCTAATTCGAGCAATAAAAGCGACATAAATCATGATAAAGAACACTATATATTCATTCTCGTCTGAGTTTAAAACCCTCCCATCATCTAATTACGCTGTTTCTTTTTAAAAATCACACTATAAGTACATATATTGTTACGAATTAGTTAATTGGTATTTGATGAATGAATAAATATCATTTTTTTATCCGTATGTGTCTATTTCTGTTAATTAGAAGAATAAATTTTACAAAATAACTGCAATTGTTTGTACTTTGATATGCATCAATATTGGAATAAAAAACTAGTAGGAAAGTATATTTATGCTGAAAATTCACTTTTTCAATGAGTCATATGTCTCTCACTCTCTCTCTATATATATATATATATATATATATATATATATATATATATATATATATATATATATATAATTTATATATAGGTGTCGTCCCAACTGCCTCTCAAATATAAGTAGGCAAACTCTTTCGCCATTCTTATTATCATGATGATGACGAGACCATTGATTGTCTAGTTATTCCACTAGTAATAGACAAACAAACACTCTAGAAAGCTACACTTTAAGTCAGTTTATTAGGTTTCATGAAAAATGATCATAAATACCTGTTTGTAAACTATGTTCTCCTAAAGCCTATAATATAAATAAATGTAAAATATCTTGTAGGATTTCACGAAAGAACCATTCAAGTGAAATCAAAAGCAAAATTTCCTGAACACTATAGGCAATATTTCATTGCGATTGAGTCCCAATAGCTCCAAAGTCGACCAGACGCATGGCATGAGCATGGCATAAGTAAAACGATCTAGCTCTTGTTCGGCTTATTTTGATTGCTGCCTTCTTGTTCCTCCTTTCTTGAATCTTATCCGTTTATGAACAGTGATCCATTCCTTGTGATGTTGCTTCTTATGACCCACAAACTCATGACATGTTGAAGTATTTGACTATTTGATCTCTTTCCGGTTGGTCTCCATAGTAGTTTCATTTCCATTGAGCAGATTTTGAAAAGCCTTGAACCTATTGCTGAGGTTATCTTGAATTCTTTGAGTTTGTCAGTGACCCGAGGAAAGCCCGTATTAAACTCTCGTGATGATGTTCGACCAGTTGTCCAGTGTTTCTTGAGTTTCAGTTTAATGTTGACGACCAGCAAGTGATGATTTGAGGCTATTTCAGATCATCTCTTGGTTTTCACGTACTCCATCGTTGTATTGATGCAGATGTGATCGACTTGGTTTTCGGTAGCATGGTCAAATGAAACCCATGTAGCTTTGTAGATGATTTTGTCTGCGAATATGGTGTCGGTTATAACCATTCTGTTGAAGGCACATAGGTTTGCAAACCTCTCGCCATGTTCGTTGTTGGGGATGTTAGATCCCCAAAATTCGCTTGATAATGCCGTATTTCGGTTTTCACGTTCGCCAGCAGGGGCTGATCAAATGACCTTGAGATTTCAATTCCCACCAGGAAAATCAATGGCTGTGATTGGCTACAGTGTATTTTAGTATGCTATTTTCTTAACTGTCTCAAGGACGTTGTTATGTTGTATAAATAAACGAGAGTTGTATGCTTGATTGTACTGGGATTGCTGGGTGCTTGTAGAATATACTTCTACGCCTACAAAGTCTTCTATTTCGATTCTGGGATTCAGGGTAGCCTTTCTGGAAGCTGGTAAAAGTCTCGTTCGCGTTTATCGACTAAGGTAAACTCGTAATAGCCTCAAGCATCCTAAGTGCCGAACATATCAGTGGCGACGGGGCTCACAATTCGCAATGTCAATTAATCTTGAACAGTTAGAATCTTTACTGGAACGTCAAGGTAAACGATATGAACAGTTCCCGGAACGTATGTTGGAGCTGTTAATGAAACAAATGAATTTGAATCACAGAGGTTTGGCCGATGATTCATATAATCCGCATACAGACTCGATAGTTAATTCCATTCATGAATTTCATTTTGATGGCCTTGCTGGTGTGACTTTCGAGTCTTGGTTTAAGAAATATGAGGATTTGTTCAAGGTCGACCTCAACAATCTTGATGACGCCACCAAAGTCAGAAGCCTTTTGAGAAAGCTCGGCACAATCGAACACGAACGTTATAGTAATTTCATCCTCCCAAAGAACCCACGAGATTTCTCTTTTGATGCTACAATTGATACGCTGTCGCAAATCTTCTCTGAACAGTCATCTCTCTTTAATATTCGTTATCAATTCCTCAAAATAATCAAGTCAAATGAAGATGACTGGGTAAAGCATGCTGGCTTAGTAAATCGTGAATGCGAACGATTCAAATTATCATCAATGACGGAAGATCAGTTTAAGTGCCTTGTATTTGTGTGCAGCTTACAATCTCCCGACGATGCTGATATAAGAACCAGAATCCTAAGTAAAATTGAACAGTGCCCAAACATCTCGCTTCAAGAAATAACTGCAGAGTGCCAGAGATTAGTAAACTTGAAGCATGATACCTCCATGGTCGAAAACAAGGGCCTCTCATCATACGTGCATTCCATTAGTGAAAAGAAAAATTCCAATTCGGCCCAAAAACCCAAAATGAATCCACCTTCTGCTTGCTGGCACTGCGGTTCATGGCACTATGTACGGAACTGCCCATTTAGGCAGCATAGATGCAGGAAGTGTAAAGTCATCGGTCATAAAGATGGCTTTTGCCTACAGAAAAAGCCAAAGCGATCCAGAAGTGCTAAGAAGCCTGTTCCTAGATCCAGTACCAATGCATTGAGCCTAATATCTTCCTGCCAAAGCTCATCACCAGGTGAGAGGAAATTTATTACTCTTAATATTAACGGTTATTTGCGTAGAATGCAAATAGATACTGCATCTGATGTCACTATCCTCTCACGCAAAAATTGGACCAAATTGGGCAGCCCAAGCCTGCAGCACACAACACAAAAGCCTCGTACAGCATGTGGTAATTATCTTCGTCTGTTAGGACAATTGGAATGTAAAGTTGCTTTCCGAGATTCGTCGTTTACTGGGGTATGCTATATAACGCCAGCTGATCTAAATTTACTTGGTTTAGATTGGTTCGACCAGCTAAAATTGGCTGATGTCCCGCTAAATACCATATGCAACCTGGTATCACAACGACATGACCCAGAAGCGTATACGAAGAACCACGCAGAATGTTATCTGACAACCGCAGTTCGCGCATTACCGGTGTCTGCAACAGACATACAAAATGCTTCTACAAACGACCCCATCATCAAGATGACGATGCAATATGTCACTAACGGTTGGCCGTCGAAAAAGTTTGAAGGTGACATGAAGCAACTGTATCAGCGGCGGGAGTCACTATGCATCGTGAACGATTGTCTGATGTTTGGTGAAAGAGTAGTCGTGCCAGAATCCCTTCGTGCAAAAGTGCTGAGACAGTTTCATCTTGGTCATCCTGGGATTAAACGAATGAAGTCCATAGCCAGGAGTTATGCATACTGGCCTCACATGGATCAACATGTCACAGCGGTGGTTGAAAAATGCATGCGGTGTCAGCAGGCGGCAAAGATGAATGCCAAAATTCCGCCGGTTTCATGGCCCAAACCTGAGCATCCTTGGTCCAGGATACATGTCGACTTCGCTGGCCCAATAAATGGAACTATGTATTTAATTGTCGTCGACGCCTTTTCTAAATGGCCGGAAATCAGCCCCGTTATGCCGCCCACTACAACTAAGACTATACAGCTCCTAACTGAAATTTTCTCACGAAATGGCATACCAGATGTGATCGTATCCGACAATGGCTCTCAATTCACCTCTTCCCAATTCCAGAATTTCTGTCAACGGCTAGCCATTAAACACTTACGCTCGCCACCATACCACCCGCAATCGAATGGGCAGGCGGAAAGGTTTGTGGATACTTTTAAAAGAGCACTGCTTAAGTCAAAAGGGGAGGGGACACCAGCCGAAGCGTTACAAAATTTCTTGTACGTCTATCGGACAACACCAAATGAATTGTTACCGGAGCAAAAGTCCCCAGCTGAAATCCTGATGGGAAGAAGATTGAAAACGATCCACAGCCTGATGCATCCGACCAATGCACCCTCATCAGTAGAGACAAAGCAGCAAAGACAATCCGCTTACGAGGTGGGATGCCCTGTGTTTGCCCGCGACTACAGAACGAACCATGGTCCTTGGGTAGAAGCGAGAGTGGTCAGAAGGGTTGGTCGAGTTATGTACGAAGTAAAGGTAGGAGGTGATAAATGGTCACGTCATCGCAATCAGATACGCAGACGGCTAGCCCCAGATCGCCCATCAAGAGCAGAAAGCCTTCCCCTTGACATCTTGCTTGATACCTTCAACCTACCGAGAGCCCCGCCACGAGAAGAAACTCAGCAGCAAGCTGTTCTTCGTTCCCGAAGGTATCCCCTCAGACAGCGGCGAACAATAGTCAAGATGCAAGTCGACCCCAGGAGAACAAGCTATTAAAAAGGGGAGGAGTGTTGGGGATGTTAGATCCCCAAAATTCGCTTGATAATGCCGTATTTCGGTTTTCACGTTCGCCAGCAGGGGCTGATCAAATGACCTTGAGATTTCAATTCCCACCAGGAAAATCAATGGCTGTGATTGGCTACAGTGTATTTTAGTATGCTATTTTCTTAACTGTCTCAAGGACGTTGTTATGTTGTATAAATAAACGAGAGTTGTATGCTTGATTGTACTGGGATTGCTGGGTGCTTGTAGAATATACTTCTACGCCTACAAAGTCTTCTATTTCGATTCTGGGATTCAGGGTAGCCTTTCTGGAAGCTGGTAAAAGTCTCGTTCGCGTTTATCGACTAAGGTAAACTCGTAATAGCCTCAAGCATCCTAAGTGCCGAACATATCATTCGTTCATTTCTCTCAGTCCACGTCGTGCGATGATGTCATCATATCCAATGTCGTCCATTTCAACCTTGGCGTTTACGCCTTCCGTCTGAATGGCCAAATACTTTGCCAGGCATTTCCTGACGATTGACTTCACCCCTCATAGAATTGATCTTCATTTTCATCACAGTAACTCTCCTGAAGCTAATCGTTTTTTCTATCCTACTTCCGATGTGATCCACTCATTGCAACCACCATCAGATTGTATCATTCTATTTCTGCAGCACGTTGGATGAGTATCTCGGTCTCCCACATTGTACGAACATCCCATGTACGTAAATTAGTAGTTGCTCTGTTTGTCAGAAGGAACATTGGCCTTCTGAGTTGCGAAGAATGTCGATTTTCGTCATGAGACTTCATAACTCTACTGAATGAAGACGTTCTAACTATCAGGACAGAGTTCGAATTATATTTTCTGGTTGTCGTTGTATAGTGTGTTAGTTTTCTAGCGGAGGTGGTTTAACCCGATGATCAAAATTTATGTTTTATCAGTATTTTACGTTTAAACTTAGTGATATAAGTTTCTTCTTTAATCTAACGATTTTATATCACCCAAACTCTAGTGGAATTATTTTGAACCTTTTTATTTACAGTAAGTTTTGGAGTCTATTTTTTCCTATTCCAGTATGTTGCTTACTAATCGAAATGAGCGAAACAACTTCGCATATTACTAAAGGAACAAGGTTACTAGATTAAAGGTTAGATTAACTTCACTTAAAATAAAAACTTTGCATTTGTTCACTTAGATTTTAATGAAAATATTTTTGGTTTCAGATTTTAACAGCTTTGAAAGATCAGTCTAACGAAAATGCAATACTTCTGCGTCATTTCTGCACCTTATATAAGATAATTAAAGTTGTTTTACCAGTAATCTAGTAACCGACTTCTGAAACTTTGTACGGTCAACTATTTACTTTACATTCTTAACTAACTAAAGTGCTGATTATCATATCTTATGTACAGTACGTGTACTAACTGGTAAGTCAACTGTCTATCATAAATATCATTTTACTGACAATGACGCAAATCAAATTCTGTATAATATATTACTTTAAATTATTCATAGCTTAATATTTTCATAATTCTTATTTTTATGACTTATTTTGCAAAACGACCAGAGATTGTTATCCTTCATCAAATTAAAAGACTAACCATGTCATAAAATATTCGATGGCGTTAGTTTTCATCAAATTATTCCGCAAGTTTAAGGTAAAACTTTTTAAATTACTTTTTCTCCATACTTTCCCAAATCAGTGGATTTCATTTTTTATGTCTATATGACATAAAAAGTCAAAATATACCTACATTGCCAGATATGAATATCACACATTCCAGAACAATGGTTAACGTCCATAAATAAACAAATATGTCATTTATTTTTGTGTCAAAATGTGTGATTTGTTGAAATTCACATGCCGAACTTTTTGAAGGTACTAAAATATTGTGTTGTACATGAATACGGGAAGTAATTTTATTATTTGCTTCCTAAAGCGTAGGTTATACAACAACTGTTTAGTAATTTATAACCGATGGCTCGTACTCCTTCGTAACATCTTTTGGTTCCACATAAATAAATGTACAATCATAGGGTCATTTAATAAAATGGTGCTAGATGTGACTGAGGCAACCTTCGAAAGGAAAACCAATGTCGAACTGCACTCTATTATCGTATGTTTTACCGAAATGTCATCAACCTTAATGTTGCTTCACAATTATGATAAAAGCCGGAGAAATACACATTAGAAAGACGTTTATATCTAGCATTAAGTAATTACACCATTGCTGTATGACAAATCCATATTTAAATCTATATTTCTATTGGATAACAGAAGTGAACAACTCAAACGTAATTTATTTTTTGATATTACACTTTTAAACGGACAATTAGTAATAAAATTCTTCATCATTGAAGTAATTTCTAATAGATTTGGTGTATGCTTGCTTAAACGAGAATACAATAGCGAGCAAATTTAGCTTTTCTTGGGAGATTGTGAACAAGGTCATGGCAAGCAGAAATGTCATTTTTGTTCAATTTATTGCGAAATAAATCACTTTTAATGAAAGCGCGATAATGGATAAATACGGGCTAACCAAAAATCAGAATACAATAAAATCCTATTTATATTACTCAATATTTAAAAGGAGTATCAGGTAATTTTTAATCATTTTGGTTACATATTGATCATAATTACGAAGAGTCTAACAGTCAACTTCACATTCATGACATTTCATGATCTGCTTATGTGAATAAACCTGACCTAGTAAACTCATTTCAAGACAAGCCCTCACCTGGAACCCTCAAGGCAAAATGTTGTAATGCCTTGCTTAACTAATTTCCGGCTAAATCCTATTGCTTAGTATTCTCTGACCACGATACACTGGGCAAGTTCCCAAGAATCAAGAACACGGTGGAACAGGAAAAGATTATATTCCAAATAGCAAGGTTAAATGGAAAATAAGAAGGCAAAGGTGATGGCGAAGGCGAAGGCTAAAATAGATACAACGTTAGTTTATTTATAGCATTTACATGAGAAGCTTCTGAATGGAAATTCACGTGATCGACAGGATTAGATTCAGCCAATGAGCATGCAGCTAACAATAAGAGAATTTTCTACCCTGTTTTCCAAGAGTCGAGCATGTACTGATTGGATAGGAAATTAGCCAGCCAATCAGCGCGTAGCAACGTAGTCATGCTTTAATTCCATCTATGTCCCACTAACACAATAGGCAAAGAGGAAGACCAAGAAACACATTACGTCGAGAAACAGAGAAAGACATGAGAAGAATGAACAAAAATTGGACAGAACTGGAAAGGGAAGCCCAGGGCAGAGTTGGTTGGAGAAAAATGGTGGATGGCCCATGCTTCATTGGGGGTAACAGGTGTGAGTAAGTAAGTAAGTAAGTAAGTAAGTAAGTAAGTAAGTAAGTAAGCTCAGTTGCTTAAACTAATGCGTATAAGCTTGGCTTGAAGACATAGTGTTTGCACAAAGGCTGTCGATCCTATGAATCTAGCCGAAGCTCAGCAGATGGAACTTGGTCTCCACACGCTATCGAAATGTTATAATCTGAGAGCTCTAACCACAAAAACCACCTGAACCAACAGATTATTCAAGGTAGAGAGAAACTTTGAGTAATGCAACTGATTTCACTAGCTGCTAATATTGATGAAATTACTTGAAAGTAATCAAGATTTTACAGTGACCCAATAAATCAAGTTTTTTTGTAATTCGGATGATTCAGCGTTGAAATTAGCTGTTAAAAACGGTTATATACCAATAACTTTAAGTGGAGTTTAATGAAATAAGAAGATTCATTTTGAAAGCAAACAGCTAACAACAACAAATTAAATTTTTCTCATTAGAATATTCTTCACTTGTTGTAATCTCCTTGGAACAATCCTATCCTCAAATATTGTACAACCAGAAATGCTGACATGAATAAGTCGTCAAAAGTTGCTTATATCATCCTACTTGATTTACTTTTGGAAATGTGGAATTGGATGAGTTTAAGCTTCAAGGAAAAAAAATTATTAATTGCTAATAGTGTCATTTGAAGTGGATGACAGCTGAAGTTCAATATATGACGCTTAGTAATCTACACATTCCTATTAGGATGGAACTATAGCAAAACAATATTTCTTGGTAAATGTAATAAAAATATTATTTCACTAGTGATTTCGAGGACAAACATCACATTAAAGATAGTATTTTATGAGTATCCATATGAATCAGAATTGGCTTTATCACTGGTATAAATAAGATGGTACTACAAGTTAATTATCAGAATTATATTTTCTATTAATAAGATCCCATTCTAAAATCTAAACCTTCTGAAAATGTATTGGTAGGAATAATAAGCCACAGTAATTACTGCTCATTTATTACGGTAACTTATGCAGCTACCCATAGCAAAAGAGCTATGGTGAAATTTCTTTAATAACTAGATAAATGTTTACAAAAATGAATGTTTTTAAAGACGATAAAATCATCTCTACAATGCCAACCATCAGTAACCAATTGAAAAGTTCTTGAAACTTAAATAGTCATCTCTTCATCGCAACCAGGGATTCATGCTGCTGTATATTCTGATAATTGTTCACATTCATGCATACACATTTCTTGACAATCAAAAATGTTAGTGATCCTTAGAACCCACTGATTACTTTAGAAGTTGGAGATAATCGAGCTTTCGATAGATGATGTTGGTTGTCGTTAGAGCTTTCTCGATAAACCTTTAAAATTGTAGAACACTGATTAATACAGTGAAACTCAGAAAACAAATTTTTTAAGTCTAAAGCTGTACTGATAGTTGTGGATTCGAGTAATTACTAAACCGTATTATGTATTTGATGTCTGCGTATTTTTATCTCCAAACAACTTTTCTTCTTCACTAATCTTTAGGGTTTTGCGTTGTACTACTATATATTATCAGGTAGTATGTCTTACAACGCATAATTTCAAACTTCGAAAATGATTAGTTGTTATATCATTTTTACAAAAATTAGTATTAATGTTATTTGATACTTTTTAATAAGTAAACGAAACTTACTACAACGTAGGCTGTTAGTAAATGTTTTTCTTAACTAAATGCCTAACGTCGTTCACTATTCTTCAACATAGACTAAAACACAGGTCCTAAATGCAGTATTACCTACTCCGATTCTCTCAAGTCCAGCAAATCTGAAAGGCAAAGTAATTGCGAAACTAGTTTCAGATTTAATGTTTTCATATACACTCATTGTGATTTTGGAAAATATATACTTATAAATGCTGTTTAAAGGTCATATGTATTTTGATAGAACAGTGAGAAGACATCTTCACTGCAATACAGAAGACATGTGTAAGTTTCTTATTTGTATCGTCCACTAGGTCGAGTTCCAATCTTTTGCGTACCTGAGATGGTAAACAGTTCAGAAAGGTTTAAGCACCAATCTGGGTTTATGGTTTCTTGTTTTGATTAGTTAATAAAAACCGGATGTTGACTTTCTGTACATAGCGTATCTGTAAGACCATAGTCTGTTTTCTTGGTGTCGACAGATCGATTGTGTCTGTTACGTAGTATGTTGACCGGATCGATACTAGAGTTGATTAAGGGAATGGTAGTTCATGTAAAGTTACAGAGTGTTGCTGAACCGAATGAAAGTTTCAGTGGACGCGCAACATCGAGATTAACAGGCTGGACTCCGTAAGGACTGATCGTGTGCCGATCAAAACGCGACACTACGGATGATTGTTGAGGAATCAATTGAATGCAACTCACCGCTATACATCAACTTCCTTGACTATGAGGAAGAAAGCACTCAACAACGTGGACAAGATGGAAATATGGATACCATGATGTACCTAAGAAGATAGTTAACATCATGTAGGATTGCTATGACGGACCACACGGCAAAATCGTGCATGGAAGAGCACTCACAGACTCGTTGGAAGTGAAGACCAGTGTCAGACAAGGCTGCCTACTCTCACCCTTTCTCTTTCCTCTTCTAGTTGACTTGATTATGAAAACCTCAAAATCTCAAGGGAAGCAAGGCATACAGTGGACAGCTGAGATGCAGCTAGACGATTTGGACTTCACAGATAACTTAGTCATTCTATCCCACACACAGCAACAAATGCAGGTAAAGACGGCCAATGTAGCAGCAGTCTCTGCAGCAATAGGCCTCAACATACACAAGGGAGAAAGTAAGATCCCTAGATGCAACACAGCAAGCACGAGGCGAATCGCACTTGATGGAGGAGAAGCTTTGGTACATGTGGAAACTTTTATATACCTGGGCAGCCTCATTGATAGAAAAGGCGGATCAGATACAGCATTTCAACAATTGGCGAACATCTGCAATTGGAAACAGTTGTCACCCATTTCCAAATTTAGAATTTTCAATACAAACGTCAAGATAGTTCTACTATATGCGGCAGAAACTTGGAGAACTGACAAAACCATCATCAAACAGATACAGGTGTTTATTAACAGTTGTCTACACAGGATACTGCGTGTCCGTTGACCAGATGCTATCAGTATCCACCTACTGTGTGAGAGAAAAGACCAGCTTCCATCTGAGGAAGAAATTAGGAAAAAGCAGTGAAGGTGGATGGGACACACATTACGGAGATGACGAGGCGAGCCCTAAAACTTGGAATCCTCAAAGTTAGAGGGCAAGAGGCAGACCAAAGAACACATTGCACCGAGGTGGCTTATGCTTCACGAGGAGTAAAACGCATAAGTAATTGAGCAATTCATTTAAGATAAGGTAAGATAATTTTCAATTTGCATTTCAACATAAAATTAATGGTGAATGAGAATATACGCCACCTTGACAAATTCCAAATTATCCAATACATGCTTCTAGCCTTGGTCTTGAAAATCGTGCTAATGTTAAGAAAATAATCCAAACATACCAACACGTTCCGATCGAACCATTACTGAACTTATGAGCGAATCAATTCTCATTATTTGGATGCCTATTGCTTTATTCTTACTTACTTCTATACCAAGAAACGTTTCACTTGTGTATTGTAATGTAATTATAATATGACTTTTCATGAGTAACTGATTTTGTACGTTTAAACAACAGATAGGTTTATCGTATTCAAAATAAACATGAATTGCAATGTTTGTAAATTCAAGCAACAAAACACTGTACACTTTTGATTAAAAAGTGAGTCACATGCCAACATCGATTCATTGAGTTCAACTGATGAAGTGTATTTTTATTTTTGTTTACAAAATCAGTCATCAGAGAAAATCATATAAAATATATGGCGTGATATTCAAATAATTTGGTAACAAGTCCATAAAGTTTGCATTTTCATTGTTTACTCTAACGGATAAACTCTGGTACTCTCTCAACTTATGCAGACAATACATCCACGCTGGTCGATAAATGATTAGTCATCATTTGGTCACTAGTCAAGTAACTCCGTATAACAATGCAGTTAGTTTATTCAAGGATAAAGAATGAAAATTTTATTAAATTGCAGTAGTACTGTGCAATTTATTTGTAAGAAAAAAAATGCCGTTTCGTTTAAATGAATGTCAATTGCCTCTAAGAGTTGTGATGATTTGTCACATCTGTCATATCTTCAGATATCCACTTTCGGTGTAGCAACTATCCTGGTGAAAATCGGTATTCATATATTTACGCCTATAGAAATAAATGATAATACATTTTTCTAGAAAATAAGATTGAATGTATGAAGAATTTTATCAGCTACATGTCCGCTAGACATAGATATCAACGAGATCTCTTAATTATTAAAATTGAAACATCATCTCAAGGGGATAATAATTAGTTCCAGGAAATCCTCCATCATTCATAAAAAATTGTATTCATAACTATAATCATTTTAATGCAAAAAAGCATCTTGTTTTCGATTTGACTGAAATATTTTTTCTGACTGAAATATCTTGTCTATTCATTAATAGTTGTTAAATCAAATAAGGTAAGGTTTTCTCTCATTCATTCGGAATCTAATCATTATCATTGTGTTTGGTCTTATGAAGTCCCATGATATTTATTACTTTATTCGAAGCAACGGTAAATTTCAATGAAATCACTGTACGGTCTGCTTTGTTCAATCATTCCATACGAAACGGTTAGAAATAATATTTCTGATGCGTTTTCATCCTAAAGCTTCCAGATGAATCCAAAATAGCAGACCGGCTTTTTGAGAAGGAAAGGTGATGCATCAAGTGAAATAGAAGTCGACTAAATGATAGATGCACGCGATTGTCCGAGAAATGGCTTTCATTTTCTAGGAATGTGAACAATATAGTCATACGTTTATCGCAAATAGTTTACTAAGAAGATGAAGAGCTGATGTTCAGCAGCTAGAAACGAATAAATTCATCAGCTATAGGGAATGAACAGGGGGCAATCCACCACCAATGTTCACGAACAAAGATAATAAAATCGACTGAGATTCTGAGGGAGTAATGCAAATCTGCCTATTTATGATTGCCACCGAGTGAAAAATACATTCACTAGGAAAAACGAGAGCTCCTCCTAGGGCTCCTCTGCGGATAATGCCGTTCCAAAGCCCGGATAAAGCAAGAGGGTTGTGCATCGGGTTAGCCACCACATCCCCTAGAAAACTAACACACTATACAACAACAACCAGAAAATATAATTCAAACTCTGTCCTGGCAGTTAGAACGTCTTCATTCAGTAGAGTTATGAAGTCTCATGACGAAAATCGACTTTTTCGGAAGTCACGAGGCCGACAACCAGAGTAACTAATTTACGTACATGAGATTGTCGTACAATGTGGGAGACCGAGAGACTCATCCAACGTGCTGCAGAAATAGAATGATACAACCTGATGGTGGTTGCAATGAGTGGATCACATCGGAAGTAGGATATAAAAAACGATTAGCTTCAGGAGAGTTACTGTGATGAAAATGAAGATCAATTCTATGAGGGGTGAAGTCAATCGTCAGGAAATGCCTGGCAAAGTATTTGGCCATTCAGACGGAAGGCGTAAACGCCAAGGTTGAAATGGACGACATTGGATATGATGACATCATCGCACGACGTGGACTGAGAGAAATGAACGAACATGGCGAGAGGTTTGCAAACCTATGTGCCTTCAACAGAATGGTTATAACCGACACCATATTCGCAGACAAAATCATCTACAAAGCTACATGGGTTTCATTTGACCATGCTACCGAAAACCAAGTCGATCACATCTGCATCAATACAACGATGGAGTACGTGAAAACCAAGAGATGATCTGAAATAGCCTCAAATCATCACTTGCTGGTCGTCAACATTAAACTGAAACTCAAGAAACACTGGACAACTGGTCGAACATCATCACGAGAGTTTAATACGGGCTTTCCTCGGGTCACTGACAAACTCAAAGAATTCAAGATAACCTCAGCAATAGGTTCAAGGCTTTTCAAAATCTGCTCAATGGAAATGAAACTACTATGGAGACCAACCGGAAAGAGATCAAATAGTCAAATACTTCAACATGTCATGAGTTTGTGGGTCATAAGAAGCAACATCACAAGGAATGGATCACTGTTCATAAACGGATAAGATTCAAGAAAGGAGGAACAAGAAGGCAGCAATCAAAATAAGCCGAACAAGAGCTAGATCGTTTTACTTATGCCATGCTCATGCCATGCGTCTGGTCGACTTTGGAGCTATTGGGACTCAATCGCAATGAAATATTGCCTATAGTGTTCAGGAAATTTTGCTTTTGATTTCACTTGAATGGTTCTTTCGTGAAATCCTACAAGATATTTTACATTTATTTATATTATAGGCTTTAGGAGAACATAGTTTACAAACAGGTATTTATGATCATTTTTCATGAAACCTAATAAACTGACTTAAAGTGTAGCTTTCTAGAGTGTTTGTTTGTCTATTACTAGTGGAATAACTAGACAATCAATGGTCTCGTCATCATCATGATAATAAGAATGGCGAAAGAGTTTGCCTACTTATATTTGAGAGGCAGTTGGGACGACACCTATATATAAATTATATATATATATATATATATATATATATATATATATATGGAGAGAGAGTGAGAGACATATGACTCATTGAAAAAGTGAATTTTCAGCATAAATATACTTTCCTACTAGTTTTTTATTCCAATATTGATGCATATCAAAGTACAAACAATTGCAGTTATTTTGTAAAATTTATTCTTCTAATTAACAGAAATAGACACATACGGATTAAAAAAATGATATTTATTCATTCATCAAATACCAATTAACTAATTCGTAACAATATATGTACTTATAGTGTGATTTTTAAAAAGAAACAGCGTAATTAGATGATGGGAGGGTTTTAAACTCAGACGAGAATGAATATATAGTGTTCTTTATCATGATTTATGTCGCTTTTATTGCTCGAATTAGCAGTCAGTAATTCAGTTTCGAAAATGCCAAACCAACGAAAATGATGTGTGACAGGTAGAAATTTATCTTGAAACTATCTTCTAGGTTCATTGAATAAACTAAATGTACAATGAAACAGGTTATTAGATGAAACAATATTTAGTTAATGAAGTGTGAGAATTAGTTTATCGTGAAAATCGTTCTCATCACAGAATACCAGTTCAGTCAATTGCTTACAACGTAGATCTTCGTTCGTAAGTACATAAGTTCAGGTTGCCATATCACATTAGCAGAGTGATACAACTGTCAGTTCAAATTCCATAGTGGTGAAGATAGTAAGCGGTAAAAGAGAATATTAGGGATCGAAGATTTTATTCAAGAAGTATAGTTTAGTGAGATAACTTTAGAAAGAGAAAGACAGGGATGATGAGGGATTCTGAAGATTAGAATTTCAGAGAACACAAAGAGTAGATGCACCTGGCCAATTGCAAACGATTTTGAGCCATGTCGTTCAAGGTGTCTAACGATCGATTATTATCATCTCGCAGACCACAACCAGGTAGCCTATATCTGCCAGCATCACTCAGTCTAGTTGTCGGTGACTTCATGGATTTGTGCCATATTTTGGTTTGGCCAACCCTCGCCTTCTTCCAACCTACTCCTACACCACCAACCATCGCTCGTCGAGTCAGTCAGTGGTTTGGCATATATAACAGATGTCCGAACTGCCTCATTTGATGAAGTTTCAATATTTCATCAATTGGTCTGCCATCCCTACCTACTCTTACCGGCCATATTTCGCATCCATATAGTAGGACGGAGCAAACTACTGCGCGGTACATTCGTCCTTTAGTCAGCAAACGGATATCTCGTCGACGCCATAAGTGATGAAGGTTGGCAAAAGCTAATCGAGCTTACTGTATTCGTGCTGAGATTACGTCAGTCACCGGACCATCAACACTGATGAGACTCCCGAGATATTCTATTGATGGGAGATGGACACCTTCGGTACTCGTGAACTAGTTAAGCGAGTTTTCTTTATCTATCGATTACCCCATGGTTGAAGAATTTAATTGGTCGTCTTAGTGACTTCACTTTTAAGAAGAAAATGCGATGGGTTAAATAGAAACATTCACTATTATAATCACTTGTACCAGTGGATATTTTACTGAACTTCCTATTTAATCTCACTTTTGTACAAAACTTTCTTGTCGCGCTGGAACCATCTTGCTTTTGCTGCTCTGTAACCTTTCGCCCATTTCTTCTGGCACGATTTCGGTATTCTTTCGATATTACGAAACTACCAGCAAATATACTCACTCATCTGGACTATCTCTTCTTCCCTATTATTAAATATCGACGGAATAACGAGCTATAAGACCAGAACCTAGTTGGTTTTTAGAAGTGTTCATAGTC
Organism: Schistosoma turkestanicum; assembly: GCA_944470395.2. NCBI lineage: Eukaryota > Metazoa > Platyhelminthes > Trematoda > Strigeidida > Schistosomatidae > Schistosoma > Schistosoma turkestanicum. The sequence goes on from OX103971.1 coordinate 41,486,178, forward strand.
AACCTCGACTCGAACTACTGCACTATTTCCAGCTTTAATTTTTGACTCCAATATATCGCCCTATCAACAATATATCGAGAACAATAAAAACATCAGAACACCTATTATTGGAGTTAGTATATAGTGTTAACGATTTGTTGAAGCCACAAGACACACGAGAGTCAAACATGCCAGAGTGTAGGTGAGTAACTTGGTGGATAGCAAATGAAGAGTACGTCTCTGTATTTTATGAGTGTTGATCGATACGTGGAAAAAACTATTGATGGTTCATGTTTAAAACCAGAGAAAAGGTAGAGAATTAAGATGATGACATGCGCCCACCCATATTGGAATAATAGATCAAATAAAAGAATGACAGGTTCTTTTACGTAGTATAAATAAATTGAGAAGGCTTGATACCGAATAACATACAACTCGAAAACCGGGTGTTGTGTTATCGAGTTAGAAAACATGCTTCCGTAAACCTATTATTTCATGGTGAACAAAGTAAACTAAAAGATTACATCGGATATTCATAAAGATCCTAAAATGCTAATCCATTGAATCGGCGATAGTAACACAGTTACACACAAAATTTTAACATCACATTATCTGCTTCTGCTAATACTCTTCGGTCACTCAGAGGTATATTCTAGATATTTGGCAATCACAACATCGCTGATAATACTATTAATTTGACTGATTTGTTATACAACTTGTCTATTTCAGTTTAACATGATAATCTGATCGCGCTACATCGAAGAATATATATTACTGTAAAAAAATATTGGTGGGACCAGCAGATGAGATTCCCTACAAATTTGCTGCAAAATATTACTAAAGTCATCTTATAAATTGATGTATCCAGATTTATGGTTTCAGTTTAAGTAAAACTATGGCCTTGAGTTTTCGCATAACACTTTCTGCGAATAGTCATGATGAAGATGATCCCAATGGGATTCCTTTAAAAGCACATTGCAAAATAGATTGCTGTAATATTCGTCAATAAAAACTCATACACTCATGACGACTACGGAAAACTTCCATGCGATTGACAATGTTACCATGAGCATCAATTATAACTGATTTTATATGTTATTCATTATAAAACTGTTTCCCTCATGAACACTAACTCAATTTCAGAGTAGAAATTAGTGGTACTTTATTTACCGAGATATGTCACGACAAAAAAGTTTGTAAAAACTTTTACAGAATGGTGTGCATTTATATTTACGTCCAAATTCCCAACTGAGTTATTTACCCAATTATTTGTGATCGCAGTAGCAAGCGCTAAAAAGTGGCTACAGTCCTTATAGGTTGGTTTATATACTAACGAAGCTGATTAAACAGTCACAACTAGCTGAGTTGAGAGTCACCAGTCGCGTATTGATATGTGTTGTAATTAAACTTGGTAAATGAAGTCGACAAGATTGTATATTTCCGAATGTGATTCGCTTCATTCTAGCAAGTGGTTGTTTTCGCCAGCTGACTAGCAGTTGCGTGATAAGAAGACAACTACTCACGCAGTGGGGGGGGGGAGCCACCCACGACTCCTGCAACCCGCAGAACCCGAACTCAGGACCTTCAGTATTGTGCGCGAACGCCCTAGACCGTTAAAGCCACTGAAGCCGGTTCCTAAACGTTGTTAAGTCCTAACTTGAACCAAATCACGGAGTGCCGCAGCCGCATACACAGTCTTCGGTAGACAACTGCCACAACCCGGACCGGTTGAACTTCAACTGGCCCACGGTCCCCCCACCCCCCCCCTTTTTTTTTTTCCCACTAGAACTCGGAAGAAGATTCCTCACGAAGCTAGGTCACTAGTGAGCCCACAGGTGCTTTCGCATTACGGGGTTGTGAAGATTGTTTAAGTGAACACATTTTTAAAACCATGAATCGATCGATGAGAGACCACCATTAGAAACCTGGTAGCACTGGACGGGCCGTTTCGTCCCTGGTAATGGGACTCCTAAGCAGGGACGA